>JBAMCD010000239.1:0-180746 GCA_037075365.1 Drosophila emarginata
TAATCAGCTGATTAGACACATCAAACATTTGCATTGCTTACAACCTTCTCCAACCTTGACGGCCATTAGATCCATCACGGAAGACCAATCACTCATGTAGACATGCTCTCTCTTTTCCGGCGCTCCGCCCACAATGACCATTGGCGGCATTTCGCCGTCTTCACAACACCCGTCATCATAACGATCCTTTTTGGAGTCGGGGTACGACACAACGAATTTATATTGTGCGCTGGCGAAATAAAGATACTTGCTTTGTTTGATTATAATTTTAATGAGTTAGTTTTATTTATGTGTAATAAATATGTGATAGCTGCTTTTCTGATTATGCGTGACGCTGGTGTATTGTTGAGCTCGTGGTACTGTTTGCTGGGCACTCCTGTTGCCAGATATAAGTTTTTGCTGTGGGCCCTAGCTGTTGTCATGAATACTCCAGGTCGTGTCTGTCTAACCTCACTTGTCATTGCCACGTTTCCATGTCGCCTACACATACATACTTCTATGTGTTCCCTTCCTCTTCTTCTGCTATCACCATGCTCTTACTTACTATCAATTTTACAATTCTCTTAACATATATCATCCAGCCAAACATCAATTATCAATTGATAATCACTATTCCCAGCAACTAATAACATTATAATAAATAAATAATAAAATAAATATAATAATATTAATTCCCAGCATCTAATAATATAATAATAAATAATCAATAAAATAATAATACATAATAATAATAAAAATACAATATGTAATGCAATACATAATCCAAGCTTTGTTATTGTTTATGATTTGCTCGTTCAGTTTTGTTTTCGCATATGACAATGTGTTCAATTTATTTGTTTACGGTCATATGGCAATTCCCGGCTGGTGATTTTGCGTATATGTAAGTGTTCCTTTAGCAATGTATGACCAGGTTCGACATCATACCAAAAGTCCGTTTGCCCTATTTTACTATGTTCGAACTACATATATTAATATGTTCGTTTATACATATGTGTGAGCTATATTAATAAGTTTCGTTTATATGTATTTCCTGACTACTTGTGAGAGATGATAATTATTCCTCACAATTATCGCTAACTGTTTAAGAGAATGTGCATAATAGTGCTTATGATTAAGCATAAATTTATATGTATTTCAGCAAACATCATCAAAACATAGTCAGGAATTTTAAAAAAATTGTATTTGAAATTTTGTGACATAAGTATGTATGTATCTATCGACCGCTAGTAGTGACGGGCAACATATAGGGGATACAAAATAAAACGAAAATGTTGGAAGAGAACCATGGTACGAGCGTGGTCCGACTGAACATGATGTTTTATTATAAAAAAAATCGTTTCTTTCATTTTATTACAGATTTTTGACGTTTTGTCACGATAAAACTCCGTGTTTTTTTATTTTCTTTATGAATTAAAGCATTTCGAATCATTTTCAATGCATTGTGCTGTATGTTGACTTTTGCCCTTGACTGTATACTACAAAAAAACAAAAACCACTATCGATATTCTTATCAATTAATTTCTGCTACAGATTTTGATATAAATTTTTGAAACCCATCATAAAAGTTCACCAATTAGTACGGTATACAAACTCTGTGAGGAGCAAAATGTCGCCAACAATCGGAACACAATTGTTTTTTAATACCTGGCATAAATAAAAATCAATACCAACACTATATTATTATATTTTTTACAATTTTACAGTTTATTTTGTTAAAAAAAAATCATTCATATCAAAATAATCCAATAATAAAAAATTGAAAAATGTTTCAGTATTCCATCGTTCCCCTCGTTTCTAAGTCATCGATGGTAATTTCTCGGATGTTTTCATTTGGTGGGAATAGAGGCAAAAAAATTATCTTCGTCAAATAAGCGACGGCCAGTTAGCTACAGTCGGAAGGATGGGATTGTGAAACAGTTTCGATTTTGCAATTCTTTAGTTATTTGAAAATCAAGGCACTTATTACACACTTGCAAAAAGGGTATATTAATTTTCGTCAGAAGTTTGCAATGCATAGAAGGAAGCATAAAGTATATATATTCTTCATCATCATGATGAGGTGAGTTGATATAGCCTTGTCCGTCGGTCCGTCTGTCTAGATCAACGCAATCTCCTCCGAGACCCTTGGAGCTACTGAAATTTTGCACCCAGGCTTCTTTTTGCTGCAGGCATTGCATATCTCGGAATCATCCCGATCGGTTGACTATATCATATAGCTCCCATAGGAACGATTGATCAAAAATATAGTTTTTGATCAATAACTTGGGTGTTTTTGTCAAATTTATTATTTGGCAATTTAATATAAAAAAATATATTTTTTAAGTTTCATCAGAATCGGTCGACTATATGCTATATCGGGACACAAAAATATTTTTTTTCATGCCATGGACATAAAATTTGAATTTGATGGGTTTTATATACTTTCTTATGATTCTGCCATATTATATATAAATTAAAAAGGACAGTTTGCAAGGGTATACGTACTTCGGCACAGCCGAAGTTAGCAGTGTGGACTTTTTTAAATAGCAATACAAAACTCTGTGAGCAATCGTTATTTATTCCTCACAAAAGCGTATGAGAATGCGAATGTAAATCTGAACGATCAAATCATAAACAATAACAAAGCTTGGACTTGCTGACGTCACCGCAAGAGAAAGAACAGTTACACATTGCATGAGCATAGCCTAAAACGTGACCTGTGGGCATTAACGCTGACCGGCAGGGGTGGTCAAGGGCGGCCAGACGACGAAATGACGCGATCAATTGTAGTGGGCGATCGTCGACAGGTGCCGACAGCGTGGAGGAGCTCATTTTTGTATGTGTGGGTGAGCCAGCGGCGAGCGGTGATGGGCTGGATAAGCCGACGAAGTTGATGAAGCATTGAGAGCCATACAAATGTTCGAGGGCCCGCGCAGTGATGAGGTTTGAGAGTCACTGGGAATTAATCGGGTGATTAATTATGCGGGGGAATGTAATAGAAACGTACAATTGAATATGGGAAAGTGCGGTCCTGTTTTATATTATATATTTTATTTTATTTGTTTTATTACTTGTATTGTTAGTAAGAGCATGGAGCGGCAGAGGAGGAAGAGTATGTACATATGTGTAGGCGATATGGGAAAGTGAATGCGTGTGGGAGAGAAAGGGCATTGACAACAACGGCTGGGCGCGCAGCAAGTTAGAAAGCTGCGCAGGTAAGAGGGAATTTCACCATGCATATCAACAGCCGAGCTATGCTGCATGGTCGGCAGAGAAAGCGTTGGAAAGTTTTGCATTATTAGCATAAGTGTGTGGAAAAGTACTGGCTGCGCTACAGCATCTCCCTACGCATCATGATTAGGGCAAGATGCCTATAAATACGCACTGCTGGAACCACAGAATTATCTAGTCTGCGAAGTAAAGCAAAATATCAGACAAGTTATTATTAACAGATTTAACTAATCCAACTCACATAAAATGTAAGTAAGCGCCGAAAACTGAAGTCACATTCATGATTTAGCTCCAATATCTGAGTTGCACCCAGTGTTGCCAGAAATTGAGAGCCACCATAAGCTAGATTTAAGGAAAAAATAAGCTAGAATAAGCTGAATATTAAAAAAAAAAAGCTTAAAAATAAGCTAACTATATAAACACTTGGTGTATAACATTTAATATAAATTTTATTTTATTGATATATATCAAATTATATTAATGAGATTATGTCATCAATTTCATTATTTGTTTCTTCATATTTTTCAGAGCCTTTAATTAAAGATAAGTACTGTACAGTTACTTTATAATTAACGCAACATTTGCCATGACGGCGTAATCCATATCTGTAAAATTAAAATTAAATGAATATATTAAGTATACACTAAATAACCAATCATTTCAAAAACAAACCTTATACGTAAAATTGCGTTCAAACCTTTAACGTTTAATTGATTTCGCAATTTACTTTTAACGATGTTAACTTGGCTAAATACGCGTTCAACAGCAGCATTCGACCAAGGAAGCGATACAATGTGTATAGCAAATAATGCTAGCTGCTGAAAAGTGTTGTTTCCGCCAGCATCCTTATAATTAAGGACCTCGGCCCAAAACTGGGAAGTATTTTCCTTTTTCCAAATTGAGCAACAATTTCTTCAATATTTAAGTAATTTAAAAATTTCAACAAAGGAATTATCTCAGTTGGGTTCTTATTCGCACGTAGTATGTACTTATATTGTGTACGGCAAGAACCTCCATTTTCTTCAAAATATCAAAATTGTTAGGAAGTCTGAAATTAAACCGGGGATTAAAAATATATATTTATTATATTTTTATTAAATCAAATTTAATCTTACCTCTCCCTCAGTTGCATGATTAATGTCATTATAAAATCTTTGCAATGTTGTCTTATGTCACTAATGTGCATAAAATATTTCGGATTTTTTATTTCAGCTTCGAAAGCGTATCCCATAAACAAATCTGGTCTCGAGACTTTCTCCAAATCGTCCTTCATAATGTCAATATCCACGTCTGGTGGAATTATTATTGACTTAAGCGAATTTATTTCAATTATAATTTCATTAAGGAGCTTCGTCGAGTCCACATTTTCGCTTTGAAACAATTTATTTAAATTTTGCATATCTTTTAGTATGGGCTTTAAAAATATTAAGTAGTTACAATATCCATCCGTAAATCCTCCTTGAAGTGGACACCCAATATGTTATTTATTATTTGAGTGCACTTTGTCCGTTTTAACTTTATATTTAATGCAGCGCTGCATGACCTAAATTGATCGACGCATAGCTGGGATAAATGATCCACCGGTGCTATGGCTGAATGCTTGGCAATATATGAACACAATGCAACCTCTTGTTCCTCTGTTTTAAATATCTTTGGAACAAATTGAATTTTGTTTGTTTGAGTGTTGCCTTGCATGTACGCGACATGTTTTTTGGTAGCGGCATGCTGCCGCAATACGCATAGTTTAGCCCCAACTGTCGCTTTACAAAAGGAGCAATATGCTTTTGTGGGGTCTGTTGGGACTTTGCGTAGCCACTCCTTGAATTCATCAAAAGAAGTCCAACATTCGCGAAAATTTTGCTTATAAGTAACTTTCGGCATTTTCTCAAACTTAATATCGCTCAATATCGCTGTGGTATGACCAAATGTTAATAACGAAAATGTAGGGACAAAATTGCACAAAATACCAAAAGTCACCGAGAAATATTATTTTAGTTTGATTTGCCCCTTTCAATGATCATAAAAATACTTTATAATCTCAAAAAAAAAAATCTTTATGTAGAAATTTTTTTAAAGCCAAAATAAGCTTTTTGAATTTTGAAATAAGCTGGATTTCAAGCTATAAGCATTTTAACCACTTTCCAAGCAATTTCATTTTGAAATAATCCAGATCTAGCTTAAAATAAGCCAAAATGGCAACACTGGTTGGTTCGGAAAAGGTATTTGCGTCGTCGGTGTGTTGGTTACCTCGTCGCAATATCTGCTGAACACTTCTGTGGGCAAATATAAGTGATACACCTACGTCCTAGGAATACTCCTAGTCTTGTTCCGGTAATTGACCAACTGTGCTGTGAATAACTCCTAGACTTTATTCGTACAGCTAGGAATAGATCCTAGATCCTGGGAGCTATATGATATAGTCAACCGATTCTGACAAAATGTAAATGTGTTGAGGAGTAAATATATAAAACTTACAAACACTAAGATTATATATATGCTTACTTCTATGCGTTCCAAACTTTAGACCAAAATTAATATATCCTTTTTACAAGGGCATATTAACAAAGAAGCCAGGGTTCAAATCTGCACCAGCACGCTGTGATCTAATCTGCCTGTCACAAATGTTGTAAATGGAAACGAAGTCCCACAACCTCTTTTTACTGCAGCAACAGCTAATTAAAAATCAGCAATTAAAAAAATATGCAGACCATGAATATAATTGAATCAAAACCCAAGCCGTATATATTCCATAATCCACTCGGTACTAAAGAATTCGAAAATTTGCGACGAATATGCGAATGCTACGAGATATATCTTGAAACTTACCAAATAGGTTGTAATCATCAAAAACAGATGTGAAGTGCTACTGTAACATGTTAAAACAAAGCAATTGTTTTTTATTCCACCAAAATCAGAACTTAAAGCTGTACTGTGGTAATAAACATAACGCAGTATTGTTTCTTCGTAGTTACTTAACCAGATAATAATCTATAAATCATTATCGAACCAAAAAGATGATGAAAGACGCCCTCCAATTCCATAGTTCACTAACAAAATATAGCATCTTACCAGATATAAGCCCAGGATCAACAGCAACACAATTATTATGACCAAAACCCATTCCAAACGGCAGAATCTACAAAAAACATTATATAGAAAACGTAGACAAAAATTTTATCACATTGACTTGCGGTTGTCTATATGGTGGATTATTAATGTGGCTCATTACAAGGTGACCACAACACTGGCGACACTGAGCTAGTCCGTTGGGTAGTTTCCTTCCGTTTTGCAGAACGACATTGTCAGAATTCTCCATATTTTCGAGTTTGAGAACAATTTCTAATCCAAATTCTAAATGTGGAACAGATTCCAAAATACAAATGTATTTGAGATACTTTGCACAGCAATTTCATTTATAGAGATATTTCCCAGACAGTGCATCGAAAACACAATCTAATATCAACTGACTTAATCCCATTCGGATCAATTTCAATTTCACAAGTATTGAAATGAATTGATAGAACGCTTCTATATTTTTCTTTAAAAATCTAATTAAAAATATGAAATCATACCATAAGCATAATTATATTAATTAAATACAAATTTTACTACAGATTAAATTAAATCGCGATTTATCAGAAAGATATTGAATATTGTGCCGGAATATTTTATGTAGTTTCGTAATATGCGGTTTACACACCAACATATCAAAACGGATGATATGCACATCTGAATACCCCTGTAAACTGGTTATTTCACAGATATAGATATACAATACATCGCAGACCTAGAAATTAAAAAAAAAAATTAGATTCTTGGTCCAAATCAGTAACTAATTTTGGAATTAACACGTACAAGAATAAGCTACAGTTTAGAAATAAATAGTAGCAACAAACGTTGTCGCAAGCAATTCCAGAATCTAAACTCCAACAGGGTTTTGAGAAAGGAAGGGAATACAATAAAAGCACATTGTAAAAGAGTAATCAAAAAGATGGACAAGTGATAGAAAAGCAAAGCCATACAATCCATTCATAGTTGAAATCAAGTGATCAAATGTAATCCTCAATTTTGAATCAGTGATTGAATGCCATTTGAATTATTACATTTTAATAAATCTGGCAGATATAGATAGATGCCATATCAATCGATTATGGGGGTGTAATAAGAGTTCTATTAAAAGTTTTATAATATATTCAGTGTTTTTCGGAGCATTATTAAGTGGATAAATTTCTACATCTTGACCAACCATGAACGATGACTTGATAAAGTCAGTTGATGAACAAAATTTCATACAAAAACATACAAAAATAAATGACGTTGTAGTATTACTCAAGAAACATAGAAAAACTAGGAGGATGGGCTATACCCTTGCAAACTGTTTTTTTGATTTATATATAATTTGCCAGAATCATAAGGAAGTATATAAAACCCATCAAATATAAATTTGATGTCCGTGGCATAAAAAAAAAATTAAAACAAATTTTTTTTCCCCGATTGTTCCTATGACAGCTATAGCATATAGTGGACCGATTCTGATAAAACTTAAAAGATATATTTCTTTTTATATAAAATTGTCAAATAACAAATTTCGTGACGATTGCTTCAAAAACACCGAAGTTATTGATCAAAAACTATATTTTTGACTGATCGCTCCTATGGGAGCTATATGATATAGTCGACCGATTCTGATAAAATTTGGTATATATATTGAGGATTATATAAAACTCATAAACACCAAATTTAGTGACATTCGGTTGAAAAACAACAGAGTTATTGATGTTAAACCCTATTCTTGTCCGATCGTTCCTATGGGAGCTATATGATATAGTCGACCGATTCTGATGAAACTTGGTATATGTGTTGATGATTATATAAAACTCATAAACACCAAATTTGGTGACATTCGATTGAAAAACAACTGAGTTATTGATGTTAAACCTTATTCCTAACCGATCGTTCCTATGGGAGCTATATGATATAGTTATCCGATCGGGATGATTCCGAGATATACAATGCCTCCAGCAAAAGCCTAGGTGCAAAATTTCAGCTCTGTAGCTCTAAGGGTCTCGGAGGAGATTGCGTTGATCCAGACAGACGGACGGACGGACAGACGGACATGGCTATATCAACTTAGCTCATCATGCTGATCAAGAATATATGTACTTTATATAGTCGGAGATGCTTCCTTCTATGCGTTGCAAACTTCTGACCAAAATTAATATACCCTTTTTACAAGGGTATAATAACAATATTATATTATATTAATATATAACAAATTTGACGAACATATTATATGTCTAATGTTATAGAGATAGTCACTATTGTAAAAATTTTAGTGGTTCAAATAAATTGAGTTTGCTTTAAGAGCGTAACTTTTAAATATTTTGGAATCCTTAAATCGCAAAAAACGAAAAAATAAAATTTCCAAAATTAAAAGTTGTATTTCAATAATACAAAAAACTGCCTCATTAAACATGATTAAAATTAAAAGTTGGATCAACATCATATGAACTACCAAAACTAGACTAAATAGAAACTTCTAACAGAACATATAGATGTATACATATAAATATGTAAAGTATTATAACGGAGGAAACAAGAGCAGAAGTTAAAATGCAGTCATCTGGCAATAAGGGAAAACGCAGTGATCTGGCATGGTGAAGAGAGAGAGCGATAACCAGCAGTATAATATAATGCAGTAGAAAGAAGAACGGCGAAAAGTGTTGCTGCAGCAGAAACTAAGCAGATTCAAAATATTCTTAATTCTAAAACTAACATAAATTTAATTTAATTCATATCTTAAATAAAACAACAGTTGAATCCAACAGCTCAACTCACATATAGGTATAACGAAAAGAGTGTTTTTCCGAGGATCACGGAACGGGCACACTGCCATTAGTTAGGAAAGCTTTATTATAATCGCTTACCCCTTCAGAACGTGTGTGACCAATTAATTAACAATATTAAAACTTAACCGTGTGAAGAAAGAAAACGAAAAGTTGCTCGTGTAATTTCAATTTGGAAAATCCAACAGAGTGGCAACCGATATCTCCATCCCTCTACAAACATATTCAAACAATACGTTATTATTTTTGTACGCTGTACTTTTATCTCTTACTTAGTTCAGAATATTTATGTATATGTTTTTAAAATATTTTTGAAAATATTAAAGTGTTTAATCTTAAACAATAATCTCGTTGATCTTATTATCGTCTATTAAAATAAATTATCCAGATTTTCTATTTCTGTTATGCTGTTTGTGAACAATGCGATCACTGAAGGGTAACACAGACAGAAAAACATAAGTTAAAAGTCGAATAAGTCAATTATTTGGAAGAAAATTTTTAAAACTTTACCCATTTTTCATTTCATCTTATATGCTTGCTTTTAGTATATCCGGCAATTTCCTGTTCCTGAGTCAAGAGCACGCAGAACTACAATGAAAAAGTTAAATATGGAAAGAAATTTTTAAAAATGTAGATTCTTCTGGATTTTGATTGTCGAATATGCTGCAAATTTATTAAAGTAGAAGAATTATTGTATGTATAACCAATTTCCATAGGGTTTCCGACTTCATAAAGTATATATATTCTTGATTAGCTTCAACAGACGATTCGATTGAGACATGTCCGTCTAGATCTCATAGACTACAAGAGCAAAAACTCTCAAATTTGATGTGAATTTAACTTTGTTTTGTATCTCTACATATATGTACATTAGACATCTGCATGGCTCCATTCACTCAATACGGAAGGAGAGAAAAATAGCCAAAGCGAAAATGTAAGTATTTAAAGAGTACTTTGTTGGTTTTGTTTTCGTTTTTGTTAATAACATGTTTCCTTTACGATTAGTTTAAAAACTTTGTACTTGTGACCTGTCCATAAATGTTTTTGTGTAATTTCTTTCAGATTTTATCAAGTTTTATTAAAATATACAGGCTGTGAGCGCAGTAATCACGAAAGAAAGTGTCACACTCGAAATAAAGCTGCATAGTGGCATGTGCAGCTTAATAGAAAAGAGGGGTCGAAGCGAAGTTTGGCAGTTTTTTTTTTAAAGATAAAAAATGAAAATGGGCAGGAATTAGTTGAAGTTGTAGCATGCAAAATGTGTTTTTCAGTGCTAAAGCTCACAGGTAGCACATCCACCTTAGTAAACGCCAGTAATATTAAAAAGAACTCCCCCAATTGAGGTAAACTCAGATACTAAGCAGGAGGGCGTAGATATGTAATTATTTAAAAGCTTCATATTTGTCCTGCACGGTGCACTACCTAAAGGAAGGAGTACTTGTTGATCGTCTTATGGCCATGAAATCAATGAAAGAAATGTCCTGCACTGGTATGTTAACTTAATCTTCAAGTGTATAACATTAATTTAACTGAATTTTGTAACTAGGTGCAAATATTCGGGCAAAAATAGAGGAAATATTGAAAAACTTTGATTGCTGAACAACGCTGTTGAAAAAGGCATTAATGCCGTGCCCGAGCTGGGCTCTATGGTCAGTGCGTGCACCAAGCTGGTGGGATTTTCTTTAAAAAGCTTTTGCCCAACTCGTTGGAATCGGTGTACTACCTCCTCATAATTGGATTGAACTGACAACAATACTTAAAGATAAAAATCAGACAAACAGAATTGAAGGCATAAATATAAACCACTCAGGTTTGGTTGTCAAAATTTTAGAATCTTTTGAAATAGTTTCAAAAAAACTGGAGGCAAGCAAACGGCCAACAGTGTTAAGTAATTCCGAACATAAATAATTTAAAGAAAGTCTGTCTGTCAGATTCCAATGATGTTGACATCATTCAAGATCTTAAGTCCGCGTTGAACATTTAAATTTTATCGACAATTTTTCCACCCACAAATAAACTATTGCAATTTTCTTCCACAGAGAAAGAAACAGTAATTACAGACTGTAAAGTAATCATGCATTTTTTTCTAAATAATAGTTTGTCTAACCTTGCGGAAATTGCAATAGCAAACGATGAATTTGTGGAGGTTCAACACACTGATCTAAGCCAATTGGAACAGGAAATAAAGGGTTACTGTAGTATTAATGTTCCATACAGTACAAATTTTGATGCACTGGCTTGGTGGCACATGCACTAAATATTTTTTCCATTATTGTACAAAACAAGTTGCAAAATTTTTTGTATACCGGCGAGCAGCGGGGCTTCTGAAAGAACATTTTCAGACGCCAGAAACTGAAAAGCACTGTTTAATTGCAACAAACCCGGAAAACATAAACAAAATAATGTTTTTACATGCTAATACTTAAAAAAAATGAATATATATACATATGTTAAATAAAATAGTAATAAGCCAAATAAATATACATATTGAAAATAGTAATAAGCCAAATAAATATACATAATTAAAATAGTAATAAGCCAAATAAATATAAAAATGTAACTCTTGTATTTGATTTCGTTTTAATGTGTTCTAGTTCTACTCCTTGTTTTCTATGCTTTAGGTTTCCCATTTCGTTTTTCTGCAGAGCAAAAGAACAACAACTATCCTCTCATTATACCCTGTACCCATAGGGTAAAAGGGTATATTAAAGTCGCTAAAATGTATGTAACAGGCAGAAGGAGAATTTTCCGACCCTATAAAGTATATAAATTCTTGATCAGTATCAATAGCGAAGTCGATTGAGATATGTCCGTCTGTCCGTCCGTCCGTATGAACACCGAGATCTCAGAGACTATAAGAGCTAGAGCAACCAAATTTGAAAGCTGTAATAAAATTAATTTATTGCAAACACTTCCACGATAAGTGTCAAAGAGACAAAAACTTTTGCATTGTGTGCTTGCCTACTCGGCAAGAAATCCCAGCTCAGTACATTTAACAAGATGCTACTCTACAAGGCCATACTAAAGCCTGTATGGACCTATGGTATTCAGCTCTGGGGCACGGCGTCCGACTCAAACGTTGAAATCCTGCAACGATTCCAAAGCAAGCTTCTCCGCAAAATTGTCGAACCGCCTCCCTTTGTGCGCAATTCCGTCATTCATAGAGACCTCAACATCCCATCAATCAAGAGCGAGATTCGTAAATATGGCACTCGACACTGCTCCAGACTGGAAACGCATGAAAACTCACTGGCCCTCAATCTACTGGACAACAGTACGCAGTCCAGGCGTCTAAGAAGATGCCACCCTCTTGACCTGCCGTTCAGACCAGAGCCGGACTGGTGATTCGACGCTGAAAGCCCGATGCAGCTGCAAGTCCTATTTATTCAAATAATTTTTCTGATACTACTGATTTTTATATTCTGATGTAACTGCTAAAAATGTTTAATTTATGTTCATGCCAATGTATTCAATGTAATTCCTGAGAAATAATTTAACTTTGCTGTACCCTGTCATGTTATACACACCATTCCTCACATTTGCTTATTGTCCCCTTAGGATAGATCGCAAATAAATAAACAATATGCAAAAAAAAAAAAAAATTTTGTGCTTGCAGCAGAGCTGGCAACGTTTCTGAGCAAAAATGAATAAATTTGATGTCCGTCAGCAACGATCGGAACGGTGGAATAGTGAAACATTTTTATTTATTTATTTTTTATTTACAAAATTAGATAAAGTATTAATACTGAACCTAAACAAAAGGTATGAGTACTAGCAAGGCCTTTCGTCCGATATCAGTACTGTGTTGCGCAGGTAAGACAGTAGAAAAAATGATTGCCACTACTCCAAAAATGGGGCGCTATTTTAGGAGCTACTCTGTCTATCTCAAAGTGTAAAACCCTTCATTTTTTACATATTTTAGGAGCTACTCATAGTGTCAACCCTTCATATATCTTATATTTTTGGATTATTTTGATATTAACCAACTTTTTAGACCATAATAAACTGAAAGTTGTAAAAATTATAGTAATCTATTGTTTGTATTGATTTTTGTGCTTTTAAAATTAACCCGTCAAAAATGGACTCCTCAAATTTGTGGCCATAGCTCGCCTCACAAAAAATATAGGAATATGCACGATAGACCAGATTATAAGCCATATATTCATTATAATCTCCACCAAATTTTGTAGAATTTTTGAGAAAAATACCTTTCAGTTCACCAACCTAAAGAAATTCTGTTGCAATTGCTTGAATATAGGGCAATGCGCGGTATATGATACTATTTTTTTCCATATCAACGTTCAGATTTATATTCACTATTAACTTGAGCTTAAAGATTTAGACATGTTTGAATTAAATTTCATATTAAACTTCTAGAATGGATTAAGGTTATTCAATTGGCTCTGCCTCCATAGAGTCCTCATCTTTATTGGAAGAGAGTCCGCGTATGCTAATATTATAAACCACCTTTCCATTCTATTTCACATCATATTTCAGGGCATCAAAACGCTTCCGTAGGCCATCATTTTGTAAGTTTAGCAAGCGGAAACCTGTATTTAGGTGTCCAATAAACTGTTAAATATTCAGAGGCTGTTTAAAGTCCCCCAAAATAACGGAATTTGTGGCGAATCGAGACAACTCTGACGCTAACTGCAATATTCCTAGCAAATAGTCCTTAATGTTCAAGTGGAATTGCTTTTCATTGTCGTCCACATGATCAATGTGGTTGGTTTTTAAGCCAAACATTTCAGCCAAGTTACCAAAAACCCACCTCCAAGGACACGGCCGATGTTTTCCCGAATCTCCTGCTCATTTTCAATGGGTTTTTGATAATTAGAGACTATATCCATATTAAGAAAATTAAACTTTGCGACATCGTTTTAATTCTCCTTTGTTATTTATTTATCTTAGAGTTAGGACTAATTACAAATTAGTCGGAACTTAGTTACTAAGCGCTAGCTGCTTGGGCCTTCGGCTTGTGTATTTACATATTTACATATTAAGTTTACCTATTTCATTTACCTATTTTATTTATTTGTTTACATTTCCATTTTGTATGATTAATTATATTTTCTAAATTTGAACCTATAGGATGTGGTAGTAGTTAGTTTTTTTGAGGTAGTTTATAATCATTAAGAGGTTTGTTGGGGTGGGGTTTGCAAGGATTGATATTGGGCATAATTGTTTAAAGATTTCTTCCCTAATGTGGGAGGTTGCAGGGCAGTTTTTTAGTACGTGTTCTATGTTTTGGTCGGATGTTGAGTTGCAGTTGGGACAGGGTGTTATGTCGTTCGGGTTGATGTAGTGTTGTTGAGTGAATCTTGTGTGTCCTAATCTAAGTCTTAGAATTTTCATTTGGTCCATCCTTGTTATGTCTTTTTGTAAAGTGTTTTTGAGATAGTCTCCTGTGTGTGTTCGATTGCTGTTTAACTGTTGGTACCATGTGTTGCAGCGATCTATGTATGTTGTTTTTAAGTTTTTGGGTTAAGTTATTTTTGAGGAATTTGTTTATATCTGTGCAATTAAAGTTGGGGGTGTAGTGGAGGGGCATATTTATGGTCGATTTGGCGGTTTGGTCGGCAAGTTCGTTACCTTTAATGCCACAGTGGCTGGGGATCCAGAGGAGTTTTATTTTGGTGTTGGTTTTTGTTAAGATTGATCTTATTAAAGTGGGGTACAAATTGTTGTTGTTGATGTTGCTTATGGATTTGATAGCTGACAAGGAGTCGGAGCATATTATGAATTTACCTTTCTTGGTTCTTGTCAGCTTTATTGCTTCAAGAATGGCTATTGTTTCTGCGGAGAGGATGGAGGAGTAGTGTGGTAGGATGCCTGTTTTTAGAACTGTTGTATCGGTGGTTATTGCGAATGTGGCAGTTTTATGTTGCAGGGAGCCATCTGTGAATATATATTTGTGTTGTTTGTGTTTGTCTTTATGTTCTAGGAAGATTTTTTGATATATTTCTGGTGATGTGTCAGGTTTGTTAAACTTATGTAAGGAGATGTTGATGGTGGAAGGTGGAAATAGCCATGGAGGTGTGATTGTTTGTCTGTTGGGTGGTGGAAGGTAGGGGATGTTGTGGTCTTTGCAAAGCGTAATGATTTTTTCTAGTGTGGATTTTAGTTTCTTATTATTTTGATTTTTTATTTGAATGGTGAATTTATGGATTGGAGAGTTAGCACTGTGGAGGATTGTTTTGTATGTTTTTGCTGTCATGAGATTTCTTTTTTGCTCTATTGTAGGTAGGTTGGCTTCGAAAAGTAGGATGGGGATGGGTGTTGAGGGGAGAGCGCCAAGGGCTGTGCGTATTCCAGCATTATATGTTGTTTTTAATTTGTTTAGCGTAGATCTAGGCGCGTGGCCATAAATGAATATGGCGTAATCTATTTTGGCTATGAGTGTTGCCTTTGTTATGTTAAGAAGTGTATGGGTGTTGCAGTTCAACTTGGGGCTTGCTAAACATTTTATTATATTCAGTTTGTTGTTAAGGGATGGTTGGATGTGTTTAATGTGTGAGTCCCATCTGTATTTATTGTTTATTGTTAGTCCTAGTATTTTGAGTTGGGTTACTAGGGGGATTGCTATATTGTTGGAGGATAGGGTACAATTGCAGTTTTGTTTCCTGCAAATGTGTAGGTGTTGGCATTTGTTAAGGGATAATGATGCTCCAGAGTATGAGCACCATTCTTGGATGTTTGCAAAAAGAGAATCTAGATTGAAGGTTTGGTTTTTTTCTCTATTGAGTGGGACTATAAGGAAGTAATCATCTGCATAGGCACTAAAATGTATTTCTTTTTGTAAGCTGATTATGTTGGAAAGTTTGTTGTAGGCGATTAGGAAGAGGATAACTGATATTGGTGAACCTTGGGGGATGCCATTAAGGAGTGGGAAAAGAGAACTGAATGTGTTGTTGATTTTTATTTTAATTTTCCAGTTGGACATAAAGTTTTTTATGAAGTTTATAATTTTGGGGCCCAGTTTCCAATCTATTAGTTGGTCAATTATGGAGTGCACTCCGACTCTGTCGAAAGCCTTTGAGAAGTCAAGGGCAATGACAGAACAGTGCTTTTTTTTACGCAGCGATTTGGTTATTAGGTAGGTTATTAGGTCGTCGATAATTTCCCAATTAGTGAATGGGGTAAGCTGTGGAGAACATAGTGACAGGTCGGTGTGTGTGAATGTGTTGTGTGTTGAAAGGTGTGTTGGGGAGCCATCGTTTAGGATGTGGAGGTTCGCGTTTTGTAGGAATTTGTGAAGGATTTTTCCTCTTCTGTTTGGGTGTGGCGAACCCCAGCTATTGTGCCAGCTGTTAAAGTCACCTACGATTATCTGGTTTGTGTTGTTGGTTGTGTTGAGATTGTCGTTTAAGGATTTAAGGGAGAAAGTCTTGTTAGGGGAAATGTATATTGAGGTAATTTGGATTTTTAATTTAGATTCTATTTCTACTCTAAGGGATTCAAAATGGTCGGTTTGGTTTATCTGGGTGTTTTGGATGGTTTTGTGAACTAATATGGCTGTGCCGCCAAACCTGCTGGAAGCTGTGTTGGTAAAAATTTGGTAGTTGATTGGAATGGGTATGGGTATGGGTATGTGTGTGTTATAATAGTGTGTCTCTTGAAGGCATATTATTTGTGGTGAATATTTTTTTACTATGGTTAGGAGTTCGTTGTAGTTGTTAGTGTACCCTTTTAAGTTCCATTGTATTATTCTTAGCATATTTTATGTTAAGTAAGGCTTAGTTTAATGAAGTTTGTTGTTTATATGGATTCGCTGTCGCTGTTGTTGGTCTGTTGGTTTTTGGTTGGGGGTATGGTTTTTGTTTTTGTTTTTGTGGGTTTGAAATTGGTAGAAAGGGGGTTAGTCGTAGGGTCTTATTTTTATTCTTATTTTTAAATCTTTAGTTTGTTGTGATGAATATGATATATTTGGGTTACCATCGGTTTCCATGTCCTCTGGTGTGGCTTGCTTTTTATCTTTCGTTTGTTGTAGTGTTGGAGACTTTGTTACTCTTGTTGAATTGGCTGGTGGGTTGTGTCCGGTGGTTGATGCGGGGGTGGGTTGTTTTTGCGGGGTGCTTTGTGGGTGTGTGTTAATATTCCTGTGTAGTGTTTCGATTGGGGTATTAGTTGTGTGCGGAGTGGGACGTCTAAGCGTGTTGGCGTATGTGTTTCCCAATTGCTGGCTGTGTCTTGTAGAGTATATGTGAAGTGCTGTTTTGTGGTCTACCTTTTCGGTGATTTTTATTGCTGTTAATTCTTGTTGTTTGCGGAATGTGGGGCATTGGCGGTCAAGGGGTGAGTGTTGATGGTCTAGTTCTGGGTTATTTATGCAGTTAAGGCATTTTTTATTGTTTGCACAATATTCGATCCCGTCTGTATGGTTTGGCTTTGAGCAGTTTTTGCATGATTCATGGCTATTGCAAACAGGTGTAGGATGTCCAAAGCCAAGACACTTTTTACATCTGAGTGGAAGAGGGATGTAAGGCCTGATGCGTACGGTTTCGTATCCGATTTTGATGGCTTCTGGTAGTTTGAGAGTCGCGAATGTTAGGGTAATGAGTCCGGTTTCGATAAGTATGGCGTTATTGTTTTGACTGTTGTTTATTTGTTGTGTTGTATTTGGTTGTTTTTTTAATATTTTTTTTACTTCTGTTACATTTTGTGTCTTTACTTCTTGTAGGATATCATTTTCATCTATGCCTCTAAGTTCGTTGCAGTAGATTACCCCTTTTGTAAAGTTTAATGTTTTGTGTTCTGATGCGGAAATATTGATATCTATCATTTTTGTTAGTTTTAATAGTTTTAATGCTTGCAGTTTGTTTTTTGTTTTTATTAGAAGTGAGCCGTCCCTTGTTTTTTTTGCAAGATTCGACTTCGCCTCCGCAAGTGTAGTCAATTGTTTATTTTAATTATGAACGGTGACACTTTTTCAAATGAACAGTTGTCATTTCGTTTTAATATTATGTATGTTGGTTCGCCCAAATGTTTGTTGTTGGGTTGAATGAGCTTTCCAATGTCTGGTGGTTCGTGCATGGTTGGTGTTGTCGGGCTCAAGCCCGGCTTAACGATTAGCAGTGAGTGTTTTGTTTTTGTTTATTGTTTTGCTTTGTGCTTGAACTTTGGTTGTCGAGTTTGAATTTTGTTGTTGTTTGTTTTTTGTTGCGTAGAGCGAGGATTGGTTTGCTGTGACACGTCTTATCTCTGTGGAGGTTGAAGTGTGACTGAATTCTCCTTTGTTATTTACGCTTGTTCTTTGCTGATGTATTCTTTGGATTTTTATCAAAAGTTCTTGAGAAAAAGCCTCTATTATGCGGGTGCCGCAGACGGAAAAAATTCACTGATAAGGTTGCCGCCATTTTCAAAAACCGAACCAGTTTGGAACCAGTGTTGATAATAGTGTCGATACCAGTGTTAACTGACCAAAGTAAGGGATGGACTGAAATCGTCGAAAACTTTTTTAAAGTAGTGCATATGATTGAGCATAAATTTACACGTAATTCAGCAAACATTCATCAAAATCATTGTCGGGAATTTCAAGTAAATTGTATTTGAAGTTTTCTGATATACAGGGGTGGTCAAAAGTAATTACACAACGAACTTTTTTTTGCAACTCTACTTTTCAAAGATATTTTCTTGTTGTTGTAAGTGAAATACAACAACAAATCATTCTATACTTTGAAGCTTGATCAATTTAGAATACAATGAAAGAAGAAATAGGAAAAATAACGGTTCATAGCATCTCTATGAAACTAAATGAACTAATAATAAACAGTTGTCAAAAGTATTTACACAGTTATTTATTGCGAAAACAGTGAAAACAGTGTTTTTTGTTGTATTTTTTTTAACTTTTTTGATTTTTTTAACAAAGTAAGTATTTTATTTATTTAGTATTTTGAATTCCTCCTTTAGCATCAATTACTGCCTGCAACCTGGCTGGAATTGATTCAACCAAAGTTCGGGCAAAGTCGATTGTTAATTTTGACCAAATTTCTCTTAATTCAATGATGGTATCATCCCGGTTTCGATCTTCATCAATTATTCTTTGGCCCTTGATGAAAGACCAAACATTTTCAATAATGTTTAGATCGGGGCTTTGCGCAGGCCAGGGAAGAACAGCCATATTCAGATCCCTTAAAAATTTAGTCGGTGTTGATCCTTTGTGACATGGGGCATTATCATGTTGTAAAATCCAGTCGCTGATTGGAAATAGCCTGTCTCCAGACACAAAGGCATGTTCATTTAATATTAAAAAAATCCACCTTGATTAAGTGTGCCTTCTATTGGCACAAAGTCGCCAAAGCCATAATACGACATGCACCCCCAAAACATCACGGTGCCTCCTCCGAATCTATTGATCGGCTGCACTGCATTATGTTTATGTTTTTGGTGTAAGTGCATGAAACACTTGCGATATGAACCCTGGTACTGAAATGCAATCGCATCTGTCCACAAATCATTGTACCAGAAGTTCATAGGCTTCTTAATGTACTCCAGTGCGAATGACAAACGTTTGGCTTTGTTCGCTTCGGAAATATTAATTACTTGGCGTACTGTATAGGTGCGGATGTTGGTCTCCTTTAGTCTTCGACGTATTGTAGCATCGCTAACTTTTTTGCCAAATAAGTTAACTGATTCTGCTGACAATTTTACAGGACTTTTCGAAGGATATTTCTCAACTATTCCAATTAATCGCCTACAATCCCGTTCAGACATCGCCGGTTTTCGCCCACTTCTTTTTTTGTTTTGTAAATTTCCAGTAGTTTCCTTTTTATTTACCAGATTATAAACAGTTTTTCTGGAAATTTTGTACATTTTGGCCAATTCCGATGCTGAAACACCACTTTTAAATTTAGTAAGGATCTCAGATCGTGTTTCAATTGATAACTCTCCTGTTTTTACCATTTTAATATTTTTTTCAGAAATTTCAATCCAAATATTAAAATTGGAAGACAAAACATGGTACGAGCGTGGTCCTATTTTTGACTTTATGGGGTACTTTTACGTGGTACAGGGTATACTCAATGTCGGCAGGGACGACTTGCTTGCTTCATTATTATAAAAAACTAGAAGGATGGGTTAACTTGGACCGTGCCGAAGTTCGTATACCCTTGCAAACTGTATTTTTCATTTATATATAATTTGCCAGAATCATAAGAAAGTATATAAAATTTAAAGTGTATAAAAATTTAATAAAAGTTTTTTTATTTTACCCCGATTGTTCCTATGACAGCTATAGCATATAGTCCACTGATTCTGATGAAACTTAAAAGATATATTTCTTTTTATATAAAATTGTCAAATACCAAATTTCGTGACAATTGCTTCAAAAACACCCAAGTTGTTGATCAAAAACTATACTTTTGACCGAGCGTTCCTATGTGAGCTATATGATATAGGCAACCTATTCTGATAAAACTTGGTATATGTATGTTGAGGAATATATAAAACTAACAATCTCCAAATTTATATTATAATTTATCTATTTCGCTGATTTGCACAGTTTGACTTTTTTCCTTGACTGTGTACTAATTTTCTTACGCTCTTTTCCACATTAAAAGAAAAAATGGTTCTTTGTCGAAATTCTTATCAATAGTTTAATAATTAAGTTTTTCTGAAAAATTGATAAAAAATTTATAGAATGATTAACAACGCACGTTCGCTGATCACAATGCCGTTACTTTCTAACAATGGATCCGATGACTAGTTCTTTGGGTTGGTTCCGCAGTTGGAGGCACCCGTATTTATGACTTTTGATATAAATTTTTGAAACCCATTGGTATGGTATACCGTCTATGCCCGAAAAACTGTGTGAGGAACAAAATGTTGTCAGCAATCACAACACAATTGTTTTTTAATACCTGGTATAAGCGAAAACGCACAAAAATCAATACAAACAATATATATGTGTTGCCGCGCACGATTATTAGAAACCCTCGTGGCAAGCCGGCCTCTGGTATTGAATGTTGTTTAAGATTAAACACTGTATTTGTAGACATAAAAATATTTTAAAAACATATACATAAATATTCTGAACTAAGTACGAGATAAAAGTACAGCGCACAAACATAAAAACGTATTGTTTGAATGTAATGTAGCTCACATGCTGTGAGTATATTTTTATCAGCCGATGCATTTAGCTAAGCATCTAACGGCCAACGCAGGCTTTGATTTAAATAGATTTAACCCCAAGCTATCAGTACGGTGCATGTATGCTGATAGAACTACACATACAATCCCACCACCAAATATGTGCCCCATAGACTTTAAGACTTCCTCCAACCAAATATTATTTAAATAAAATCAGTTCGCATTTTGAATTCAACAAATTAAGATCGGGTTATAATTTTTCATCTTCCCGAAAGCCCTATTCATTTTGGTCCTTCGAGTAAAAAAGAAACTCTGTTGTTTTCCCCCACCAGTGGTAAGAGACAAAGAGGTAAACCAGCTCCTTAAAGTCTGCGATCTTATGCTACGACGTAAATTCTGAGACCAGCTAAAGGTAGCGAAATAAAAAACTCCTGTTTTCCCCCACCAGCGGTAAGAAACGGGGTATAATATAAAATTCAAAACAAAAAAAGCGCGTCCGAAATTAAAAGCAACTTTGCTGTGGAGCAATTGTAGAACGATTGGGACGAATTTATGAAAGTGTGGCGTGATCGAAGCTAATATCGAACTGAAAAAAAAAAGTTGAAACTCGCAATAAAAAAAAATCCTGTGAGTGACTACAAAAATTTAAAGTAGCGAAACAAAAAGAAGAGACTATAATAGTCAAAAGAAGGTTAAAGAACAGTTCCAATGAATGTTCCAGTGAAGTGAATGTAAGAAGCTCAGTGGTAGAAGAAGACCTACCAACAAGACGAGTGGGACGTGACGACTAGGAAAATTCCATACAGTCGACCAAAAAACATCGGCAAAACAACACCAAGAAGGAGGGACGACGCCATCAACAGCAGCAGCAACAGATTAGATAATATTGTTTATTCTTACGTTTTTTAAGTATTATTATTTTTATTAGTATAATAAGTTTAATTATTAATCATATTATATTTAAATGAAGCAAGCAAGTCGTCCCTGCCGACATTGAGTATACCCTGTACCAAGTAAAAGTAAGCCATAAAGTCAAAAACGATCAAAATCGCCATCAATTTACAAAAAAAATTCTCTTAGCATGCACTACTTGCCATGCAGCAACACTGCACTGCTTGCCATGCAGCAATAGCGAACGCATGCTATCTCGCTCACACTTAACAGCCCATTTTGCATGGGGCGTTTCAGTACAAAACGGAAATACGTATATCTCCGATAATTATTGTTCGATTTAGGTCAAATTTGGTCAGCTAGTGCATTTTGCCTATATTAATGTGCATGCCAAATATAAATACGATATCTTTAATATTGCTCTAGTTATAGGTTTTTCCCAAATTGCGGGGGCGGAAGTGGGCGTGGCAAAAATTTGAAACAAACTTAACCTGTCTACACAACAGACGGATGTTGACACCAAATTTGGTTGCTCTAGCTCTTATAGTCTCTGAGATCTAGGTGTTCATACGGACGGACGGACATGTCTCAATCGACTCGGCTATTGATACTGATCAAGAATATATATACTTTATGGGGTCGGAAAATTCTCCTTCTGCCTGTTACATACATTTTAGCGACTTTAATATACCCTTTTACCCTATGGGTACAGGGTATAAAAACCAACATGTTATCGGAAAAAAGTATTGCGATGTTAGAGAAGCAGTCCAAATTGATGGATAGATTGAGGGTGTTAGAGACGCTAGACCCTAGTGGGATAACTAGCGAAGTATTGAAAGAGTTAGATAGAATAGAAAGCCAAATGGTAAGGGAATCATAATTTGTTGCTTAAAATTGGAGTAATCGATCATGATTACTTTAATAATAAGCGGGTGAAGGATGCCCTAGCCATTATCTCGAAATTAAAAAGTAGAGCCGTTGAAATAGCCAAGGCAGGCACTAGCAAGTCAACTGTCGTTGAAGTAGACGTTAGACCGGGAACTAGTAAAGCAGCCAATCCAAAGTGGATTCGGACACGGCAGATAGGAGTGCTGAGAAGTAGTTTGAGGAAAGAGTTCACCAACTTCGGGAATATCTGGAGAAGGTGAATGGAGACATAGGGGAGAGGAAGATAGAAATGTTTAAGATACATAGAAATAAAATTAATTTTTTGTGGCAAAGGGTACAAAATAAGGTAGAGGAACTGTACCAGAAGTTTGCATCGAATAGGGAATTTGAAGATGCCTTATAGGAGCTAGAGTTCGATATACAGAATACTCTAGGAGCGTTAGAGGAAGTTATTAATAAACCGCCAGAAGTTAAAGTCGAGAATGTCGGTCTTAGAGAGCAACTGCCGGTGTTACCGAAAATTCAGGTACCCACGTTTTTCGGAGAACCGAAAGAATGGGATATATTTGCGGAGCTATTTTTAGAATTAATCGATCGAAGAGAAGATTTAAGTAATGCTCTGAAGTTTAATTATTTAAAATCCGCGTTACGGGGAGAAGCGAGGAGCATGGTAGCTCATTTATTGTCGGGCTCGGTCGATAATTATAATGCTGCTTGGGATTTGCTAACCAAGCGGTGTGAAAATCATCGTAGGATATTTTCCGAGCAATTAAACCGGATAGTTGAATTACCGGTAATCAACATCGAATCCGCAAAAAATATTAAGGGAGTGATTGACACGGTAAATGAGTCAATACACTTGATTAAAGTTAAATCTAATTTGTCCGATGAAGTTGACGTGATATTCGCGCAACTTATACTTAGGAAATTGGGTAGAGAGGCTCTTCAGCTCTATGAGAGCCAAGTAAAAAAAACAAAGCAGATACAATTGCTATCTGATGTCTTTTAATATTTGGAGCAAAGATTTTGTTCTCTAAGTTCCATTAAAAAAGAAGAAAGAAAACCGGTGCAAAAAGTTGCAAACATGGCGGTTAGAGAAAGCTGTCCGATTTGCAAGTGCAATTATGCACAAGGTGCTTGGAGCATTCAAGCAACAAAAGATGCACCAATGAAGTTGTTTGTTCATTGTGCATACTTTACTCCACTTTAGTGAAAAAGGGAGAAAGTGAATACATGTATGACAGCACAGCCTGCACTGTTGGCCACCGCCCTAATAAAAGTAAAGACAGTAAATGGAGGGTATGAGACCCTAAGAGCCTTGATTGATAGTGGGTGACAAAGCACTATCGTGTCTGAGGAAGCAGCTCAGATTTTAAAGTTGTCGAAAATAAAGGCACATGCGGAGATAAGCGGAGTTTCGTCAACCAAGCCAAGTACATCAAAGTACAAAATTAAGTTGGCAATCAAGATGCGTGAGCCGTGGAAAGAACTTCTAAAGGTTGAGGCAATTGTGTTGCCAAGATTAATGAAGGCTCTCCCTCAAAGACAGCAAACGTAGATATATCAAAATTTCAATCTGTGTTAGCTGATCCCAATTTCAATATGCCAGGTCGCGTAGATATGATAATGGGGGTGGATGTATATACCCATATTGTGAAAGGTTGGATAGTGTCAGGGTGCACTAAATCCAAAGGAAAGACTTCGATAGTTGCAACAACAATTGATGTAACGGATATAGAGTGGTTTTGTGAGTTGGAAGAGTAGGAAAAAGAGGATGTGGAAGCCAATACGTGTGAGGAAAATTTTAAAAAGACAACGAGACATGAGGCTTCTGGAAGATATGTGGGGACAATGCCATTTAAAAATGACAAAGAATTGGGAGATTCAAAGGCTCAAGCGATTGCACGATTTCTAAGTTTAGAGAAAAAATTTCAACGAAACCCAAAATTAAAAGATGAGTATACGAAGTTTATAAACGAATATTTAGAGTTGGGTCATATGATCGAAACCAATGACGAAGGTTTATACTATCTACCTCATCAAGCAGTGATTAAGAATTCAAGTCTAACCACTAAATTAAGAGTTGTGTTTGACGCCTCGGCAAAAACAACAAATAATAAAAGTCTAAATGATATCATGTGGGTCGGTCCTCGACTACAGAAAGACATTTTCGACATAATTTTGAAATGGCGCAAATGGCGGTTTGTTGTGTCCGCAGGCATAGAAAAAATGTATCGCCAAATTAATGATCAAAAATATTTATATATAATATTTTGTGGAGAGAGTCACCACAAGGAAAATTAAAAAATTATAAGCTGACAAAAGTACGTACGGTACTGCCTCAGCTCTATATTTAGCTACAAGGGTGCTGTCAGATATCGCTGACAAATGCAAAGACAAAATAATTGGTGAGGTAATTCAAGATGAGTTCTACATGGACGATTTAATGACAGGAGGTAATACCACTGAAGAGTCCAAGTACAAAGTAGAGCAGGTGTTCCAGAGAGCTGGAAAAAGTGGGAATGAATCTAAGAAAGTGGATCTCCAACACATCCGATATTATTGAAACAGTATGTGATACGGGCGATAACAAAGTGTTAAAAATTGAAAAAAACGAATCGATTAAAAACTTAGGATTGCAATGGGAGCCGCTCAAGGATGACTTTAAATTCAAGGTGCACTGTGACGAGGACAGAAAAACAAATAAAAGAGCAGTGTTATCTACACTTGCAAGAATATATGATCCTCTAGGGTGTTTAGCGCTGGTAACAGTGATAGGAAAATTGTTTACGCAGAAATTATGCTTAGCTGAACAAAATTGGAATCAAGAGTTGTCCGATAAAGATATGACAGAATGGAAATCATTTAAAAGCAATTTGATACAATTGGAAAAGATCAGAGTTCTACGATGGATTGAAACGAAGCCTGGCGGTCCACTACAAATCCATGGATTTGCAGACGCATCGGAAAAGGCATATGCTGCGGTAGTGTATGCTAGGATGGGGGATACAATCACGTTGATAGCCAGTAAGAGCAAAGTAAATCCTATCAAAAATAGAAAAACTATACCAGAATTGGAATTAAGTGCAGCTCATCTATTAACGCAGCTGTTAAAAAGAATCTATCAGTGTATTGCCGTCCCAGCAGAGATATACTTATGCTTGGAGTGATTCAACGATTACACTCTGCTGGATAAGAAATGAAAATAAGAAGAATAAGTTCATTAGGAGGCGGACTGAAGATATAAGGAACATGGAAGAAATTTTATGGAGCCATGTGAAATCTGAAGAGAATCCTGCTGATGTAGCTTCAAGGGGAATTTGTCCAACCAAATTAAAGGATTGTGATATTTGGTGGAGTGGTCCAAAATGGCTTGTTTGGTCGAAGGAGAACTGGCCCAAAGAAAAAGTTTGGGTAATTATTTACGATAACTCCTCGCGCTCAATACAGCCTTAAGGGTAATGAATGTGGTACCAAACGAAAGGAAAAAGATCACAGAGCAATGCCTCGGGTGCGCCTTGACGATTTATTGCTTAGTTTTTGCACAATTAAGAAAATAAAAATGGCTTTTTATTCGAAAAAATATCGATTTAAAGCTTAATAAAGCCATTTCTCGCTAGAAAAAGTGTTGCAGAACTCAAAAATAGTGTTGGAAATGACGTGATCATAGCGTTGCCAAATATCAAATGAAAAAAACAGCTGATTATAATTCGTTTAAAATTTGAAAAACATTGCCAGAACGTCGGACTGAAAAATACGTTAAATTTTGAATATGAAGAAGACTAAAGTTTTTTTCTTTTTTTATATGTAATATGTATACGATATAACAAACTAATGGTAATAAATATTAATAAATATTAAATTAGTCGAAAATCGATATTTGGAATTCGATGTGCCACCGAAACAATAAAATTTTTAAAAAATCAATAGCGTTACTTAGTAAACGTGTAGATTATTATTTTTTTCAAGGTGCTGCTACAATCCGTATTATATTGTTCGCAATGTGTATCCGTTAAAAAAGTTACTTTTTCAGGGATCTTTGTAATCTTTCTTTGACTTTTGTATATGTACATATACTAATATATGTATATACTCACATATATATAAATTCCATAAAATAATATATATGTATATATATAATATATTATATATTTATATATATATGTCGGAGATAGGTTATTTTCTCTGGTTGACTTCTCCTCTTCGCAAGACATGTTTTATTTTGAGCAGCGAGTTCCTTGTGTTCTGCTTGTCGGGTAGTTCTAGACTGGCCACTCCGTCGCATTTCCCTCAGCATTACACCGGACCACACTCGATGACAGCCTCTGCTGTCATCTCTCTCAATAACAGCGTCATATATCGTCCAATTCTAATGTCACCTGCATAACTAAGCAGTCAGTGCCAAATTTGCATGACTCAGCGTTCAGTGTCGAACACTCATGACAATATTCACTGTATCACTTACATGACAGTATTCACTGTATAACTTACATGACAGTATTCACTGTTTAGCTGACATGATAACAGTTATCGCCAAACTGTAAGCGTCAAAGATACGAGTGACCATACTTAATACTGGACTAATGGGAATCAAACAGAAAGGGACACCAATGCCCTTAAATAGAAAGAGAAGCAAGAGAACACAGGGTATTAAAGGGTATGCGAGACACGCAATACCCTGATCCGTCTCCGACACGGCCGTTCTGACCATTACACGTCCTCGTGTAAGCAAAGAGAACAAGAATCACAACACTGGGCTTAGCCTTATTAAGGAAACCTCCATATCCGTTATAATTCAGAATTGTTTCGTACTGCTTCTATACTTAATGATCCATTTATCAATTCTCATCCCTTTCTTTCAATCATTTACTCAACACTTAGGTCCGTTCGTTTCATTCCTTTCAGTTGCTTTCACACTTATCTTTCCTTCTCTTTAACATATTTTTCTCTATTAGCTTTATCTTGTCATTATGATTCTCATTTATCTATGTAGTAGATCTATTATTATTTCTTGGATTTACTTTATTACATCTTTCTTATTTTTATCTCTTACATTTCTGCAGTTCCTTTAGCACATTTTATCTCTTATGAAACTTTACATTCGTTTAACACAAATTATTTTAAAAAACTTTATATTTGTGTAGTTCCTTTAACACATTTTGTCTTTAATAAAAAAAATTACTTCTTTGTAAACCCGTTAATACAAGTTATCTTTCTAAAACATTTTTATTTGTGTAATTCCGTTAACACAAATTTTTTTCTAAAACATTTTCATTTGTGTAATTCCGTTAACACAAATTATCTCTCTTAAGCATTTAAATTTGTATAATTCCATTAACACAAATTATCTCGACCCCCGCCATAATACACTTTTTATGGTGCGGTCTTCAATATCCCACTTGGGTATCAGACGCATCTTCCATGGTGCAGTCTGTATCATCATATAGCTCGACCCCCGCCATAACACACTTGTTATGGTGCGGTCTTCAATATCCCACTTGGGTATCAGACGCATCTTCCATGGTGCAGTCTGTATCATCATATAGCTCGACCCCCGCCATAACACACTTGTTATGGTGCGGTCTTCAATTTCCCACTTGGGCATCAGACGCATCTTCCATGGTGCAGTCTGTATCATCATATAGCTCACTAGCTACCTGATTATTTGGTAATGCTCTTAAAAATTCATGCGAATATTTATACGTTCGTTTACTCGTTTGTGATTTTATCGGTAATAAGGTAATAGGTCTGGCCTCCCTACCAATTAACAGTTCTAACGGGCTGAATTTGGTGTCTGGATTTTGTCTGATTTCTCCGTTACTTATTTGAAACCCGAGATATTCTAGATATATACTAGTCTTAAGGAATGAACATTTGGTTACATTGAATGAAAATCCAGCCCCACTTAATCTATCCAGCACTGTCTGTAATCGATTTAACGCTACTTCCTTGCTCTCGGCTACCACCAATAGATCATTGATATAAACGATAGCAAAAGTGTATGCTAAAAGTTCCAATGCCATGGTCATGTTCCAAAGGGCATGGTCAAAAACTCATACTGCCCCTCAGGGGTTACAAACGCAGTTCGCTCAACAGAATCCTCATGTACTGGAATTTGGTAAAAGCTACTTGCCATATCGACACATGAGAAATATTTAGCGCCGCGTAGCCTGGTAATCTGGTCTGAGATGAGAGGCAACGGATATCTATCAGCAGCTGTATTCTCATTCAATACTCGATAGTCCACACAAAGACGATCAGTACCATTTTTCTTTTTAACTAACATCATAGGGCTAGCGAAAGGTGAATAATATGTGATTTGAGTAATTCGGCTATTTTACATCTCACGTGGCCTTTCTCTTCCTCGCCAAGCCTATAAGGACGCCTTTGAACTGTCTTTTGTGGATCTATGAGCCTAATTTCCAATTGCCCTGTAGAAACCCGCCTCTTTGGAATTCCGTCAATAAACCAGTCAGAGTAACGTTTTAGAATGTTCGTTGTGAATGCGTCGCTTTATCAGTCTCATTTAAATCGCTATCAGATTTAATTACGTCTTCATAGAAAGGCAAACTTAGAAGTTCCACTTTCTTTGTTTTAAAAATTTGGAATCTATCAGCACATCATACTTTAGGAACTTATCCATAATTACATGCAACAAAATCTCAAAGCAATATTGTTCAACCATTATATTACATAAAACTTGCTGTTAGCTGCAAATTGAATCGTTACATATGCCATTTAATTTTACAATATTATATTCGTTTTCCCTTAAATTTACTAGCAGCACTTTCCTTTACCAGAGAACATTCAGCACCTTAGTTAAAACAAAATGGAATGGACTCACCGGGTAAACTTATTGTTCCAGACGGAGGAGCTACTGTGCAAATATCTACACGCTTCTCATAGACTCGTGCGCTTCCACCTGATCGGCCTTTTGGACAAGCAGTTGCATAATGTCCAATTTCCTCACACTCAAAACATTTTATATTTGACCGCTCCTTCGATGCAGACGTACTGCTCTTCTTATAATTTTTCTCCTTAATTTGTTCCTTCTCCAACCGACTTCGACAATCGGCATATTTATGACCAGTCCTTCCACAGTAGTTGCAATTCACTTGTGTTGGGAACTTAAATTTCTTGCGTTCCATAGTCGTTGTATGCCCCTCGTCGGTAGAATTGCGCTTCTTGAAAGCGCATGCTTGTAGTTGTTGTTGCAGTTCATTACGAGTTTTTACATTGTTAGTAAAAACCCAACGAGACAAGTTGTTGTCAATCTGTGCCATATGAGCCAACGTGACTGACACGGCGATTTCCTCCAAATGCTTGGTTTTCCATTTTGACATCAGCAGCGTGACGATGCGGCTGCCATATTCAGCGAAGCCTTCTCCAGTTTTTGGGCGACCATTCAAAATATTCAACAGAATAGCAGCAGACGTTTCAACTCCAACAAAACGTTGGATAAATAGCTCCTTGAACTGCGCCCAAGTGATGCCGGCAAAGCATATTTGTGCTAGCCACTGAGATGCGCAGCCTTCTAGCGCCTTGCTTAATGCTATCACCAAGCCGCTACCCTCGAGCACGTTCTCCGCAAAAATAAGATCTACGGTTGTACACCAGGCTGAGGCGTCTGCGCCAGCTCCGTCAGGATTGAATTTTGGTAACGTTATATAAGCCAGTCTCCCATCGGTTGCCAATGGCCTTGGTGTCTGCATATTTTGAATTATATCCAAAAGTTTGCGGTTTTGCAATTCCAAAGCTGCCATATAAGAATCAGTGCCATGAGTTGTAGGCAAAGGAGATCCCACTTCTGATGTCGGAGATAGGTTATTTTCTCCGGTTGACTTCTCCTCTTCGCAAGACATGTTTTATTTTGAGCAGCGAGTTCCTTGTGTTCTGCTTGTCGGGTAGTTCTAGACTGGCCACGCCGTCGCATTTCCCTCAGCATTACACCGGATCACACTCGATGACAGCCTCTGCTGTTATCTCTCTCAATAACAGCGTCATATATCGTCCAATTCTAATGTCACCTGCATGACTAAGCAGTCAGTGCCAAATTTGCATGACTCAGCGTTCAGTGTCGAACACTCATGACAATATTCATTGTATCACTTACATGACAGTATTCACTGTATAGCTGACATGATAACAGTTATCGCCAAACTGTAAGCGTCAAAGATACGAGTGACCATACTTAATACTGGACTAATGGGAATCAAACAGAAAGGGACACCAATGCCCTTAAATAGAAAGAGAAGCAAGAGAACACAGGGTATTAAAGGGTATGCGAGACACGCAATACCCTGATCCGTCTCCGACATATACATATATATTTTTATATATACACTACTGTATTGAATACTGATCAGAGCCTTCTGGAGAATCTTTTCTCCGGGCCTTTTAGTTTTTTCTGCAGTTTAAATTGTAGTCTCTATCGCCTTAATAGTTTTGAATAACAGTGTAAATACTTGAAAGCCTTTGCTAGAATATATGGCCATTTACATTTTTAAATATTATTTTTTTGGCCATTTACATTTTTAAATATTATTTTTTTAATACTTGATATTTTTTTCTCATAATATTTTCTTAAGTGGAAACCAATTTTCAAAAAAATCGTTAAGACCGATAACACTCAATTGTAATAATATATATACATACATATTAGAAAATCTTTCCATAACATTTACGAAAAAATCAAAAACCCACAAGTAAAACCCGGTGAAAGCTCAAAGATATAGGAATGAGGGATAAAATGTTATTAAATTCATTTTTTATGGCATAACACACATTTACTTTACAGGTTTACATTATGCAAGTACATACATACATATACATATATGTAAGACCAAAGATTTTATTTTTTTTGTGAACCGCAAAAAATTATCCTTAAAGCCGTATTTATTGTCAATATGTAAGTTGAATTTCTTTCATTGTTTATTGTATTATTAATTATATCTTGTTAACTTTAAATTGGTCTGCCCGTGGAGGAAGTTTGTAGTTCCAATAAAATTTATTGTTGACTTTTATTTTCTTTTTTTGCAAATTGCCTAAAAACCATATGCAACTATTTCGCACATTTTGGGGCTCACTAATGTCGAATAAAATTGACATTAGTATAAATATTATTTAAATATTCATCTTTTTCTTTTTAACATGAAGAAATGTTCTTTTTTTATTCTGCATTTGGTGATTCTACTTTCCTTTGGAAGCAAAGATTATTTGATGATTTCAGCTTTTAAGTTATTTGACGTTTTATTTCTATTTAATTGACCAATATTGCAATCACGCAGTCCTTTTTTTTCCTTTTTCATGAACCGATACATCGAGTATTACTAAATGAATAAACTTAAAGTTGACTTGAAATGCACACTATAAAGGAAATGGGCAAAAGGGTTAGAAATGCAGCGTTACAGCGTTATTCTTGCTTTTAATGCATATCCATCTACTCGTAAGATATTAAGTTAAATTTGAAGTTGGTTTTACAGCATTTTTGGAGTTTATACCAATTAGAAGTATGGGCTAACTTCGACCGTGCCGAAGTTGCAAACTGTCGTTTGATTAATATATATTTTGGCAGAATCATTAAAAAGTATTTAAAAATCACAAACATTTGAGTTATATTTCATAGTCATCCGATGGTGATACGATGCCTGCAGAAAAAAGAAATCTATATGCAATTTTAGCTCTATTGCTCCAAGGATCTCGGAAAAGATAGACTTGATCCAGACAGACGGACGGATAAGGCTATTTAAACTAAGCTATTCGTGCCTATCAAGAATATATGTACTTTAACTTCTGACCAAAATAAATATACCCCTTTTTCAAAGGTATGAAAAGGGTCTGTAGCCCAATATGCAATGTACGGTGTCCGAATAATTTTTGTGGTGACTATATACATACATATAGTGTAGGTCACTATTAATCACTCTTAATCGCCTTGTAGTTTAGTGCATTTGCCTAAATTAAATGGATTCTATTGATAATAATTATCTTACTTGGTGGAAAGGTCCAGAATTATTTAAATCTTTTGAATGTCGATTTTGAATAGCTGAAAAGCAAAAGAATTTTAGAATAAAAACGTTTTGTTCAACAACATTTTAAATTGATGATAAATACTTTGTTGGTTTTTGGATTTAATCTCTCTCAAATTAAATTCAAATTCAGTTTCTGTTTTAAGGGAAAAAATTGTTTACGGACAATGCATGTATGTTTTTTCTTAAACTCAAAAAAGAATTCATTGTTTAATGTTGTCGGTGTGTCGTCGCTATTAAGCTGTATGAATTCTTTTTTTCCAGTCCACAACATCCCAAACTCATTTTCCGCAACAGTTTGCGTCAAACTCCCCGATGCCATGTATGCCACAAAGTGGCATACATTTTCAATAGATAAATTGGAATGTTCGAAAAAGGTGTGCTTCCTAATGCTTTGGAAAAATGTACACCTTACAATAATTTGACGCCGGTTATTGATGATCCGGCAATGGCGCTGGCAGCGCAGAGTAGGCTAAGTATTAAATTTTTTTGAAGTCTTTTTTTTTTAGTGTAGGCTAAATATTATAATGTTTTTTGAAGTCTTTTTTTTCTTAGTATAGGCTAAATATTATAATGTTTTTTGAAGTCTTTTTTTCTTAGTATAGGCTAAATATTAATAATTAAATATTAATCAAAAATATATTTAAACCATATAATACATCACAGCTATACATACATAACCTCATACATCCTCATATGCATATGTATGTAATCACAATTTTTAAGAATAGTGATACAATACTTGCTACTCCCACTGTGCCTTAATACTACACTGCAGCATATAAAAGAGTACTATACCTTCTAATTCATACTTTTGGGCCGCCTCGTCAGATGTAGCAATATTCACTTGATTTATTATTGGTTTATTGATTAAATAATTATTGTCGATGTGCATTTCCAATACAATAATTTGTTGTTAAACACATAATACTTAAGCAGTAAACGAATCTTGTGAGAGTGAAATATATTGCCTAATTGTAATATAGAGATAAATTAATAAATTCGTTTTTCTTGTCGATATTTATCTTTATTAATTTAAAGATTCGAGGTATAAGGGGACAAATACAGTGCTTACAGAAAAGAAAGTTATCTCCCATAGCTTCTGATTTACAGTAAATAAAAGAAGAAAAGTAAAAAATAATATGAAAAATATTAAAAAAAAACGGAATTAGAATCGTACATAGTGGCAACGCTACGCATCTGGCAACATTCACATAAATAACGTTTACCAACACTGAAGTTGAAATATAACCTTTTCCAGCATTTTTGCATTTTCCAACACTAAAAATCCGAGGAGTAATAGTAAATAATTACCCCACATTCATTACCCTTAAGGCTGTATTGAGCGCGAGGAGTTATCGTAAATAATTACCGTATTTTTTTTTCCAAAAATGACAAGAATTGCAAACGAAATAGTTATCAACTGCAGGGTCTGTAGAAAAGCAAAATATGATAGACATCCAAAAAAAACACGAAGTATCCGAAACGCCAATTCCTTCGCGTCATGTGGACATTTTTTCTACTGATGGGAAACATTTTTTAACCTCGACAAATTCTCTAAATTCGCAATAACGAATAAGGAAAAGTTTTTCATAAAGATGTTTCCACAATCTGATAACTATGTAGAAAATATTAAAAGCAGACACGGAACAGATACTGTCCGAACTGGAAATTCACCATAGGCATGCTAGGAGCCTTAACATCCTAAATACCGCATTGAAGGTAGCTGCAAGGACGCAGGATTTCGATGACTGGCAACAGATAAGCTTCCAGCTGAAAGAACTCGTAGACTCGGAGAGAAAACAGGTGGAAATTAACACTAGATTAAATTTTTGACAAATAAACAAGGGGAATAAATTGTTCTTTCAAATCAGTAAGACACTTCTTGCAATTACTGGTCATGCAAATTTCAATCTGAATATTGCAGCAGACTGCTTTAGGAAAAGTTTCAATATTTTTGGTAAGAATTGAAATATTTTTCCTACAACTTTCTAAAAGATAGCCAAAGTTTGCATAATACATGCAAACAGACATATTTACAAGTTGAACATGTCGAAGTCGCATTTTATAAACTTTGTTTAAGCAACTAATATGACTCCGATACCGTCATTAACATGAAGCGTTTAGCTACTAATTTGCCTTCAATGGTAAGGGTGTCCTTCTTCCCCGAAGCTTGTACACTAACGTTATCAGTCAGTAAGTAACTAAGCTTTCTGACATTGGCTTTTCGGATTGGTTTTCAATCTCCTTATGGCTAGTTTGTTTATATTTTTATACCCTGTACCCAGAGGGTAAAAGGGTATATTAAAGTCGCTAAAATGTATGTAACAGGCAGAAGGAAAATTTTCCGACCCCATAAAGTATATATATTCTTGATCAGTATCAATAGCGAAGTCGATTCAGACATGTCCGTCTGCCGGCCGTCCGTATGAACATCGAGATTTCAGAGACTATAAGAGCTAGAGCAACCAAATTTGGTGTCAACATCCGTCTATTGTATAAGCAGATCAAGTTTGTTTTAAATTTTTGCCACTCCCGCTTCCGCCCCCGGAATTTAGAAAAAACTATAACTTGAGCTGTAATAAAGATATCGCATTCTTATTTGGCATGCACATTAATATAGCCAATATGCACCAGCTGACCAAATTGTCGAAATCGGACAATAATTATCGGAGATATACGTGTTTCCGTTTTGTACTGAAACGCCCTATGCAAAATAGGCTGTTAAGTGTGAGCGAGATAGCATGCGTTTGCTGTTGCTGCATGCTAAGAGAATTTTTATTGTAAATGATGGCGATTTTGATCGTTTTTGACTTTATGGAGTAGTTTTACTTGGTACAGGGTATACTCAATGTCGGCAGGCACGACTTGCTTGCTTCATTTTATCAAAATTTCTAGAACTTTCAGCTTTTTTTGAATGTCTTTTGGCATCGCTGTTTCCACTCTTTTAACCGCTTTCGGCAAGGTTTGCTTGCATTTGGACGGCGCAATTTGACATTGTCGTACATACGTATGAGATATCCTTTTCTTTTTGACGTCTCTCTTGTTGTCGTATGCGATTATATTTCCGCCTCTCTTGGATTATGTTTAACCTGAGCTTTCTATTTCTGTCTAGCATTCCGCATTCTTTCCTTGTTTTTAAACTCTGTACCCATAGGGTAAAGGGGTATATTTAAGTCGCTAAAATGTATGTAACAGACAGAATGAGAATTTTCCGACCTTATAAAGTATGTATATACATTCTTGATCTGTCCGTCCGTCCGTATGAACACCTAGATCTCAGAGACTATAAGAGCTAGAGTTACCAATTTTTTTATAGATCTGTCTAGTGTGTACGCAGGTCAAGTTTGTTTGAAATTTCTGCCACGCCCACTTCCGCCCCCATAATTCGGAAAAAACTAAACCTAGAGCTGTAATAAAGATATCGCATTGCTATTTGGCACAAAAGGAGTATGAGAGAGATAAAAAATATGTGCATTCTGTTTTATGGAGAACGAAACGAACGTACATATGTATGTACATACGTACATACATACATATGTACATGTGTAGCTGCCATAGAAATGACCGGTCTTAAAGTAAATCTTATTGGGTTTTAGAGTATCTGTACAAAGTATACATGGATTATACATATTTTTATCTTTTGTTATTGGACTCGGGAGCTTCCTCTGACAGCTCTCCAATAGACACTAAAGCAGCAGAACCATGGACTAATACCTTATAAACGATCGTCGGTAAATATTACTATCGATCAATATTCAGATGTTTCCTATGCATTCTACTAAAAAAGAATTACTTTTCATTTAGCCAGTTAAATTGATACTGAACAATTGATGATTTTTTTCGATCGTACCTTTTCTAGAAGGTTACAATTCTTCTGCAAACGTATCCTATACGTTTCGATAAAGGTCCAAGCTCCGCATTGCAACCCTCGCTTGCAATTTTTTCTTCAACATTGTTTAAGTCATTTTCTAATTTTTGTGCGCTTTTATAATTGTGTAATAACACACTTATGTGATGAGCCTAGCAAATTAAAATTCAATGTGGTGGGAGTGGGTAAAAATGATTGTTTTTCAAGAAAAAACATTTAAACAAAAGACGCAGACAAGACAACTTAAAAATTAATTAAAGAAAAAGAACAAAAAAATTTCCAAAGAATAATGTTAATCCGAGGTTATAGCGTTGCCAGTTTTTAAGGTTTTATATTCTAAACTTAATTTACTTAAATACTATTGATAATAATTCACCGGGGCTCTCCCCGCGTTGAAGGATCCTGCTTTCAATAACAACTAGTTTATCGGGAGTGGTGCTAACTTTTGAATTGGCCGTCGAATGATGCCCTTTGGTGTTTTGACACGAACAACACGAACTTTCCCATCCTTCCCAGGAATGATTGTCACTACTCTTGCTAGCAACCAGTGTTGTGGCGGAGTGTTGTCTTCATGAATAAAGACTAGCTGCCAACGTTCTACGTAGCGCAGTTCCTTGCCAGGTGGATGCAATGTGTAATAAAGTGTGGGTTCGGGAGCTGATGTTAACGATGTCCCAATCAGCAAGTGAGCGGGAGTAACTGCTGCGACATCATTGGGATCATCCGATACTGGTGCAATCGGTCTCGAATTAAGAATGGCTTCGACATCTTGGAAAACCGTTAGCAACTCTTCATAAGTTAGGGCCTTTGAAATGTTTTTCAGGACCACCGATTTAGCTGCCTTCACTGCCGCCTCCCAGAAGCCTCCGAAATGTGGTGCTCTATGTAGGTGGGATGAAACAATATTGAAACCCTTTAGTTGTGCTATATACATAATTTGATTGTGTTAATTTCTGACTCAGTTATGGACGGAACCATGAATTTGGTAAGTTTTGCGACTGCCCCTACAAAATTGGTAGCACTGTCATTGTCTTTCAGGCACTCCGCGACGAGCTGTAAACCGACGTAATCCGACGTATTCTGAGACCAATTCAATATGGATTGCCTTTGATGCAAAACAGACAAATATTGCAGCATATGGAGATTTTCCTCGGAGTTTATATGAGGTGAAGAAGGGCCCGCAGAAATCGACGCCGGTGATTACAACGACGCTAACTGTACAGTCGAACTACCGGAAGGTTTCCCGTTATTTGAATCTTTACCTTTGTTTGTAGTGAAAACAGCTTACACAACTTCGTGCAATCTTGCATATCAATACCCGTGAATTGACGATCCAAAGTTTTTCACGTGATATAGCAAGCAAAATTACTAAACGTAAAGTTTCGATAATCGATTTTGCGGCATCAGCGCTTGATGTTTTGCCTCAAATGACATCTCGGCGTTAGATAGACGACCACCGACTCTCATGACGCATACAACAGTGGTATTGAAAATCATATCTTGTTAAAATGGTGACACACGTTGTAAGCTTGGTTCCAATGGTTGATTATTTCCCAAGGCGTGGATTTCATGGGTGTATACTTCTGACTGAATTAATGAGATGTTCTCCAAAATGACACAGTTAGCTCTTCAGTTGAGAGCGGGTTTGCTATATTCGAAGTTAGTGCAGGGTTATGATTGATTCGATTAGCAATGCGAAATATATATGCTAATACACGAATGATTCTGAGATATAATGAACGCCTTTCAACAATTTCGTTCAAAACGGATAGTTCTACTTGACTCGTACCGGCGATGCCAGAAAGATTTGCCTTTGCACGGACTTCGATTGGCATTGTTGGCGGGTCCTTAGGTTTTGGCCAATCTTTGCAATTGTGCTGTTAGAATTCTGGACCATTCAACTAAATGTTTGTCGTCAACTCTGTTGCACGGCATCCTCGTGACACTATGTCTGCTGGGTTTTTAGCTGATGGTACATGTTTCCAAGTGACATTTGAGTGTTCTTGAAGTTCAGCGACTCAATTGGCAACAAAACACTGCAATTTCGACGAATGCATCTGAAGCCATTGTAGAACTTTTGTCGCTCCAAAAATAAAGTTGTTCAACATAGACTTCCAATTTCCACACGACTGAGTCAAAGTTCACTACATTGTTCGAGTCTGGGAAGTGATTGTACTTTCATTGGGTCAACTTTTGATTTAGCGATTAAAAGATTCACTTCTATCTTGTTGTTAACCTGTATTCGAACGTATATGCGGCATCCGTATGCTCTCTCTCTCTCTCTCTCTCTCTGACGCGTCTGTTCGAGCTATTCTAAATAGTATAGATCGTTTTGTATGGGATTCCTGTACTTCACAGTTATATTTGAACATGAAGACGTCTCTAGAAGGCTGCCATGCCATGCCTAACGTTTTAGTGACGTCGTGGTCTTCCAATACTATAAAAACCTCATTTTTAGAGGTCGAGGTTATTTTCTTTAAATTGCTGCTGAAATTATGACCGTCAAATTAGCGACGGTCAGTTAGCGACGATCGGAACAGCGGGATTGTGACACATATTTTATTTTTTTATTTATTGATTATTTTTGCAATAATGCACTTTTTTGACTAAAATAAACTGCATACTTGTTAATAAACGCATAATCTATTGTTTTAATTAATGTGTCGGTTGTTTTGGCCCTGCAAGTATTCAAAATTTGCCCATGAAAAATTGACTTCTTAAATTTTGCAGCAGATCTTCCTTCACAGAGTTTGTCGGCAAATTTGCGGTATGCCATATTATGCTGCATATATTCAGTAATAACCCCACCAAATTTGAAAAAAATCTACCGCAGCTTTTTTGAGAAAATTGCTTATCAGTAAACCAACCTCTAGTTTTCCCCCATACAAAACGCTCAAAAACAATTGTGCTCCGATTGCTGGCGATATTTTGTCCCTCACAGAGTTTATCGGCCAATGCACGGTATACCATACTAATTGGTCAACTTTTAAGATACGTTTTAGAAATTTTTATCAAAATCTGTGGCAGAAATTTGAATTAAAAGCCCCAAATGTGGGGGTGCCTTCGGTGGCTAAAAGCCACTGATAAGGCTGCCGCCAACTCTGGAACTAAGTATCGATTTCGATTCCCGGCATCAATTATAGGGGTCTGACTTTTAATGTGGCCAAAGACCATTCGTCGCTAACTTTTTTTGAGTTCGTCGGCAAATGCACGGTAGTCCATCATATTAAGCATAATTTTATATGTATATTCTCAATTTTTTTTTTTTAAATAGTGGTAAAGACAAAATAGGGATAAATTTTAAATGTGTTATCTGGTAACATCTTGCCGTTAAGTCATTCGCGCCGTTTTGACAGAACTTAGAGGAAGTCAAAATGTCAATCACCATCAATGTGGAAAAAAGCGTAAGTAAATAAGTAAATGTATAATAAATATATACATATATCGATATTTTTAATATGTATAAATATATAAATTTTATTATATTTTCAATTTTCACATTATTTTTCAGACGGGTTACGTTTTCGCCGAAAAACCTGCGGAGGCGGAATTTAAAAAGCCAACTATGAAAAAAAAACCCTCACTCCCCGGGTAAAGTTGCGTCATGCTGCAGCAAAAAATTTTTGCTTTGCATTAATAAATTATTTGAAATAATTTGTTAAAAAAACCCACAGTCTATAATTGAAATTTAAGATTAAGCCCTTTGAATAAAAAACATTTAATTGACACTTATCATTCTAATACATTTGTATGTATGTATGTATTACATATGTACATACATACATAAAAAGACAAATTTAATACTAATGCGTGTATCGCTATCTGTATTGTATCCATTTTTCGAGAAGAAAATTATGTTTATTTAATTTTAAATAAATCGAACCATTTCGTAAAACTCGAGAATTTTTTCCTTTTTTTTTTTCCTTGAAACTAGTACAGTTGTCTCTTTCATGCCATTATGTATGTATATGCATTTACATATGGATGTATGTACATATGTACACATAAACAGTGCTTGACTTTTTCGAATTATTTGTTAGTATGCCAATAGGTATTTCAATTCCTATTATGATTTAATTCCAATTGTCATAATTTTGCCATGTTCACCATGCCATGTTTACACGCATGTGTATATGACAATGATGTACAAAAAAATGTGTACATATATGTATACATATACTATATGTATGTGCATATACATATATATATATTAGATTTTGACAGCCATTTGTCTCTTTCAGGGTGATATGTAACTACACATACAGACACATACTTACATATGTAGGTGCTAGAACGTGTACATACAAAAAGATCGAGAATTTTCTCCAATTACTTGATTTAAATTAAATAGACATAAACCCATTGACAAAAATACGCCGTCTTTATTAACAACTTTGAAAAATGTACATATATAATTGATTGAATTTACAGGGTAACAATAAATTTTCCAAAAATTTTCAAATCAGTATTTTTAAATAACAAGAGAATTTAACCCAAACAAATTTGTTGTCTTAGCATAAGTTGTTTAAGTTTTACTTTAAAGTTTAAACCAAAAGCATACGAAAATGCGTTGTTCATACAATATCCCCATTTTTCCCAAAATCTTATTTAATATAAATGTTTTAAATGTCCAAAAAATCTCGTTTTTTGCTTCGTTCGATTGGAAGAAATATGCTTATTTTCTTTATCCTTTATCCTATATATGTATCAAGTATTTAAATTTGTACATACATAATTAATTTTTTTGTTTATTCGGTTGAAAATAGGTTTACCAAAAACAATACAAAAAACTTATATACTGGTTTCATCATTATTTGAACTTTAGAAATAGTTTTATTTAAAAAATCATCTTTAAAAACAAAACAGAAATTAATTTTTCAAGAAATAATTCATTACATTAATTTTTTAAAGTTGAAAGTACATTTGTTCAAGAAGCTTCAATTACTTATAGCTCGCAATCCATAAAATACAATTAATTATTAAAAATAAGATTTTTAAATTACATATTTAAACCTAGCATTATGTTCAAATCAAAAAGAGTAATTTTGACATGCTAAAAACGTCCGAAATGTGTCAATCTTGTCTATATAAACTCCATTGGATGGTGCAAAGGGTTGAATGATTTTCTTTCGTTGACTGGGCGTAGCCAAAAGATGGTGGATGTTAAAAAGTCGGGGATGAAGGTAGTGACCCGGACTCCTAGGAACAAATTCAATTAAAATCTTTTTATATTTTTTTTGTCTTTACTTACGCTATTTTTCGACCACTGAATTGGTTAGTTTAAAGGTCCATTTCCACTACCAACATTGTGTTGCTGCCTTCTGATTTAGCGGTATAATCAAAATTTACGCAGATGAGCTATAAGTGAAGATATAGATTAAAGTAGAATTGTTTTGTGACGAAAATAATAAGATGCAAAAAAAATTAATAACCCGTACTTTCGTAGGTTATTAGTTTAAACTCTTTTCCACACCACCTTGAGGTAGAGTTTAAGGCGCGTTTTTTTTTTTTGTGGTGTCCCCAGCAGGCCTAGTCCACATGTTATTTAGCAAATTATTCAGATAAAAAGCGGGTTCGGAATTTTGTGTTTTATACCGATTGTTTGTAGGGGGATGAAAAAATCAGTTGCCAATCTCGCTCGACTGGTTCCCAGTTAAAGCTAAAACGTGTGATTTTTCGGTTTAAATTGACGGCCAAGATTTATTATGCTGAATTCGGGTCACAGACGTATGTATGTACATACATAAGGGGGTAAGCGATTATAATGAAAACTGTCCGTGCAAAATGGGCAAAAGAATCTCGATTTTCGGGTTGAAACAAATCCGGAGGTGGAAAGAAACGTCTTAGCAAGATGGAGTTTTCCACAAAACTTGCCTCTCATTCGCCAAGTGTGCCCGTTCCTTCATCCTCGGAAAAAACCCTCTCCGGTCCCTGCTGGTCACCCTTTTTGGCGTGAACACCGATTAATATTGACTGAATCAGTAGCACCGTCAGTTTTTGTCATTTCGGTCAGTTACCCAAATACTTCACAAACCATATGCTTATTATCCAAGTATATTGCCAATAAAAATTACTTATTTATGACACGCATATTTTACAAATCAAATTTGTATTTGTTGTTGTATAAAAATTAGTATAGCACTTAAATATTATTAAATGTAATATTAGAAATATTAGATATTATTAGAAATATTACCTACCCATTTAGAACAGTGCAAACAGGTATTTAAAACTGCATCACTGCAGGAAACAAATTTAACAAACATCTCTTTTCTAAACATAGCAGGTTTGTGAGTGCTATGTTTTGAAAGTAGCATTTTGCATATAGTTGTTGACTGCCCAAAGGGATCTAAAAATGAAAATTTGTTTTATCAATAAAGAGAATATTGAAATGACTTTGATAACAATGAGGAATAATAATATTGCTCGTTTTGCTTTCCAAAACTTTATCAATTATTAGCTTATTGTTAAATGCAGCGATGTCAGTTTGACATGGAACATTTTTAGACCGATCATTATGCTGATCGAAAATGATCGCAGTTAAGACAGCATCAGCAATGAAGGTTGATAACCACTGGTTATTTATTAAAGTAACAATGTCTTCTAATTCGATGTGGTATAGAAAACCTTTGCACTCGCGACCATGTACACTTTCAAAAACCGTTTTGCATTGCAATATAGAAAAGCGCACATTTTCTTCAACGCAATCATTTAGTTTGGAATGATTTATAATTAATTGCTTATACTCTTCCTCTATTTTAAACATTTCATAACTGCATGCATATGAATGATCAGTTTTCACTGTTGAGTTCAAAATATCACTTTTATTTTCTGGAACTATCGACAGTTCCAAACTGTTATTATATTCGGCAATTTTTTTTTTTGGGCCCTGTATTTACTCTTGAATAATCCTTCTTTTAATTTTTTGATGCCCTTTTTGCACCAACTTTCTTTGCATGTCGAAAGTTTTTTGTTCGATATTACATTTGAGGTAGTTTTCCGATTAGAACCACGTTTATTAGGTCTAGCCTTTATTATAGAACCGTGGACTATCGGTGAATGCATACATTCTGGGTGAGAAATTTCAATCTGTCGCACTACAGAATTCGACAATTTATTCATTTCGCGAATAAACCTGCCAAGTTTAATGCCTTGCTTACATTTTACGATACTGTGTTTTAGCGTCTTAAAAAAGGATTCTATTGGACCATTACTTGGTCTTTTGGTACTTTTATCAATCAAAATTCCCATCATATTTGTCCAAAATGGTGCGAAGACCACATATTTTCCCAAAATAACGTCTGCCATTTTCGGTTGATAATATTCATTATCTTCGTCTTCTTCAGTAAGCTCAGAAATCATGTCTTTGATTTCATTTGCAAAATGATGGAAGCGTTGTCTCAATTTGCTACTGTTTGAAGGCTATCCTCAGTATTTTTAGTTTTAGGAATAATAATACTTCTATGATCGTCTAGATTAAAATCTTCTGTGCGATCACCTGTAAAATATAAGATTGCGTTGCGAACCATCTTATTTATAGTAGGAGATAGAAGAATGGATATTAGACACTTAAGCCAATCTTCAAAATCATCAACAGTAAATATGTTGTAAGCCAACCCCAAAGCCTTCCTTAGGAAAGTTCTGAGTTCAATGTTTTACAAGCCAACAGCTATCTACATCAGCACACATTATTTTCGCATAGTGGCTAGTACAAAATTGAATACAAACATCTGGAAATGTTTCGCTGTTACCGTACAAAAATTGATAGCACATTTCGTTGTATTGAATAAGATCTAAGCCGCAGTACTCTTTAAGGATTGCTCCTATTATGGCAAAACTTACGTCAGTTATGACTCGTTTGCAAAGTGGTACTTGCAATTTGTTTTCTTTACAAGACCTATTTAGTTCGCACAAAAAACGACCGATATCATAAGATATATGATTTGATATGATTGAATGTGCAATACCGTATGTTATTGACAACTCTGGAATATATGCAACTAAAGAATAAAGAAATATTCTCTTTTTTGCAATTTTCAGATGTCTTACAACACCTCCTGTTGCATCTATATGTAAGGTGTGTACATTTAGCAATTTTTGAATCAAACGTATATGTTCAATGTTCCATAAATAAACTTCCAGTTTGGCAGACAGTTGCTGAATGTAATGTGAATATCCATTACATAACATGTCATATGCATCTTTAAATGCATCCTTATCAAAATCATCTCGAACATTTGCCTCCGATTTTATATTTCTATAGTATGATAAATTTTTATTTATCACTTGACTACCAACTAAAACTCTTTCATTGTTTGTTTGGAGAGCCAAGTCACCTCTATATTGAAAATCTGTGCTGCCTTTTAATTCTCGCTTTTCAAGAAAGCGATTTATGGCTCTGCATTGATTATTTTTTTCAAAATTTATTGTATGACACAATTCACGACTGCTGGAGAAAACTTGAACTATGCCATTAAAATCTCCAATAAATTTGTAATAGTTGCAAGACGGATCCATATGCAACATATGAGTTAATATTTATTCTTACAGAACTAAAATATATAACACAGGCATTATTCGAGGAAAAATAATTTTCTCCAAGAATATATTTATGCTCTTTTTTTTAGTAAATAAAGTGCAGCAATTATTGAAAACATCTTGAAAATGCTTTACTTCTATTTCTAAAATGAGATGATTGCAAACCTTCTTACGTGACCGTAAGCGATTGGGGTTGTCAACCATTTTTACATCGACATTTAGAGAAGTGTTTCCAAATCTACATTCCTTACGAACACACTTCAATTTGTTTTCAATGTGACTTACGTCGACAGGATTGGATGTGATTTCCATTATTGTAGTATTTAACTGATCAACACAATTGACTTCAGTTTCATTCACTACAATTTCAGATTGCGCTAAAATCCGTTTAAGGCTTGCGTTAACAGAATAACGCCTCTTTAAACATTGAAGAGTTTTCGCTTACTAGCTAGTCTCTTATTTATAATATTAGCTATTTCTAAATATTGCCTTTCTTCTAAGGTTCTATCTTTAATAAGGCCATTAGATATTGCTTCTTCTAATGCAATTCTAATGCCAATACTGTTAATATACCTGTATAAAACAAAAAAAAAACTTTATTAGATTTAAAATAGATAATAAAACCGAAAAATAAGGACCTGTTGTACTGAACTTTAACCTAACCTTAAATAAAATTTTCCTACTATTTATTATTTAAAATTCATTAATATAGACAAAACTACTTTAAAAATGTTTTTATTCGACTACCGAAAAATTTTTTAAATAAAAAAAAGAGATGTTGAACAAATCATAATACGAGTGTGAATTAGGCCAAATGCACATGTTGACATAAACACAACCATTTTTTGTATGATATTCTCGATAAAAACAATTCAGTAGAATAATCATATTTATAAAATTTTGAGAACTAACATTAATGTTCTAGGATCTATCAAAAGTACAATTAAATAGAAAAACGTACGGGAAATCATTTGAAACGTTATATTGCATTTAAAATTTACGAAAAAGTTTTATTATGGCTAATATAAATGAACACCATCTATTTATGATTTATTGGGGAATCGTGAAATGTCTTGCTATTTCTGTTTCCTTAAAGATAACTTTAAAGTTTCAAATAAACATTAGATACCTCGTTTGCAATTCCATTCTGCTTGAAACAACAACAATAGGCAAAAAAATGCTTATATTAAAAAATATAAACAGCGGAAACATATTATTATTTTTAAGCAAATAGTCGAGAAGTATAATAAAAAAAATGCAATACAAATTTGGATTGATTTAAGAAAACCACCCACTTTAACAAGGGGCGTGTTTTAAAGTTATGATATACAACCAGCTTCTGGACATACATATGTATGTACATACCTCCGAAACAGATAATTCGACACCTCCATTGCTGCATGCTGCTTTGGTTTAATCAAAGAAATCAAACGAAATCCATAATAGTTTTGTGTTGCAAAAAGCTATGCGCAATGAAAATTTAATTGAAATGAAAAATAAGTCATGCAATGACTTGATACCTATAACAGTTGAGGAGGAATCATTAGCATTTTCAATATAAAATTGACTAAGCAGCAATGCATGTGTACATAAATATAAAAGCATTAAATTAATTAGAAGTCAAAGAATTAGAATCGAAATTTAGACCAAAGGAAATATCCTGAGACAAAAATTAAGCCCATTAACTTCTTTTCTTTTTTTAGATTCAAGAATCACAGTTGTTTACCATTAACAATTATTACAAAAATTATATTAATAATAATATCATATTTTTTAATGTTAAATTTACATAAAGAAATTTAAATAAAGTGTGAACGTAAGTCTTTTGCACGTGCTATGGCAACTACACAAATTTTATGCATTTTTGTTTTGAAGTAAAAACAAAATAATTTCCAAGATTTGATTTTTTATAGAATAATTGCAAATGTACGATTTGCGAAGGTAACGCAAAAAAATAAACACTATTCCGTTTTTTTTTTATTTTCTTACTATATATGTACATACATATGTATGTACATACATACATACATGCTAACGATCGCAACACCACAAATAGCTGCATTAAAATTCAAAAGAACGCAATTATTATTTTGGTGTTTGCCAATTGGTGATTAGCAAAGAGAGAATAATATCACATACAAATACGGACAGTCTCAATTTTCAATAATCTAATATAATAATATCCACTACTCACTCTTTTGAACCATTCATTTTTCTTTTGTAAATTTTTTTTCAAGTAATGTCTGTTATTTGTGTTTAAATTATTTTTTTAATGCACGCACAGTTTAATATTGATCTGACTGATCTGTTCTGTTTCTACTTGAATAATAGAGCTGTGCGAAACATCGATGTAGTATCGATACATCGATGTTTCTCCTTTCGGAAAAAACATCGATGTTTTTTCTCCGATGTTCGATGTTTTTGCCAGTTTTTCCATCACTGAGAAAAAAACGCAGTAAAAGCTAGAGCGTTATTTTTGGAGTTATTGGTGTTGGCAGGCAGTGGTTATAATGGATAAATATCTTAGAGCTTCAAATGGGCAAGGTATGTACATATGTATATATATTAACTGATGCCTTCTTTACAAGTTAACCTCTGTGTTTTGTCTCATTTGTATGTAGGTTGTAGTGCGGCAACCATTTCAGAAAAAGAGCAAGAGGAAGAGCCGCAAGCCAAAAAGGCGCGATATGGTCAGTCCAATGTGTGGAATTTTTTTAATAAGTCCTCGGATGGCAAGACTGCCAAATGTTTAAAATGTGGTAAAATTTATCAAACCAGCGGAAACACCACCAACATGGCGGGACATTTAAAGCGGGTACACCCAACGTTAACGGTGAGTGAGTTGCCAAAGGCTTCAGGACATATGGCGGCTTATTTGGATAAAAAATATGAAGCCTCATCGAAACGGAAGAGAGATTTGGACAGCGCATTGTTAAATTTCATTTGCTCCGATTTACGTCCATTTTACATTGTAGAAAACGAGGGATTTAAGCAATTTGTAAATGCTTTGGATCCCCGATACGAATTGCCTTCACGATCAACATTGCTTTCAACATGTTATAATAATTTATTCATGAACATGAGAATGAAACTGAAAAGCATTTTGCAAGAAGTGGAATATTGCGCTGTGACAACCGACTGTTGGACATCTCGAGCCAACGAGGCTTATTTGACCGTAACTTGCCATTTTATAGATGCAGAATTTAAACTTCGCACAGCAGTACTTTCCACTAGTAAGTTACAGAATGAGAAAAATCATTCTGCAGAAAATATTGCGAACTCTCTATCTGCAGTGCTAATTGAATGGGAAGTTATGGACAAAGTTGCAGCCATTGTTACCGATAGCGCAAGAACAATGATAAAAGCATGTGAGATATTGCAAAAAAGACATGTGCCATGCTTTGCGCATGTTATTAATTTAATAGTTCAACAATGCCTGAATCAAGAGAAAATAAAAGTTATTATGGGGAAATGTAAAAGTATTGTGGGATTTTTTAAGAAAAGCACAGTAGCTTACGCCAAGTTTAAAGAAGCTCAAAATACAGAGAAGCCATACAGTTTAAAGCAAGAATGTCCTACAAGATGGAATAGCGCATTTCATATGATTGAAAGAATTCTTAAAACAAATGATGCTATAAGCAGTGTTCTTCTTTCAACCCCAAAGGGACTTGCCCCGTTTTCGGCTGACGAAATTTTAATTTTAAAAGACATAAAAATTTTATTGCAACCTTTTGAATGTGCAACATTGCAAACTTCTTCGCGAACGTTGGTCACGGTATCATTAATAATTCCTATAACTTGCGGACTTCTGCATAATTTGCAATTGTTAAAAAATGACCTAAAAACAGTTGAAGGTCGCGAAAGCTGCAATTGCTTATTGGAGGGCATATCGTCCAGACTACTGCAATATGAAATTCGCAATGTTCCTCGAGTGGCAACTTTGCTAGATCCTCGGTTTAAAAAAGAATCGTTTCACTCACCATTTAACATCACTGAGGCTCAAAAACTCTTGGAAAACGAGCTTTCTTTTTTCAACGCACAGAAGTCTCGCCCTTGCGATGAACCACGCCTGCCAACATCAACCTCCACATCGCAGACATCCCTTTTTCAATTTTTGGAAAAAAAACAAAAGTTTGAAACATAAAACTAATACAGTGGATTCCATATTGTCAATTCGTCAATATTTTAATCTAGACAATTTGGAATCAAACTGCAACCCTTTAGATTATTGGAAGGTTGTATTTTACTTGCGTTTAAATATGTGTATTGATTAAATTTTATTATTACAGATCTCATCAGATAAATCATTTCAGCATTGCTGCAAAAAATATTTCTGCGTTCCAGCAACTTCGACAGAAAGCGAACGTATGTTCAGTAAGGCTGGAATCGTTGTAAGCGAAAAAAGAAGTTCGCTTCAGTTTAAACATGTTGACATGCTACTTTTTATCAATCGGAACAAGTGGATCTCTGAACAGCAATGATTGTTTTATAGTTTTAAGTTTGAAAAAGATTGAATTATGCTTTATAGTATTAAGTTTGAAAGATTTAATTTCTGTTTTATAGTATTAAGTTTAAAAGATTGAATTTCTGTTTTATAGTATTAAGTTGAATGATTGAACTTCTGTTTTATAGTTTTAAGTTTGGAAAAAGGATGTTATCCTTAATAAAGATATATATATTAGAATAGAGAATCAAAAAATGTACTATATTACTTCGATGTAGTATCGATACATCGATGTTTTTTTCTGAAAAACATCGAAACATCGATATGGTCAAACATCGATGTTTCAACAGCTCTATTGAATAATATTCAACGAATATTAAGCTTCGTCTCTCGATATATTCAACGAGGCTGCCACAGCTACAATATCGATAACTTCGTTTCTTTGTCACTTTTTTAAAAACATATTATCAGAAAAGTACACATATGTATATATGTACATATATATACATATACATACATATTATCTTATGAACTATGTCTCCCTGAAAGAGACAAATGGCTGTCAAAATCTAATATATATATGTATATGTATATGCACATACATATAGTATATGTATATATGTACACATTTTTTTGTACATGCATATATACACATGCGTGTAAACATATTTATGTACATGCATGTGCAATACATGTGCAATACATGCATGTACATAAATATGTGAAATGCAAAATGATGACAATTGGAATTAAATCATAATATGGAATACCTATTGGCATACTAACAAATAATTCGAAAAAGTCAAGCACTGTTTATGTGTACATATGTACATCCATATGTAAATGCATATACATACATAATGGCATGAAAGAGACAACTGTACTAGTTTCAAGGAAAAAATTCTCGAGTTTTACGAAATGGTTCGATTTATTTAAAATTAAATAAACATAATTTTCTTCTCGAAAAATGGATACAATACAGATAGCGATACACGCATTAGTATTAAATTTGTCTTTTTATGTATGTATGTACATATGTAATACATACATACATACATACAAATGTATTAGAATGATAAGTGTCAATTAAATGTTTTTTATTCAAAGGGCTTAATCTTAAATTTCAATTATAGACTGTGGGTTTTTTTAACAAATTATTTCAAATAATTTATTAATGCAAAGCAAAAATTTTTCAATAATACATATACATATATGTATGTGTTTGTATAAGAAAACATGAATTAGTATTTTTTTAATAAAGGCGAAGGAAGATAAAAGAAAAAACTGGCTAAACTATGCTTTCCTTTTTATTAATTTTAGTAGTTTAACTCTTTTTATTTATATATTATTATCTACCCCAAAATTTCCCAAAAAGAAAAAATCGTAATATTATATTATTTATTATTTTTTCTTTATAATATTGGTTGCTTTTGGCTGCTCAACCATTGGCCCTTTTTTTTGCTCTGCGTATCCCTTGCGGATTTTTGCTGCAGCATGACGCAACTTTACCCGGGGAGTGAGGGTTTTTTTTTTCATAGTTGGCATTTTAAATTCCGCCTCCGCAGGTTTTTCGGCGAAAACTTAAACCGTCTGAAAAATAATGTGAAAATTGAAAATGTAATAAAATTTATATATTTATACATATTAAAAATATCGATATATGTATATATTTATTATACATTTACTTATTTACTTACGCTTTTTTCCACATTGATGGTGATTGACATTTTGACTTCCTCTAAGTTCTGTCAAAACGGCGCGAATGACTTAACGGCAAGATGTTACCAGATAACACATTTAAAATTTATCCCTATTTTGTCTTTACCACTATTTAAAAAAAAAAAATTGAGAATATACATATAAAATTATGCTTAATATGATGGACTACCGTGCATTTGCCGACGAACTCAAAAAAAGTTAGCGACGAATGGTCTTTGGCCACATTAAAAGTCAGACCCCTATAATTGATGCCGGGAATCGAAATCGATACCTAGTTCCAGAGTTGGCGGCAGCCTTATCAGTGGCTTTTAGCCACCGAAGGCACCCCCACATTTGGGGCTTTTAATTCAAATTTCTGCCACAGATTTTGATAAAAATTTCTAAAACGTATCTTGAAAGTTGACCAATTAGTATGGTACCGTGCATTGGCCGACAAACTCTGTGAGGGACAAAATATCGCCAGCAATCGGAGCACAATTGTTTTTGAGCGTTTTGTATGGGGGAAAACTAGAGGTTGGTTTACTGATAAGCAATTTTCTCAAAAAAGCTGCGGTAGATTTTTTTCAAATTTGGTGGGGTTATTACTGAATATATGCAGCATAATATGGCATACCGCAAATTTGCCGACAAACTCTGTGAAGGAAGATCTGCTGCAAAATTTAAGAAGTCAATTTTTCATGGGCAAATTTTGAATACTTGCAGGGCCAAAACAACCGACACATTAATTAAAACAATAGATTATGCGTTTATTAACAAGTATGCAGTTTATTTTAGTCAAAAAAGTGCATTATTGCAAAAATAATCAATAAATAAAAAAATAAAAAATGTTTCACAATCCCGCTGTTCCGATCGTCGCTAACTGACCGTCGCTAATTTGACGGACATGCTGAAATTGGTGAGCTGCAAACCGGCGAGCTGCAAACCGGCTTTAGACAAGATCTTCACAGTTTCATCCTATTTACTCTGCAACACACATTTTCGTCTGCGCCTGTAAGAAGGTCGACTACATAAAGGTCGGTGCTCAAGGCAGCCGCACCTAGAGGGTATTGATCTTTGTACAGATCAATTATACATATGTTCCATAACATGACATTCCATAAGTTATTGTATTGATTTGATAGGTTTATTATCGGGTTATCGCTCCAGAGGATCCATTTTTAGCATCTATCTCTTTCATCTATCATATATTGTCTATACATTTTTGATATGTCTCATGTAAGTGCATATTGATGTAACCTGAAAGACAAGAATGTGCTGATCAAGTCAGGTTGTATTGTAGGTCCTCCTCGGAGTAAGTCATTTAACGACTTGCCCGAAGATGTTTTGTCTGATGCATCGAATACTAGTCGAAATTTTGTCGTCAAACTTTCTGGTCTCAGGAAGCAGTGCTACGGGATATAATAGCGATTTGAACCGCCTGAGGTTCGTTTTCTGTTAAAAAACATCGTTGCGGGACCCTGATGGCCTACGCATCGAAGTTGCCTCCAACAATCTAACAATATGCGGTGTTTAGAAGGCACGGCTTGCCTGGACCCATTTTAATCTTTCCGACTCTGATGGCATCAAAAAATCCATTTACGTTAATCAGTACTTGGAATTTTTGGGACATATAAAAATGTGGCTCTGCCCATTGAATCTCGTTTGACGTGGCTGCTTAGCCGAAATTTTCTTTTCCATTGAAAAGTTTGATGACCACATGAAATCTGAATATCTTGATTGTACGGTGGCGAATGTGGTAAAGAAAATTCTGCTCTCAAATCTTCGATACCATTAATTTCTTGATTTACAAAATGTCTCTTAAGATGAAGTCGTTTTGCGGTTTCTTTTGTAATTAAGTTTACTTCTGAACATGAGTCTAGTACAGCACGAACCACATGAAATTTCTTAAAACTATCCTTTTTATATTGGCGCACTTGGAAGTACAGATATTCCTGCCGTATGAATTAACAAGGAAGTGTTAACTTGCTTGATGTTCCAACGTATTGCCCGGCGTAGTGTATTTGTACAGAAGGGTATGATGGCTTGATTGACATACTTTGGACGATTTTTCGATTTGGACGGACAATCAGCCATCTTGTGTCCCTTACGAAGACAGCTGAAACATCCACTTGCTGTTTTAATGGCCATGTGGCGCTGTTGGAACGAACTGTCCCTAAACGTCTTGCAGCTTCCTGTATAATGAGCAGACGATTTGCAAAACAAGCATTCGGTCATGCTATTAATAAAAGTCTTGGTTGACGATATGGCGCATGACGATGGTCTGACGAATCAACTTTCTGACTTTCTAAGAATTGACAGCGCCTGTTAAGGATCTTGTAAAACTCTTCCTACGTTGATAGCTTCTCCAGGCTCTGTTTCTCATCATAATTTACCTTTGTTTCGGGGTCGACTTTGTTTAGTATGAAATAGATCATCATACTATTCATGATCTGATCCGGCGAGCCGAGAGAGTGTAACGAACCTTCTTCGTTTACTTGAAACGACTCTAGTGCTGGTCCGGACAGACAGTTCAATAAATAATTAAACTTATCAATTGTAGGTAAGTTCGGGTCACTATGTACTAGATTGGTAAGCCCCTTAAACAATGCGTATTTGCCCTCAAAAGTTGGGAGCTTTAATTTTGGCAAACGATGACAATGTCCATTTCTAGGACTGACCATGGACGTTGGTGTATGTTTTTTGGTTTGAAGTAGCGAAAGTAATTTAACCTTTACGGTGATGAACATTTCTTCTTGTGTTCTGCGTTCGAAGTCAATGGGATGAACATTTTCTATTTGCGTTTGTATTTGGGACAGTTGCCTATAATGTGATTCTCATTGGCGCCATTATCTAGAACCTTCTTAAACACATTTGTGTACGAAATTTGGATTATATGCGCTCGCGATGACCAATGTCCAAAGAGATGTTTACCGCTTTGTTTGAATTTTTCCTTTCCGTATGTAATCTGAAGAAGAAACAATAGCAATCGGAATAAAACTCAGCTTCGAGTTGAGTCCTGTCACTGTCGCCGAATGATGCCGGAGTTTCCAGCTAAAATGTTTTAATTGCTTCCGAATCAATTTTGCAGCTATACAGTCCAATCAATTTCTCCTTTATTCCCTCGGTTCCACGTTTTGTTGTATAAAAATAGTTTTCGGTTCAAATTTTTTTGTTTTGTTTATTCTTCTTTCCTTCAATTTAACTTTTTCTCTTTTCTATACCCAAGTGATGTTACAGGATCAGCATGAGCAACTTTCGGATAATATTAATCCGAGGTGATATCGTTGCCAGCTTACAAGGTTTTATATTTTAATTGAATAGGGCTTCCGGGGAGAAAAAAAATTATAACCCGATCTTCATTTTTGTTGAATTCAAAATGCGAACTGATTTTATTTAAATAATATTTGGTTGGAGAAAGTCTTAAAGTCTATGGGGCACATATTTGGTGGTGGGATTTTATGTCTAGTTCTATCAGCATACATGCACCGTACTGATAGCTTGGGGTTAAATCTATTTAAATTTATTTAAATAAAAAGTAATTCTTTGCAATGCGAAAAAAATCATATACACTTGCCAGAAAAACTATCCGTACACCATGAAAAAATAACAATTTGTTAAAAATTTTGTGCTATAATAAACTTAAAAGTATGAAATTTCTATCCATATGTTTAACATAGTAATTTTCCAATATATTTAATTCATTTTTACATGATTCCATCATTTTAAATTAAAGTTATCAAAACAAAAACAAAAAACTTCATATAAAAGGAACAGGAAAAGTATCCGTACAACAAAATGTAGACCCAAAAAATAGTCAAAAGTCTAATGAAACATTATGTTTTAGTAGCTTGTTGGATAGCCCTTTCTTTTAAGGACCTCTGCAAGTCCACGGGGCATCGAATTTACCAATTTTGCTGTATCATCTTTGGTAATATTGTTCCATTCCATTTTGCGCTCCAATAAATCCTTTAAATCCTCTATTGGGTTAAGGTCTGAGGATTGTGGTGGCGTATCTAGCCTTTTTTTGGTGTTAAAAAGCAACCAAAGTTTCACAATGTGCGCAGTGTGCTTGGGATCGTTGTCATGTTGGAAATAGAAATCGTCTCCCAGTCCCAACTGCTCAGCACTTGGTTTCAAATTTGTTTTCAAAACATTTAAATATCCGTATTGGTCCATTATGTATTCTATAAAAACAAGTTTACCCACTCCTTCCGCTGCCATACACCCCCTAACCATCACTCCACCTCCACTATGTTTGACAGTAGGCGCCAAATTTTCTTTATTCAGTTTCCTTCCCTTAATCCCAAATATGCACTATTTGCTTTCATCCGAGAATAAAACGCTTTCCCAAAATAATTTGGTAATTGCATAAGAATACCGTACATATTAATTTTTCTTTGAATTGGAAGTACCGTTAGACAGCGACGGCTCTATTTTGTATTGTCTTTGCATTTTGCAAAGAATTAATTGACAGCGTGAATTTCGCCGAATTTTCTTTTTTCTGTTTTTTTATGCAAATGTGGATGAAAATTTGAATTTTTTGTTCATTTTATATGTAAAGTATACTTAAATCTATAAGATATAGAAAAAAAAACGAAAAGAAAACTAATGCATTATAATAAAATTTAAGTTTAAACATGAACATACATATATGTATGATTTTTTTCGCATTGCAAAGAATTACTTGACATACTGTACGTATTTCCGTTTTGTTCTAAAACGCCCCTTGCAAAATGGACTGTTAAGAGTGAGCGAGATAGCATGCGTTTGCTGTTGCTATGTACATGCTAAAAGAATTTTTTTGTAAATTGATGCCGATTTTGATCGTTTTTGACTTTATGAAGTTCTACTTGCTACACGGTATACTCAATGTGGGCAGGGACGACTTGCTGGATTCATTTTATGTTCTAGTGGAGACAGTTATATTGAGAAAGACAAATCAATGCACGCGTGTTCATACACACACATATGTTATTACAAGTATACATACATACATATGTATGTATGTATGTACATAAATATGTCGCAATATCGATTTGACGAATTGCGGCGTAGTTGTTAGTCGCAAATAAACTACCACAAAGATCACATGCATTCTGTTCTTGTTCTGGGTGTCTGCGTTTTCAAACAGAATAGGAAAAAATACAATAGATTATCCCACCACTTAGATAACACATTTGGATTATCCCTTTTATTTGATTTCATATTTTCGAAAGAGAAAATTTACATTTTTAAGCTTGTATTATTACTAAAACAGCTCTTAAATTATTGACATTTAAAATTCAATAAAAAGGAGTGCTTACTCTTACTCTGAACATGACTTTTGCTAAAATAAGTACAATCATCAAGCATAGATTGGCAAGCAAATTTGATGATATACATACATACATACATATATATATGTATGTATACTCATAATGAATATAATTGATACACCCCCTCAACTTTAGTTTGGCACAGCATTTTTTCTATTACCCCAAAATTTAAATGCACGTTTCTTTATTAAACATTTATTTATAAAAAAAACTTTATTTGGAAAAGAAAGAAAATGTTATTAATACATAATACTTCAATTTTCTAAGTTTTTAATGATTAGATTCTCAATCTATTTAAAATCTAGTCTTGTGGTATTATTTGACTAATATCCAGTGTATCCATCTTTACTTTTAATTACTTTCTCCATTCGATGTAACGTTTTCAGTGTAGTTTTACACAACAATGCTATGATCTTACAGGGAGCGGGACCCTAATATAACCGTAGCTCTTCCGGGTGGGGGGGTTTGTTTGCTGGAGGGTTCCTTACATCTAGTTACTAAAAATTTATTATAGAGTACCTACTGAACCTAAATCAGAGAACGAATTCTCAAAAAAACTAAAACAATTGCTTCATAACTCTGAACTACCTAATGATAAATGGTCATCCAAATGATGATTTCTCCAGCTACAATTGATATGATGTTATTTGCCATCATTCCTCCTGTACCCTCCCGACCATGGTCAATAACAAAAAAACTAATTGGTTATGGAACCCCAAATGTACACTCTATTTGATTATATTATTCAATCATGTCGTGTCAATTATTCTATAAACGTTTCAATTAAAAACCAATAACCATGTAAATTTTTATAAGTATATGAATTCATTCTCTTAAGCTCCTACTAAACATATGATTTCTTAATTTCATGATTTGTCTACTTCGTTTTCTTTCCTTTACTTCTTTTAATTTTTTTTGTAAGGTTAGTACAAGCAAGTCAAATGCAAGGATTTTTTTTTTATATACTCCACTTTAAAGGTATCCTCGTAACGGACAACATAACAACATTTTCATCCAACTAAAACTTAAAAAAAAATTATTTTATCAATTATGGACTTCTTTAAATAGATTCTAAAGATTATGATAAGAGCATAAATAACCATAAATGGTTTAATTAGACTTATGATGATAAAGCAACACAACAGCAACTTGAAGAAAATTAACGCACCTCTCATCAGCTGTCATATGCCCTGTGCTTGATCATTACAATAAATATAAAAAAACAGCACTTACGGTTTTTTTCCAATCCATCGATGAAGGCCTTCAGTAGCTGGATCTGGTGCTTTGGTTGTTGTTATTTGATAATTTTTATACCCTGTACCCATAGGGTAAAAGGGTATATTAAAGTCGATAAAATATATGTAACAGGCAGAAGGAGAATTTTCCGACCCCATAAAGTATATATATTCTTGATCAGTATCAATAGCCGAGTCGATTGAGCTATGTCCGTCTGTCCGTCCGTCCGTATGAACACCTAGATCTCAGAGACTATAAGAGCTAGAGCAACCAAATTTGGTGTCAACATCCGTCTGTTGTGTAGACAGGTTAAGTTTGTTTCAAATTTTTGCCACGCCCACTTCCGCCCCCGCAATTTGGGAAAAACCTATAACTAGGGCAATATTAAACATATCGTATTCTTATTTGGCATGCACATTAATATAGCCAAAATGCACCAGCTGACCGAATTTGACCGAAATCGGACAATAATTATCGGAGATATACGTATTCCGTTTTGTACTGAAACGCCCCATGCAAAATGGGCTGTTAAGTGTGAGCGAGATAGCATGCGTTCGCTGTTGCTGCATGGCAAGCAGTGCAGTGTTGCTGCATGGCAAGCAGTGCATGCTAAGAGAATTTTTTTTGTAAATTGATGGCGATTTTGATTGTTTTTGACTTTATGGAGTACTTTTACTTGGTACAGGGTATACTTAATGTCGGCAGGGACGACTTGCTTGCTTCATTTTTGTATTGTTTTACTCTGAAATAATACCACGACAAACAAAAATAAGAGAAATGACTGAGAAGAGCATAGTAATCTTTTACTCTTATGAATGCTATTCTTCTTTTCAGATACATACCTAAGAACCTTCGCGATTTCAAAAATTACGCGAACTCGCTTGCATTTGTTATGCTTACACTGCGGATAGAAATTTACTTAATTTTTTTTTCTTCCCACAAATAGATTAGAAAAAAAATTTATGAACTAATAATTTTTCCCGTTTTACAAAAACGCTTTCACGAAAATTTTATACTTTAACCCTTTTGGCTATTTTATTTACTAGGCTGTTGATGTATACATATGTATGTATGTCCTTTTTTGCTAGCCACATTGCCAACATAGGGTATCTTGTGCCTGTTTCACATCTGATGTGTATGTCCTTCTTCGGCAGTTGTACTGCAGGTTTACATGTAACCTCCAAATGCTTGGAGTCAAAGGTTTTTTCTAGCTATACAAACTATTATTGCTTTTGAGCCAAAACTTCCCTCGAATATTGTTTACATACCTTTTCATTTAAATAAAAGCGATTAAGTCACAAAAATTATGTTCCTGAGACTGGATGCCTTTAGAGTCGAATTTAACCTCGTTCCTTCCTTCTCTGTATTTCCAACACGTGATTCACTTTTGTTTTCCTTTTTTTCCTTTTAACTTTTATTTATTTAAAATTTTTCAATATATTTATACATATATAAAAAAATTCTCAAAAAAATTTCCTAAGCAATTTTAATTATAAAACTAGAAGGATGGGCTAACTTCGGCCGTGCCGAAGTTCGTATACCCTTGCAAACTGTCTTTTTGATTTATTTATAATTTGCCATAATCATAAGGAAGTATATAAAACCCATCAAATATAAATTTGATGTCCGTGGCATAAAAAAAAAATTAAAACAAATTTTTTTCCCCGATTGTTCCTATGACAGCTATAGCATATAGTCGACCGATTCTGATAAAACTTAAAAGATATATTTCTTTTTACATAAAATTGTCAAATACCAAATTTCGTGACGATTGCTTCAAAAACACCCAAGTTATTGATTAAAAACTATATTTTTGACTGATCGTTCCTATGGGAGCTATATGATGTAGTCGACCGATTCTGATAAAATATGTGTTGAGGATTATATAAAACTCACAAACACCAAATTTGGTGACGTTGGATTGAAAAACAACATTGTTATTGATGTTAAACCTTATTCCTGATCGATCGTTCCTATGGCAGCTATATGATATAGTCATCCGATCGGGATGATTCCGAGATATACAATGCCTGCAGCAAAAAGAAGCCTAGGTGCAAAATTTCAGCTCTATAGCTCCAAGGGTCTCGGAGGAGATTGCGTTGATCCAGACAGACGGACATGGCTATATCAATTCAGCTTGTCATGCTGATCAAGAATATATATACTTTATATAGTCGGAGATGCTTCCTTCTATGCGTTGCAAACTTCTGACCAAAATTAATATACACTTTTTGCAAGTGTATAATTATCATGATTGAGCTGATTAAAGAAAAGAGGTTGGGATATGCGCTTTCGGCTCTTTTGTAACCCAATTCTTGTTTAAAGCTCTTGCTCACTTAAGTGGGCTGCAATTACGTCAGTAAAGCTTACCACAGGGCTGATATCTTAAGATCAAAGCTGCTGCCTAAAGCTTTTGTTAGCTTTCGCCGTAGTTTATTTCCCCGTATGGGTAGAGGAGTAGAAATTTCGTTGGAAACGCGAAAAATAACAAATCTCTATTGCAAAAATAAACCCTATCGGGAAATCGAAGAACTAGTCGATAGGTCATTCTCGAGTGTGCGAAATGTAGTGATGTAAATTTCAATGATAGCATCGATGTCGATCTCCATCGATGTTTTTCAAATCAAACATCGATGTTAGATTGATACATCGGATTCAAACTTCGATGCATCGGTGTATGACCGATTTTTTAAAACTTTCTCATTTGAAATTATGGAAAATTGAACTTGAGCTTTCAAAGCAGTCTTTTACATTTCATAAGACTTCACTTAAAAATATTTAACATAAAAGAAATAACTTATGCTTTCATAGCAGTCTAATACATTTCATTGTAGATCAAAGATTATTAATTAAAAAAGTACTTTTTGTTAATGCTTTGCAAAAATAAAATGCGACTTAATGCACAGGTGAAGGCCTATTACGTTGTCGACTTAATAGTTGATGATTTTACCACACTTTTATCATCAATTTTGGTGAAATGTTTCCAGCAGAGGCTCGTCTTTCTTGTTATTCTAAAATAAATAATTTTGTAGTAACAATATATGTAAATAAACTACAAGGCTTTTTCAAATTTATACAACCAATACTAAATATAGTGAATTTGATTCATATTAATTAAAAACGTTTACTTTGGCATTACTGTGTTTGCTGCTACACAAATACCCAATGTTGGGAAATTAAACTATCGATGTTTTGCAAAACATCGATGCATCGCTCAACATTGGTATCAGCAAAAACATCGGAAAACATCGATGCATCGAGCACCATCATCACTAGCGAAATGTCGGAATAATGTTATTTTTCCAGCGGAAAAGTGGAACCAAAAAGCCGAGCTGGGCGTCCCAAAAAAATGAACCCACGCCGGGAATGACTTGTTGTTGTTGTGACCATCATCACCTTTAACCGCTTTAAGTGCTTCTTCGACACCGAAACGGCGCCCACTTACTGTTATTGAAGGTGAATCACAAAGTGAATTTGATAGAGCACCGAGAGGATGTCATGGATCTGCCAATAAGCCCTTCAGTATCACCATAAAATAATCTGGCGCGTTCGTAGGATTTGTTTTGGCTATTGACCCGAGATCAGAAGCCTTCAAAAAAATCTTGTTCTAGATCAATCGTCTTACAAATTTTGTGATCCCGATGTGGAAAAATTTCTGACCCTTGGCACTCCATCCAAATGCTTTATATATGTATGTACTTTGTAACTGATGAAATTCTATCTCACATTGTTTACAAAACTAACCTTTACGCTTCCTTCAGAACAAACAACTTGGAATTACGTAAATTGATTGGCATCCTTATTAACCAAGACAAAATGTCAAGAAATCGTTTTGATGAACTTCGAAGCAATCTTTATTTTAATGATAATAGCTCCTAGCTATGAAAAAATTCAGATGACTTTGATCTGTTATACAAAATCCGACCAATTATAAAACATTTTAATGAAAAATTACAATTACACGAACAAATGTGCGCAATAAAGTCCTTTCTTCGACAGTAAATGCCAGGTGAGCCTCACAAATTGGGAATAAAACTATTCGTTCTGTTCGATTCTCCTGGTTTTTGCTATAGCTTTAAAGTATATGGTGGTGCTAGTTATAATGTCATTCATCCGTGAGCCCCTGATCTTGGTTCGTCTTTAAACATAGTCATTCGATTGTTCCATATAGTGGCTAAATTTAAAAACCACACAATGATTTTTGACAACTTTTATACTTCGCTGTCATTACTTGTTTATCTTAGATCACTAGGAACTTGTGCTTTGGGGACAATACGCTCAAATCGGATCCCTAATTGCAAGATTCCAACATTCTCTACGGAACTCTGTGGCTCAGCAGCAAATGTTGACATTTCATAAACGGTATGGAAGGACAATAAGCCAGTACGCCTTGCATCAACCTTGCGTTAAGCCATTTCCGAATGAAGGGCCTGCGAAAACCATTGTCTCGATTTGTGCGCTCAGAAAAAAAATTTATCGATATTGACTGCCCCAATTCGATAAATGAATACAACATGCTGGACTCATAGGTCGATACAAAATGCCTTGGAAAACCTTAAAGTACACAAATCGAGTATTTACAAATTTGCTTTATGTTGCGATGGTAAATGCTTATTTATTGTCTCGCAGAATTAACAAGCCGGACTCAAAAGATCCCAAATATCAACTGCCAAATTTTCGAGCTCAAGTTGCAAAAGTGTTTTGTACATTAAAAAACAACATCAAAGCTCCTGAACGTCCTTTTGCGAATTCTCGGAACAAAAGTTGCGGAAAAAAGTCTTTTTTACCGCCTGATGAAATTCGCTTCGATGGAACTGAACATTTTTCAGAATTTTTGCCTCGAAACAATCGAAAGAACACTTGTAAAAATCCAGGATGTCCTTCCGAAACGCAAATTATACTGCGCGACAACCGATTAGCACACCCTGTTACCTCTCATTGGAAATATAAATAACAAGTAACTGTAAATCTCTATCATGCTCTTTATATTTTTCTATCTTCTGCATTTATACTAAATATAAAAACAAATAGCATGGTCTGGAAGTTTACCGTTAGTTAGTCTTGATTTTTTCTTAGAAATAGATGAAAATGTCATGTCTTTTTTCTGCGACAGCTGATTAGCACACTTCCCTTTTAGTGTGAAAGCTGTCGGATCAGACAAATTAAAGAAATTTTTATTTAATTCGATCAATTTTAAATTAAATAAATCGAAAACTTAATTATGGGTAAAGCAAAACAGTTAGATGAGGCAGAAAAAAGTTGAATAAAGGCTTACATAGAGTGTGGACTCTCAATCTCTCAAATATTAAAAATTATTAAGCGCAGCCCTCTTCAGTAATAACAGAGGCTGACCATCAACTTATTTTGAGGAACTCGTCTAACTCACGAGACACTGTGGCTAAAATCAAGCAAAAATCTGGTGTTAAATCGAGTTTGCGGACTGTTCTACGCATTATTAAAAACGCGAAACACATACATACAGTGAATCACATTAATATTCGGCTTTTTCTATTGCTCAACTTTGAGCGCAAGTAAGTCTACTTCATTTAGCTGAAATTAAAAAATTTAAAATGCTAAGTAATAGTTAAGAATGTTTTCTATCCATACAGGCGTATTACAATAAATTTTATTCAAAACTAAAAAAGAAAATATCCAAAAACAAAACAAAGTCCCAAATTCAGCGTTACATAAATATCCGGTTTTTTCATATAAACTTAAGAAACAATGGCTTAAAATAGTAACAAATTAATACTTAGTATTTGGTATGGTAACCATTATTTGTTAAGATATCGCTGAAGCGCTTTGGCATATTATTAACATTTTTTTTTTATAGTGATTTGTCCCAATTTTATCCCACTCTTCCTGCAAGCGTGACTTCAAAACTGAAATCGAAGAAATGGGCGTTTTGCGTACTCTGGGATCCAACCCATCCCATAAATTAAAATGGGATTGAGATCAGGCGACTAAGGTGGAGTGTCGAGAACTATTGGGGCAGTTGCGCTTTGTGCTTAGGGTCATTATCTTGAATGTATCACTAATTCCCAATTTAGCTGCCGATTGCTTTAAATTATTTTCCAAAATGTTTAAATATGAATCTTGGTTCATAATAACATCTATAAAAACGAGCTCTCCAATTCAATGAGCGGAAATGCAGCCCCAAACCATGACATGACCTGCTCGGTGTTTCACAGCTGGCTTCAAATGTTTTTTTTAAAGCTCCGTGTTGGGCTTTCTTGCCGTCATTTCCAAACAAGTTGAATTTGCTCTCATCGAGGAAAATGACATCATCCCACCATCCTTCCTCAATTTGCGGTTGCGCTCACACAGCAAAGGCTTCTTTCGAGCAATTCGTCCGCAATTCGTACCCTTGTTTTTTAATAGTATGACGCATTGTTTGTGCTGAGATGACCTTCCCATGATCGGCGGACATCGCAGCTGCAATCTCTGGTGCACTCAATCTCGGATTTGCCTTCACTTTCCGCATTATTGCGAATTCTTCTCGCTAGTCCAATTCTTTTGGCGCTTCTTTTTGTTTTATTGAGGCAACTCTTCCCTCATTTCGGAATCTCCGGACAATATCAACAAGAGTTTTTGGCTTCATTCCCAAAATATTTCCTTATATGTTTTGCCCTCTAAATGTTATGTGATTCACTATGAAACGCCTTAAATATAAAGAAAAAACACTTCTAAACGCAAACAGAAAGGTGCATCGGCTCGAATTTTGTCGATCAAATATGACCTAGACCAAGGAGTGGCGACTTGTAATCTTTTCGGCTGAAAAAAAAGTAATTTAGAGGGTCTGGATGGCTATTCGTACTATTTTCACGATCTTAGAAAGGAAGAGCTTATTTTAGATCGATTGCACAGCTGTGCTGGTGGTGTCATGGTGTGAGGACTAATTACCTATTATGGAACCATAGAACTTCAATTTCTGACTAGTCGAATGAATGCCACAACATACAATAGAGTTTTGCTAGTGGCTTTTCCTGCAATAAAGAAGATTTTCGGACCCTTGAAGTGGAAGTTTCAGCAAAATAACGCACCTATTTTTACGTCCAAAGTTGTACAGTCATGGATTGGACGTCAAAATGTACCTTTACTAAATTGGTCCCCATACTCGCCTGATCTGAATACTATTGAAAATGTTTGGGGATGGCTGACACGCAAAGTATAACTGAACCAGAGTTAATAGAACGTATTAAAAATGCCTGCAGCACCATTTCATTAGCCTACATTGAACAATTTTATGACTCTTTACCCAAAAGAATGTACGAGGTCATACTTAACCGTGGTGGCACAACACGTTAATAATTTTGTTTATTAATAAGTTAAATCAGATTGAAGTATATATGTATGTATGTACACACATACATATTTATAAATGTATGTACATATGTATATACTGTCCCAAATATTTAAATATTATAAAACCAAACAATATTTATAGTTCAATTGCTATTATACAAAGAAAATTTTTTATATACATGTGTATGTATGTATTACATTTTCAATTTCATATATGTACATACATACATACTTATATACATACATATATGTATGTAGTATATATTAGCTATACTTCATTTTCTAAAAAAATGCACGAATTGAAGTCAAATGAAGCAAGCAAGTCGTCCCTGCCGACATTGAGTATACCCTGTACCAAGTAAAAGTACCCCATAAAGTCAAAAATAATCAAAATCGCTATCAATTTACAAAAAAAAATTCTCTTAGCATGCACTGCTTGCCATGCAGCAACAGCGAACGCATGCTATCTCGCTCACACTTAACAGCCCATTCTGCATGGGGCGTTTCAGTACAAAACGGAAATACGTATATCTCCGATAATTATTGTCCGATTTCGGTCAAATTCGGTCAGCTGGTGCATTTTGGCTATATTAATGTGCATGCCAAATAAGAATACGATATCTTTAATATTGCCCTAGTTATAGGTTTTTCCCAAATTGCGGGGGCGAAAGTGGGCGTGGCAAAAATTTGAAACAAACTTAACCTGTCTACACAACAGACGGATGTTGACACCAAATTTGGTTGCTCTAGCTCTTATAGTCTCTGAGATCTAGGTGTTCATACGGACGGACGGACGGACAGACGGACATGGCTCAATCGACTCGGCTATTGATACTGATCAAGAATATATATACTTTATGGGGTCGGAAAATTCTCCTTCTGCCTGTTACATACATTTTAGCGACTTTAATATACCCTTTTACCCTATGGGTACAGGGTATAAAAAGTATTATCACTGTTAAACTGAATAAAAATTGAATATAAATAAAACACTGTCTTTATCTTTTATATTAGTTATATTTTAGTACAACTTAAACTTTGGCAACACCAGCAACCACGTCTTATTCACATGCAGATTCAAATCAAAGAAGAAACAAAAATGTTAAGTGTGACTGAACTTCATGTCACTTAAAATACTTAATCTAGTGTTGTAAAGTGTAATTTTTGTAAGCGGGTATTCCAACAGGCAAAAACAAAAATTATAATACATATTTATTCAAAAACTACTAATTGATGTGGTTGGTGTGCCATCTGGGAAATCTTATGTGATCCAGCATTCACTCTAAGAATACAAGAAAACCCAGAAAAACTTAAAAATTTGTTTACAAATTAAAAATACAAGTTCATTAATATAATGTTTAACAACTCAACAATTCAAAAGGTTCGTAAATTAAATAAACAAAAAAAAATTAATTTTTTGGCATCGAAGAACAGTTGATTTGATTAGTTGTCTTCCAGAAGTTCCAACTTCTTTCGGAATTCTACAAACTTTCCGACTGGCAGCGATTTTGTAAAAATGTCAGAAACTTGGTTCTCTGTCGGAATATTCTCGAGAAAAATTGTATTATTTTCCACTTGCTCTCTAGCAAAATTATATTCAATGTCTATATGCTTAGGTCTTTTGTGACATGAGGGGTTATTGGCTATACAGATACATCCCTGATTATCTTCATAAATTTTTATGGGTTTTTCTAGATTAATATTTACGCTGTTTATTAGGGATTTTAGCCATAACGCTTCCCTTACAGCTTCAAACAGGGCCATATACTCAGCTTCAGTAGATGAGGCTGCTACTGAGTTTTGTTTCTTGGTGTTCAAACAAATCAGATTGGAATCAAATACTTGAAACATAAAACCACTCTTCCTATCAATCTCATTCTCACCCCAATTAGAGTCTACATAGTCAACGAGGATATTTTCAAATGTTTCATTCTTATTAAAAACCAACTTCATATCGACACTTCCTTTTAAGTATCTAAGGACCCTCTTTAAACAGTGCCATAACTCTGAGTTATTCTTACTACTATATCTACTCAGAATATTTACTGCAGTAGACAAATCAGGGCGTGTAGACAGCATGATATACATACATTAAACATCCAATAAGATTTCGACATGGTGCTAAACAATCTTCATCTGAATTAAGCAATTCATAATTCATCTTGTTCGGTAAAGGGGTACTTACTGCATTGCAGTTTTCCATATTATATTTACTTGAAATTCTTGAAATATAAGAGGACTAACTTAAGTAAATTCTATTAGGGACCATTTCTATTCTTATGCCAATGAAATTTCGTATTTCTTCTAAATCAGTCGTTCGAAATTTATTCTTTGATGTTTTAAATCAATCATACTTGTCATATCCCCTGTTCCTATGACAACGTCATCAACATACAACAATACGTATATATTTGACTTAACTTCACCTTTGTCTAGAATGTAAATACAGCGATCTACTGGCGAATTCGCAAACTCGCATTCCTTTAATGCTTGCTCAAAAAACTCAAACCAGCACCTTGCTGCTTGTTTGAGTCCATAAATTACCTTGTGCTTGATGCACCTTGAGGAAGTTGCATATCAAGAAAGCTGTTTTACATCCATTTGATGTACATTCATACAAATTATATTGCACAGCTAACGATAAAATAAACCGAAAGCAACAGGGCAAATGTTTCGTCATAATCTACCTGATATCTTTGAGTAAACCCTCGTGCAACAAGTCTAGCTTTGTATTTCAAAGGATTTCCAAGTTCATCATACTTAATAGAAAATACCCATCTGCTATCGAAAATGTTTTTGTTCTATGGCCTCTCCATCATGGTCCATGTATTATTTATTTCATGAGCATCTTCCATGTAAATCGTTGCTTCTTAGTACCCCGCGGACGGTTTCGTTAGATACGTTGGATCCCAAGGATGAAGACAAGGCACTATTAATCTTTGGAGCCGATAAATGAGGGTTCTTCCTATTCTCTTCCAGAATTTTTCGCTTTTCTCTGCCTGACAAAATTTTTGGTCGGCCGGTACGTGGTAGGTTTTCCAAAGAATTTCGAGCTTTCATTCTAGAAATTGCGCTTTTGATTGTCGAGACACTTCTTTCAAACAGCTCACTGATATATTTATTCGATTTGCCTTCATTGTGTAGGTGTATTATAATTTTTTTCTGGGAATCGTTTAATTCTGAACCTTTTGGCATTTTTAATGAGATACGGTAAGTTTCGTTCAAGAAAGTAAATGGGCTTTTTCCCGAAATAGATTCAAAATGCCCTAAATAATCTCAAACGCCAAAAAAAATCGTGTGCAACTTAAAAATACTAACATATTTGAGTATTTTCCTGAAGAGACGAATACTTTTGTGCTTGCGATTTTGCAGCGTTTATAATAAGATTATAAAGAGAAAGGTCTTTCTGATGCTGCACTGCTCGCAGCAGTGAGTTATTTTCTGAAATAAATTTGTAATAATAAAAGCTATTTTGGATATCTTTTTCTTGCATATGACATTCTGATTTTTTATTTATTTTCTTTATTTTTATTTATGCTTCCAGCTTTTATTAAATTTTGCTTGCAATAAGCAAATAATGTTAACTCACTGTACAGTAAGTAAACTGTACACTAATATAGTGTACAGTAAAAGTACTGTATACCAATTTTACTGTACTCATTAACTGCTATACAACATCAAAGTGAGTGAGAAGTCTAGCTGTCAATCAAAAAAATTTGTACAGTATTCACTTACACCCATTTAAAATTGTACAGAAAAAATGTGTACACGTTTTTAGAATGAATGATTCATTTGCACATTTGGATGCATTCATGGAGATGTCTAGTATGTGGCACAGTTAAATTATAGAATATCCCTTTTTCTACACAAAAAGCACGCATCTCATTTGACAGGTACTCTCTACCATTGTCAATGTGTAAGTTAACCATTTTCAGATTAAAAAACGCTTCACTCTTAACTACAAAGCCTTTGAACATATTAAATACTTCTGACTCATATTTGATCAAATAAGTAACACAATAATATGTAAATTAATCTACGAAGATTATTTAGTAGTGTCTACGTCACAAGTGAAGGAGGGTGACGTTGAGAGAAAAGATGAGCGCCCACGATCAGTGTTGCCATTTTGGCTTATTTTAAGCTAGATCTGGATTATTTCAAAATGAAATTGCTTGGAAAGTGGTTAAAATGCTTATAGCTTGAAATCCAGCTTATTTCAAAATTCAAAAAGCTTATTTTGGCTTTAAAAAAATTTCTACATAAAGATTTTTTTTTTTGAGATTATAAAGTATTTTTATGATCATTGAAAGGGGCAAATCAAACTAAAATAATATTTCTCGGTGACTTTTGGTATTTTGTGCAATTTTGTCCCTACATTTTCGTTATTAACATTTGGTCATACCACAGCGATATTGAGCGATATTAAGTTTGAGAAAATGCCGAAAGTTACTTATAAGCAAAATTTTCGCGAATGTTGGACTTCTTTTGATGAATTCAAGGAGTGGCTACGCAAAGTCCCAACAGACCCCACAAAAGCATATTGCTCCTTTTGTAAAGCGACAGTTGGGGCTAAACTATGCGTATTGCGGCAGCATGCCGCTACCAAAAAACATGTCGCGTACATGCAAGGCAACACTCAAACAAACAAAATTCAATTTGTTCCAAAGATATTTAAAACAGAGGAACAAGAGGTTGCATTGTGTTTATATATTGCCAAGCATTCAGCCATAGCACCGGTGGATCATTTATCCCAGCTATGCGTCGATCAATTTAGGTCATGCAGCGCTGCATTAAATATAAAGTTAAAACGGACAATGTGCACTCAAATAATAAATAACATATTGGGTGTCCACTTCAAGGAGGATTTACGGATGGATATTGGAACTACTTAATATTTTTAAAGCCCATACTAAAAGATATGCAAAATTTAAATAAATTGTTTCAAAGCGAAAATGTGGACTCGACGAAGCTCCTTAATGAAATTATAATTGAAATAAATTCGCTTAAGTCAATGATAATTCCACCAGACGTGGATATTGACATTATGACGGACGATTTGGAGAAAGTCTCGAGACCAGATTTGTTTATGGGATACGCTTTCGAAGCTGAAATAAAAAATCCGAAATATTTTATGCACATTAGTGACATAAGACAACATTGCAAAGATTTTATAATGACATTAATCATCCAACTGAGGGAGAGGTAAGATTAAATTTGATTTAATAAAAATATAATAAATATATATTTTTAATCCCCGGTTTAATTTCAGACTTCCTAACAATTTTGATATTTTGAAGAAAATGGAGGTTCTTGCCGTACACAATATAAGTACATACTACGTGCGAATAAGAACCCAACTGAGATAATTCCTTTGTTGAAATTTTTAAATTACTTAAATATTGAAGAAATTGTTGCTCAATTTGGAAAAAGGAAAATACTTCCCAGTTTTGGGCCGAGGTCCTTAATTATAAGGATGCTGGCGGAAACAACACTTTTCAGCAGCTAGCATTATTTGCTATACACATTGTATCGCTTCCTTGGTCGAATGCTGCTGTTGAACGCGTATTTAGCCAAGTTAACATCGTTAAAAGTAAATTGCGAAATCAATTAAACGTTAAAGGTTTGAACGCAATTTTACGTATAAGGTTTGTTTTTGAAATGATTGGTTATTTAGTGTATACTTAATATATTCATTTAATTTTAATTTTACAGATATGGATTACGCCGTCATGGCAAATGTTGCGTTAATTATAAAGTACCTGTAAAGTACTTATCTTTAATTAAAGGCTCTGAAAAATATGAAGAAACAAATAATGAAATTGATGACATAATCTCATTAATATAATTTGATATATATCAATAAAATAAAATTTATATTAAATGTTATACACCAAGTGTTTATATAGTTAGCTTATTTTTAAGCTTTTTTTTTAATATTCAGCTTATTCTAGTTTATTTTTTCCTTAAATCTAGCTTATGGTGGCTCTCAATTTCTGGCAACACTGCCCACGATCCACAAGAGAGGGAGCGAGGTGAGCTTCCAAAAGTTTCCCAACACGGCCTCGCTCACGTGGTGTAAGCTAGCATTAATTTAGTAAGTAAGGTTAGTTACATGTGAAAAGCCAAAGTGAATAAACGTATCCGTGTAGTAAAAACTACGTGGAATCATTTGTCTACTACAAACAAGTAGTTTTTAACACTCAGGGTAACTTTTGTAATTGGTCCACAAACATCTGAATGCACTACGAATAAGGGTCTTTTAATATGGCTTTTGTCTTTGAAATGGTAGCCTTTTTTGTTTTCCATTTATATAGGGCTCACAAATATCATCGGGCAACTCTAAATTATTAAGAACACTATTATCATTGAATACATTATATCTTTTTATTTTAAGTAATTTGCTCTCATGCCACAATTTATATGTATTTATTTTTGTTTTTTTTCCTTTGCATTTAAAGTACTGGAATATTATTGGACTCAATTAGCTGAATGTTTTTGTATTGGTGTTCAATACAGGCAATATTCTTCGAGTCAAAAAGCTCTAGTATTGGAACTATATTTTTTTTGCTTGATTGCAAAATATTTTGGCAAGAAAATAAATCAACATTCTTTAATGTTTGAACATTTTCTGGCAACCTAGAATAGAAAATATACATATGAATGTCGTTAATACATAAATTCAGTGGTGAAATGGTACTCAATCATGGGGTGGTGAAAAGAGTACCCAGAATGAAAAAAAAAAATTAAATTAGTTTTAACGACAGTTTTTTTTTTGTTTAATGTTAAATACATTTTTTTTGACGCTAGTGTTTTTAAAGAAACGTTTCTTCTGCAGCTGCATGTCCTTTCGCAGTTGTTCTTCAGGTGATCCACTGCCATCAACTAAATTTATTGCATCTAGGGAAAAATAGTGAAGATTAAATATTTTAATTAAATCGGCAATGAATTAAATAATACCTACCAAGTAATACTTCATAAAAAAAGCTCTCGTTTTTTAAGGCAGCTTTGCCTTAAACGCCATCAACATTGTATGCTAATACTAAAGGATTAGCCATAATATTTTTAAGGTTTTTAAAAATTCCCCCAGCCATAATATGGATCCTGATCGCATCAATCTGTAAACAAAATAGGAATTAGGATTTAAGAAACAATTGAAACTGTGTTTATACTAACATAAAGCTCTCGGTTTGTGTCGTTTATTTCCATATTTATTTCATTAAGGTCTTTTACGGTCTGAATAGGAAATTTTTTGGCCACTTTTTGCCTTTGTCCTTGCTGCTTTGTCATTCCTTTTATAGTGGCAGTCTGCTCGGAGGAAGCTTCTACAAGGACCTCGATTTTTTCCTGTGTCACTTCTTGGTCAGCTAAATTTTAATATATTTAGATTGAATATATATAAGTATGCATATTTAACTAAAAGCTTATTAAATAATACTTATACCTCTTAAAGAATGAATTTCTTCCACAAGAATATCCAATTTTTCCTGGGCCACTTTCGTCTCGGCTGAAAAATAAATAAATAAGTTTATTAGATCATTTTAAATAAAATATCGTGGCACACTTTCTTAAGTATACCAAATACATATACATAATTGGTGCTGTCGAACATATCGCTTAATAATTGTGTCTTAAGGCACTTCTCGTCCTGTGCTGCCATATTAAGATCCAAAATTCGGGTGACCGCCAATTCTATCGAAAGCCGCTGACAATTAAACAAACAGGACGAAGACGTTGCAAGTCTACAAATATTGAACGATACAAGTTACAGAACACATTTATACATATGTATATCTATTTTGTACGCCACAAACCTTATCATCATTAATGCACATATAAATTTCTTTATATTTAAATTGTCTAATAGAGCTTTTAGAAAACAAATTGTGAGGTTCATATACTAAAAACTCCAACTTATCCGGCAAACAATATTTATAAGCGTAGCTGACGGCCAGCTGGACCGAGTGGCACACATTTAATTAAAATTAGGGACGGAGCATCTTTCTTCAGTTCAGTATAAACACTTTTTTGAGATCCAACGATTACATTCGCATTGTCAGTGCCAATTCCCATTAAATTACGTATGTTTATCTAATTTATAACGGCTCAGCTCATTTCTAACTCCATCTGCAATTGTCGATGCATTACCATTTTCTATGGAGACCATTCCCAAAAATTTAGACACAATACGCTCATGCTGCACTGAAAAATAGTTAATTGCGATCCCTACAACAACAAATATGTATGTGTTGGGGCAGATGATAACTCCCCGTATACTTTGTTTCCTGTTTCAGACATTATTAGTACGAGCGAAGCGAGTTCCGTGTGCTTTCTGTGGCGTTGTATCCCAGACTGACTGCGCAGCCTCGCCTGCCTTTACACCGGACCACACTCGACGACAGACACATCTGTCGTCTCGCTCTATAAGAACGTCAAAGGTTACCCAATACTATTGTCACCTGCATGACCAAGCAGCCAGTGCCAATCTTGCATGACTCAGCAGTCAGTGCCAATCTTGCATGACTCAGCAGTCAGTGCCAAACTAACATATCAGTACCACTGCCAAACTTACATGACAGAAGTCACTGTAACGCCAAAGTTATATTCACAATGTTACACCTCCAAAATATGGAATGAACCATAGAGGGACCCCAAATAGAGAGAGAACATAGAGTATCCAAGGGCATATCCCACAACGCAATACCCTATTATTCCATCTCCGACACGGCCATCCTGACTAATACACGTCCTCGTGTTACATTTAGATCAAACTAATTTTAATTTAATTACTCTCTTTTGTACAAATTCTAAAACAACAAAATTTTCTAACTTGACCACTTGCTTAGACAGATCTCCAAATCTTCCAATATATCACTTATCAATTTTAGTCATCTTATACAGATTTCAAAACAAAACTCACGCAATTCAATTTTTTTATTTTTTTACTCTTGTCATTATCATTAACTCAACAGGCTTCACAACTTCACAATGTCCAACGCGCCACACGCCACGACAAAACTTTCGTTTTACGCTTGTGCTTGCATTATAACCAATATTTGAAGTTGCATCAGCTGTCCTTCACATAATATTATCTCTTTCAACAGTTTGACACCCACTGGTGTTCTCTTTACTGTATCTTTCAACAGTTTCACACCCACTGGTGTTCTCTTTACTGTCTCTTTCAACAGTTTCACACCCACTGGTGTTCTCTTTATTGTCTCTTTCAACAGTTTCACACCCACTGGTGTTCTCTTTACTGTCTCTTTCAACAGTTTCACACCCACTGGTGTTCTCTTTACTGTCTCTTTCAACAGTTTCACACCCACTGGTGTTCTCTTTACTGTCTCTTTCAACAGTTTCACACCCACTGGTGTTCTCTTTACTGTCTCTTTCAACAGTTTCACACCCACTGGTGTTCTCTTTACTGTCTCTTTCAACAGTTTCACACATTGACACAACACGGCCATCCTGGCATTTACACGTCCTCGTGTACCACATTTCATTAACTATCCAGTTTAAATTTTCTTTCACATAAATTGTTAACAATATTTATTCATATAAGGATACGATTCAATTCAATTCAACCATTTTCCGAGTGCCAGATGCAACAACAACAAAATACTTGCTTTCAATTAAATAATCATTTCACAATACGTTAACTTTACAACTCATTACGCGCTCCACTTGCCCATTAGCACGACTTGCCCCAGTGGCTATTAAATGAAATTTAATGTTTTCAGAAGAACAAAATTCTGAAAACTGTGCACTCGAGAAACACCTACAGTGGTCAGCTATAATACGTGTCGGTACACCGAATAAGGAAATCGAAGACTTCATAGCCTTGATACAGCTCTCTGTATCTATTTTGAGAGTGTGGTATAGGTATACGAATTTTGTGAAGCCATCAATTTGAACAATAACATATTCCTTAAGGTCACTTTTACCGCTCAATTTGCCAGTAATGTCCACATGGACTGTGTGCCAAGGACTTTTAACCTTTGGGATAGGGTGTAGTTCTGCTTGAACTTTACCAGATTGCGACTTGGCTGTCCTACAAGTTATATGATTGTTAACAAATTTACGGACATACTTGTTAATTTTGTAAGAATTTTTCGAATACTTTCTAGTTCAGAAATCCAAACAAAACTTTAATTGTCTGATGTTAGAGAATATAGTGGCTTCATGATTTGAGAGAAATTGGATACGAATTACATATGTTTTCATTTATAAGTGAACATTTTGCTCAGAAACAAAAATAAATTGGATGAATCTCACCGCTCTGTATGAATAATTCCAGTTGGCTCTAGTACGAAACACTGGTTCACAGTCTTCTGTTGAAACACTCCTTGTTTGCTGATTGATCCATCTTTCGAGCATTGATTTGCAAAGTGTCCGGGTTGGCCGCACTTGAAGCATGTTACTGGTGGCTTATCTCGCTGAGTTGCCGTATCGCCCTTTTGTTGCATTCTGCTTTTACATTCGACGATTTTGTGTCCCGGTTTCCCGCAGAAATGGCACGTTATTGTTGACATTCTTCTCTTCTTAGAGTCAGGTCCAGAATCGTCATCTCGGTCGGCGTTACGAAGTTTTTGAAAGGTGTATGCACTCAGTTCAGATTGTAATTCGCTTCTGGTTTGCACCTTCGATGTGAAAACCACTCTTTGTATGCGCTCATCGATGTTTGCCAAATGTGCGAGCACAATTGAAACAGCAATTTCCTCAATGTTCTTATTTCGCCAATTCGCAGTTAAGGTTGTCACCAAGCGGCTAGCATAAACCGAAAGATTCTCGCCGCTAGTAGGACGGCTGTTTAACAAATTTAAAAACATTGCCGACGACGTCTCACTGTTCTCATAGCGGCGAAGGAATAATTCCTTGAACTCATTCCATTTAATTCGGGGATACGAAATTTCAGTTAGCCACTGCGAGGCACTGCCTTCCATAGCATCGCTTAGCGCCATTATCAACTTGCTTCCTTCTAGGGGGTGCTCTGTTAGTATAATGTCTGCTGTCACACACCATTTCGAGGCGTCCACTCCCGCAGCGTCAGCAAAAAATTTTGGCAAGGTGACGCCCCGTGACTGTTGCTGTTCGCGTGTTGCCGTTTGCATTGTCTTTACAAGCTCCAACAGATTTTGATTTTGCATCTGTAGAATTATGCGCCATTGTTCCTCCGAAAATGCAGGAGGTGGTGTCGATCCCACTTCTGATGTTGGGGCAGATGATAACTCCCCGTATACTTTGTTTCCTGTTTCAGACATTATTAGTACGAGCGAAGCGAGTTCCGTGTGCTTTCTGTGGCGTTGTATCCCAGACTGACTGCGCAGCCTCGCCTGCCTTTACACCGGACCACACTCGACGACAGACACATCTGTCGTCTCGCTCTATAAGAACGTCAAAGGTTACCCAATACTATTGTCACCTGCATGACCAAGCAGCCAGTGCCAATCTTGCATGACTCAGCAGTCAGTGCCAATCTTGCATGACTCAGCAGTCAGTGCCAAACTAACATATCAGTACCACTGCCAAACTTACATGACAGAAGTCACTGTAACGCCAAAGTTATATTCACAATGTTACACCTCCAAAATATGGAATGAACCATAGAGGGACCCCAAATAGAGAGAGAACATAGAGTATCCAAGGGCATATCCCACAACGCAATACCCTATTATTCCATCTCCGACATATGTATATGCACAAATGTCAAACCAAGAAAACATACAAATTAATATAAACATAATTAACATTAGTCATTATTAATTAAATTTTATAAAATTGAAAACTTACCAAGAAGTTTGACGACACTTACATACATATATCAGTTGACTCGTCAATCAGGAGGCTATATTTTGCATCCCCAATATCGGAACGAAGCTCATCAATAAAATCTGGCGCCAAAACATGTCTTATAATGTTTGAACATTTTGTTCTGTGTATTTTCACAGAACACCCAGAAACGTCATCAAAATGCCGCCTCCTGCACTGTCGTTTTTTTCTTGAGTGCAGCAACTGGTATTTTGTTTTTTTTGCTGGAAGCCTACTTCAGCATTTTGATGCTTTTTGTTGCTGGCAGGGGCACGCAAATCACTTAGTTTAGCAGTTATGCTACATTTGCAATAACTGCAAAACACTCTTGTAGTATCATCTATGTATGTCCCTACGCAGCCACGTTTCAAATTCGTCGCTATTAAGCCACACTTCACGGCACTTTTGCTTATATTCCTTTGGCATTTTGCAGACTTAATGGCAAAATTTGGAAATCACAAAGTTCAATAATCGTTTCGTTCAAAAATATTATAAATTTCTTAGGAAATTAAAAAGCGGGAAAAAGGCTTTTTATTAAAAAAAAAATCCAGAATTCCCGCTGCCCGCTGTTTCGAAATTTTTCCCGCAAATTGATTATCAAAAAAGCCAGATTTGACAGGAAAAAAGCTGATTAGGCAACACTGCTTTTTGCACATCACTCTGCCTTTTCCTAAGAGACATCGGCTTCGTTGGGCATCTTTTGATCAATATCTTTTAATACATCTAATTCTGTAGCACACTAAACCTTGAAGAGTTCAGACGTGAAACTAAAACTCCAAGCGACAGTCGTTCGTCACCCAACATAACAAACAAACAAACTAGTGAACAAAGCATAATTTGAAAAAACAAAAACAATTCTGCTGCACTCCAGTTACAACAGTGCAATAATCTAACAGGGCTCTGCCCACAAAACAAAAAAAAAAAAAAAAAAAAAACCATAACAATGAACAGGCCACCTGACTTGAGCACCTTGTCCACACCAAAGTCAACTTATAATAACGGTAGATTCATTACTATCAATAGAACCGACAACAATTCATTTGAAAAAGTCTCGCCGTTTATTATAAAAAAAGTTATAGACAATGCTTGTAACGGTGAAGTCGAAACATGTAGAAAAACAAAAGCCGGCTTTTTGCTAATTAAAACAAAAACCTGTCTTCAAGCCTCAAAACTAATGCAATTAAAAATGTTTCATGACTTTCCTGTCATCGCTACTGAACATCGATCTTTAAACTACACTAAAGGAGTAATCTACTCAAACGAACTACGCAACATTGATGACAACGATATTTTAAAAGAACTCAAATCACAAAACATAATAGAGATCAAAAAAATTTACAAGAAAACTAATAATACACCCACCGAAACTGGTTTAATTATAGTAACTTTCTCCGCACTTAGTCTCCCGGAAAAAATTATGATTGGCTATGAAAAAGTCAACGTGCGCCCATATATCCCACTTCCACTAAGATGTTTCCAATGCCTCAGACTTGGTCACCATATCACTGCCTGCAAACAAACTTTTAAATCTTGCCGAAACTGCTCTGCAGAACAACACACGGAAGAAGATGAAATCTGCCCCAAAGAAAAGTTTTGTGTAAACTGCAAATATGAGGCCAATAATAATCACTCCCCTATGGATAAAAGCTGCCCTTCATTTACGAAACAAAAAGAATTAACTGCTATCAAAACCGTTGAAAAAGTTGATCATAAAACAGCTCTTCAAATTTATAACTCACGCCATATTCACCAACCCTCGTCTTACGCCCAAACACTTGCCAATAAAATTCACGAACTCCCAAGCCCAAAAATATCAACCAGCTTACCGACATCATCTCATTCCATCGCTAGCACTTCTGCCACCATACCAACAAGCTCCACTGCTTATCACACACAACGAAGAAGTACCATTACCTATGACGACAACATCAACACTGAAATGGACACCACAGAAACACTTCCAACCCAGCACCAAAATACCCATCTAGATAAATCTGAACCTAAAGTTAAAATAATTTCAAATAAGCTTAGCTCCCTCTCAACGCCCTTAAAATCTAAGAATCTAAAATCTACTAATAATATCACCAAAATCAAAGAATAAATAATACAAATAAAATAAAATATAACCAAAGGGAAAAAACTAAGAAACAAATTCACACTCAAAACATCTAACATATGCTAAAAGTTATTCAATGGAACCTGAACGGTTATCTTAATAACTATAACCAACTACAACTAATAATAAAAAAATATTCCCCAAAAATCATATCTTTGCAAGAAACACACTTAAAACCTAACATTAACACTCCCATTCCTTCTCACTACAAGCTCTACAAACTAAACTCAGCATGCTCCTCTTCTGGAGGCGTCGCGTTACTAATACACAATTCAATCCAACACGAAAAAGTAAACATTGAACAAGATTTTGACTCAATTTGCATTAGAATCCATTCAAAAATTACGTTTAATATAATAAGCTCATACATACCTCCCCGACAACATTTCACAATCAACAATCTTGAACACGTCTACAGCAACCTATCACTCCCCACACTTATCACCGGGGATTTCAATAGCTGGCATAGGCTATGGGGCTCCCCAAAAAATAACAAAAAAGGAAACATAATCGCCCAATTTCTACTCCAGAGTCCCCTAGTCTTACTAAACGATGGTTCGCCTACTCACTTTAGCACCCATAATACTTTAACCCACGTCGATCTAACTTTCTTAACTCCGTCTCTTGCACTACACTCCAAATGGTCGATCGAAACTAACACATTCTGCAGTGATCACTTCCCAATAATTACTACTCTTTTTGATACTAAATCCTCCCCCACAGTCAGACCCAAATTCCAACTTGACAGAGCCAACTGGATGCACTTTGAGAAAGCGAGTTATAATTACAATTTGAATAGACCCAAAAGCAATAACCTGAATAAAGAATCCGCCAATCTAACGAAAGTCCTACATCAAAGTGCGAACTGCTCTATTCCTCAGACTCACTTTAAACAAAATTCTAAATACAGAGTCCCATGGTGGAATGCCCAATTACAATCTCTAAAAAATTCGAAAAACTACTTCTGGTCAATCCTAAAACGCGACATATCCAACACCAACATATTAAACTACAGGAAAGCTAATGCTCTATTCAAACGTCAGTTGAAAAACTCAAAACGTTTATCAATTGAAACATTTACCTCGGAAATTAACCCTAATTCATCTCCCTCCAAAATATGGGGTAACTTGCGAACTTTTTGTGGACTCAGACACAGGCTCTCAGTTCACTGCATTATAAATAGCTCAACGCTAACTAGATCAACTGATAAGCCAACCATAGCTAACGAGTTTTGCTCTTATTGGTCCAACGATTCCCGCGACGAAAACTTCTCAACGTCCTTCTCATATCACAAAGCTAACCTTACACCTCTTACCTCTGATTATACTACATCACTTTCTGCTCAAAAAATAGAACTTCCCATCACCACTTTCGAACTCAACATGGCTTTAGCCAAGTTAAAAGGCAAAACTCCAGGCATCGATCGCATCTCTTACATCATGTTAAAAAATCTACATCCTTCCGTTAAACACCGTTTACTTGACCATTATAACAACATATTTAACAATTACATACCTCAGCACTATAAACTCAGCCAAATAATCCCGATAAACAAGCCAAATACTGATAAAACATCCCTAACTTCATACCGACCCATATCCCTTAACTCTTGCTTCGCTAAAACCTTGGACAAAATAGTCGCAAATCGACTGTGGTGGTTTGCATCCCATAACAAATCAATCGACAGTCGTCAGACTGGCTTTAAAAAGGGAAAGTCAATCTCAGACAGTCTACTTGTTTTAGACCATCTGTTATCGTCGTCCCTTTCTACAAAAAACCACGCCTCCATCATATCCTTAGATTTCTCAAAAGCATTCGATAAAGTTGGCATCCACTCAGTCATCCATGAACTACAAGCTTGGAAAATAGGACCTAAAATCATTAACTACTGCATCAACTTTATGACAAATAGAAAAATTCTTGTTAACGTTAATAGCCACTATTCTTCAATCTTACCCCAATTCAATGGAATTCCACAAGGCTCACCCTTATCGGTCATATTATTTCTTATTGCTTTCAATAAGCTCAACGCCATTATTGATAGACACAAAATGTTCAACTTTTGTGCCTATGCCGATGACTACCACATCTTTAGAAAATTAAACTCGAACTCCCACATAGACATTGACCCTATTTTAAGTGACATCCTTTCCTGGTGCAATTATTCAGGTGCAGTCCTATCTCTTTCTAAATGCAAACACCTACATGTATGTAAGAAACAATCACGCAAGGTCAAAATTTCCACCTTACTAACACCCATTGAAAATACCGATCGATTGAAAATACTCGGCGTTACCTTTAACAAAAGATTCACTTGGACGGACCACATATCCACCCTTGTCTTATCCCTCTCAACACGACTCAACATTATTAAATGCCTTTCTAACAACAAATATAACTGCAGTCATCTTACCCTCATTCACGTTACTAAATCCCTAATTGTCTCAACCATATACTTCAGCCTTTATCTTTACGGAAACTCCCCTACCTGCCAACTAAGACCAATAAAAACCATCTACCACTCAGCTATAAGATCTGCTCTAGGTTCCTTTCGTACCACTCCAATTAATAACCTTCTCTTTGAGGCCAACATGATGTCTCTCGAAAATCTAACCCAGTCTTCCTCAGCCAAACTGATAAAAACAATTCTCTCCTCCGCATCCTCTCCACTAAAAAGTACAATAGAGAAAATAAAAAAGGCAAAAAAACAAAACCCCAAAATACCTTCCGCAATTCTTCGATCCCTTAAATTTGCATCAACCCTTGGCTTACCATCCAAGCCAATCCCTCAAATTAAGTGTCCTAATCCCCCCTGGTGCGATATATCCACCGCAATTAATACATCGCTTAACCGATTCCCTAAATCTTCCACTCCACCCTCTGTATACACAAAAAAATTCCAAGAATTAAAAAACAACTTCCAATCACATAGTTTTATTTATACCGACGGTTCAAAAAACGGCTGTGCAACAGCTTTTAGCGTTATTATCAACGACCTCCACTATCAATACCTCCTACCATACTACAGTTCCATATTCTCTGCAGAAATAATCGCAATTTATATGGCAACAGTATTAGCCCAAAATAACTCCCGACAATCTATTATATGCACAGACTCTCTCTCAGCATTGAACGCCATCCTGAATCCCCATAACGACTCGTATTATCCATTAGCAATACGACAAAAAATCCTTACAAACTATCCTAAATTGAAATTAATGTGGGTGCCTGGCCACTGCGGCATTTATGGAAATGAAACTGCAGACAGGGTCGCCAAAGAATCGTTCTCTCTTCCACTCACTTTTACTGACAACCTAAATATTCCAGACATTATGAAACACATTAAAGATTACTTCAAAGACAAACAATCCAAACTTATAAACCACACCAACTCATTCTACAAATCGTCAAACACACTCTCTAATACCATATATAATTATGGCGGCCTACAGTCCGACCTATCAATTCACAGACGAGTCTTTTCTAAGTTCATAAGATTACGTCTGGGCCACACTTATCTAACCCACAACCATTTATTCAACCGTTCAGCCCTAGCCCCTATTTGCCACTACTGCCACAATCAACAAATAAGCGTAAGGCACATCCTTTCTGAATGCACAAATTTCCAAAACTCCAGAAATGCCCTTTTTCACAATAATAACCCCATAATATCATTATTTGATCCCAATCCACTCAACATCCACCTAGTAACAAAATTCCTAAACGATACTCAAACCATTAACTTCATCTAACAATAAAAAAATAACAATACTTAAAGCATTAGTAGTTATGATAATAATAGCCAGCACTACAAATTTATTTGTGAGAATATAACGATATACCTAAATTGTAATACGTAAAAAAAATATACATATATACATTTATATATATATAAGAAAGTAATAATAAGATATGTATATATTAATCGTTAACTAGTTTTTAGCTTAAGGCCTTGCCGCTATAGCTTAAGTAATGTTCGATTGTACATTTTACATTGCAACCGAACAGAATATAAATAAATAAATAAAAAAAAACATCTAATTCTGCAAATAATGCCTTCATTCTAAATTTCCAAATAGAGTACTTTTCAGCGTCGAATGGCTTAATTTTGCGCTTTGCCTTTTCCATTCTCTTTTTTTTACACACACACACACAGCTAAGAAAAAGGAAGAAAAAAAGGAAACAAAAAAATCTTGGACGTGGAATCTGTTTGGCATGAGGCGTCTATTTGGCACGTGACATCTGTTTGTGTTGCAACTTGCAACCCTCTAGTACTGGGAACTAGTTCGTAGCTGGTGAAATCACTACTTACTAGGGTACCACCATTACTTACTTTGCTGACCCTAAGCAATGCATTTCATCATTTCGTTTCTTGTATGAAATGTCCGCAAAAAGGGTTAAACGCCACCACATCGTTTAATGCGAACTAGTGAAATTTGTTACCATGTAAGGGCTAGTGACATGGGTGGTGAAAGGGGTGCCAGGGGTGGTGAAATGGTACTCAATCATGGGGTGGTGAAAAGAGTACCCAGAATGAAAAAAAAAAATAAAATTAGTTTTAATGACAGTTTTTTTTTTGTTTAATGTTAAATACATTGTTAAATACATTTTTTTTGACGCTAGTGTTTTTAAAGAAACGTTTCTTCTGCAGCTGCATGTCCTTTCGCAGTTGTTCTTCAGGTGATCCACTGCCATCAACTAAATTTATTGCATCTCGGGAAAAATAGTGAAGATTAAATATTTTAATTAAATCGGCAATGAATTAAATAATACCTACCAAGTAATACTTCATAAAAAAAAGCTCTCGTTTTTTAAGGCAGCTTTGCCTTAAACGCCATCAACATTGTATGCTAATACTAAAGGATTAGCCATAATATTTTTAAGGTTTTTAAAAATTCCCCCAGCCATAATATGGATCCTGATCGCATCAATCTGTAAACAAAATAGGAATTAGGATTTAAGAAACAATTGAAACTGTGTTTATACTAACATAAAGCTCTCGGTTTGTGTCGTTTATTTCCATATTTATTTCATTATGGTCTTTCACGGTCTGAATAGGAAATTTTTTGGCCACTTTTTGCCTTTGTCCTTGCTGCTTTGTCATTCCTTTTATAGTGGCAGTCTGCTCGGAGGAAGCTTCTACAAGGACCTCGATTTTTTCCTGTGTCACTTCTTGGTCAGCTAAATTTTAATATATTTAGATTGAATATATATAAGTATGCATATTTTACTAAAAGCTTATTAAATAATACTTATACCTCTTAAAGAATGAATTTCTTCCACAAGAATATCCAATTTTTCCTGGGCCACTTTCGTCTCGGCTGAAAAATAAATAAATAAGTTTATTAGATCATTTTAAATAAAATATCGTGGCACACTTACCACGTGACGAACGAACTTGTTCTGTTAGTTCGAAAACAAGTTGTTCAAGGCGCCCAGTAGTTGAAGAACAATTGCAGCTAGATATTTCATCTGAAAATTAAAAGATTTAATACTTAATTTGTTTCTAATTATTCAAATTAATTAGCACAATTTAAGGTTATTAGGAAAGTCCATCCGCTTAAATTTCCATTCCGGACTGCACAACATTTTTTTTTTGATTGATTAAAATCAAATTTAAATCATGATTAAAATCAAAAGTATGACAATTCACTCAATCTTCAATATGATGTAGTAAAGGCATTATAATAATATCTTTCAAAAAAGGGAGATCGACCGCCTTACAAGTCAATTGACTTAATTTAAAAATTTCTTCAGGTGGTAAAGGTTCTGCCTCTGCTAGGTATATACATACATACATACATATGTCACAGGAGTTGAAAGGGTGAGTATAAAAGTTTCTGAGGATCTTAAATCGCCTTGCTTTAAACTGTTCCATAGAGTCTTCCATAACTGATACTATAACTACAATAATATCTCCTTCATTATAACAATAAAAAAATTATAAAAAATTATACGCGCAATGCAATAACTTAAACTCATAGTACTGGTCGTCAGATATGTATATAGTTCATTTTATAGTACGGAAATTCCTGTGTATAGTAAAAATTGCCTAAATTCTGTTGCTTTCCATTTTGACAGTTTATTTAGGGATCTAGGCTTTCTTACAAATTCTCTTGGCAATTTTTTGCGTAGGTCAATTAATTTTTGCGATATATTTTTTTTTTTTTCATTAATTTATTACAAGTCTAGTTATTTATTAATCTGTTAAGAAATTTACGCATGTCTCTTAAATCGATTAAATGCATACAGTCCAATGGAATTTGGGTTTTAACATTTCAAAAGGTGTAATTTTTGGTCAAATACTGGTGTTTATCATGACAATTAATTGAGGTCAAAAGTTTATTAATTTGATTTTTTATGCCTATGTATGTGTAAACAAAGACCTCCATCAATACGTGTTATTTTTGCTTTTTTTGCGAACTACATATATTTGTAGAATGGGGCGACATCTAAATTATGGCTTTTCAATATTTGAACTAAGTCAATCGCGCAGTCACGCGTCGTCCTATGCTTTAGGAACCACAATTTTAACTGTTCATTTTAATGTTTAATTTGTTTTTCTTCGATTTTATTATTTATGTCACTGTCAACGTGTTTCAAATTTAATACTTCCTCAACTTCTTCCATTTTAACTTCACTTTCATTGTTTATTTTTTTCCCCCCTTTTTAGGCGTGTTTTCTACTGTCGCGACACAATTTAATTTGTTTATATATACATATGTACATATGTATATTTTGCTTTCTACTCCTGCTTCAGCCTTCTTAAATGCCTTTCACTACCAGTGGCGGATCTACGGGGGGTGAAATAGGGGAAATTTCCCCTATTTGAGAGCTTGATGGGTGCTAAATTGCTATCACGCGTGATGTCACTGAAGCACATGGTAAAATCGATAGTCGTATGCGCGCTAAAATATTGATTAATCGATCATCGTTTTAACTCAGCTGTGCGTATACTGCCAGATTTCTCCACAAGTGAGGTCACATCAAAGTAAAAGAGGTTTTGTTTTTCGAGTTCATTTCAATTTATATTTAAACTAATTGTAAGTACTGTGCAATCGATTTATGCAATAGTATAGCTATTGTTTGTCGCTACTGAGTGCTGCCCTTCTTGGCACATGAAACGATCTAGAAAATGGTGAGTATAAACATATGCGTTTTTCTGGGATGGCCATAGTGGCTCTGAAAAATTATCCCTAATGAGTGATTAGAAAAAATGTTCATAGAGTTGATTAATTTCAGTCTCGCCAGCAGCCTTCGATTGCCACTTTTTTTCAACCTCTCAAAAAAAAAAGTTAGAAGACGTCGCTTCAGATGAAACGTATCATGTTGACGAAGATCAAGTTTCGGATACTACTTCCGAAAATAATACTACATTGACACAAGGAACTCAGAATTTGTCGAGAATTGACTCACTAGGCGCTTGTTCATCGTTTATGACAGACACAAATGATAACCTAGCTTCTATGGTTATGCCAGAATTCTCCAGCGACATAGGTCATTTTATCGGCAAGAAGATAAGCGATAGGGTTAAAGGAGAACTTTTGGAAAACCCTTGGATACCATCGAAGAATTATATATTTCCTTTCTCCAGCAGAACTGTTTGCGGAAAAGAGATTAGGCATTATGTATCACATAAACATTTAGTTGATCACAACGAATGGTTGTTTTTTTCTCTATTGCAAATACTGTCCATGGTTCACAACAAACAATTTGGGAGGTTACCAAAAAAATACACCTTTAGGTATACTAGTCACGCAACCGTTGGTTAACTTCAAGAATCTAGCCGGCAAGTTAGGAGATCTAGAAAGCCATTCTCAACTCCTTTACCACAAGAATGCAGTTGTTGCAGCCAAAAATTTTTTGAAGAATTACCACAATCCACAATATCATAAATGAAGAACATCTGTCTCAATGCCAAGAAAATAGAAAATTTCTAAGGTCTATTGTAAGAGCAGTTATTTTCCTCGGACGACAAAATATGGCATTTCGTGGGCATAGAGATGATGTTGAAGTTTCAACAGAATCAGTTCCTGCACGAAATGAAGGAAATTTTCGGGCACTGCTGAAATGTCAAATGGAGTCGGGAGATATAACACTAGAAGACCGTCTGAAAAAAGCTTCAACAGTCGCAACTTACACCAGTAAGAAAAGTCAAAATAAACTTATCGACTGCTGCAGAGTTGACATTCAAGAAAAAATCATAAGACGTGTAGCTGACGCTGAATTCTACTCTATAGAATTCGACGAAACTTCCGATTTATCGGGAAAAGCACAGGTAACTAATTTTTTATATATTGCTGACTTTAAATGACGTGTCTAGTACACTGAGGAAAAGGATTTTTCATAGTTAGAACTGTCTTCATTTATAGTCAATAACTATTTGTTATCCATATTTCAATTTAAATTAAAAGGAACTTAGTATGTTATCAACAAATCGAGTTGAACTTGATGAAGCAATTTGTTAACATTGAACAAATTTTGATTAATTTGTATAAAAACAGCACATATCGAGTGTAAATGATGTAATACAAATGAACCATCCTTTACGTTCACAGAAACAGCGACATTGGAAACAAATTAGTAATTTTATAGTTATCAATTTCTTTTTGGTCTAGATAAGTCTCATATTCCGGTACATGGATTTTTCTTCTGGTAAACCACGTATCAAAGAAGACATCGTGGATTTCATAGACGCTTTTGGCGAACTTTGTAAAGAAGAGGGAAATTATGTTTATGAAGGGACTAAAGACGCTGAAGATAACGATGAAAATGATGAAGATTCGGAAAACGACGTAGAATTATCACTGACCGGAGTTTCTCTAGGCAGCATCGCTTTAAAAACAATGAAGAAACTAAATTTGAATTTAGAAAACTGTATCTCCATTGGGGCTGATGCGTGTGCTGTTAACATTTCAGAAAAATGTGGAGCTGTGAATGAAATCAGAAAAGAAGCGAATAAGGCTGCTATGGTTCCATGCTTCTCTCACAAACTTAACAGCAGTTTAATGAAATCTTCTAATATTCAGTCAATTCAAAAAGTTTCCGACGTCATACGTAGTGATGGCAAAATTAATCATATGATACACAATAATCGATTATTTTGTTTCAATTTGCGATTAAATATAATCGATTAATGACATTTGATTAATCTATTCAATAATCGATTATTCGATCAAATAATCGCTTAGGTGAGTGAATTTCAGCGCGAATTTTACAACCCAAGCTCATACAGCAAACTATTTCATTACGAATTAAAAGCGAAAGAAATGGCGCCGACGCAAAGTAAAGTGTGGAAGTACTACAACAAAGTCAATAACAAAGAAGTGAAATGCAATTTGTGTGGGAAGCAATTAAAATACAAATATGTTGCAGCATTTAAAACTGAAACACGCCAAAGAGTTTGCGCACCTCAAGGTTAGTATTTCAGCTTTTATTTATAATAAACATAAATATTTTAATTTGATTATTTCTAGACACCGATCACACATATTGAAGATACTGAAGATGAAGAGGAGGTGGTTGCGTCTACGCCAACAGCGCAAGATCCAAAGCCTGTGCAAACGCAACCAAAAATCCAAACAACATTTGCAAATGTAAATAGCTTTGCATTAGGGGTCTCTAAGCACGACGAAATAACTAAGATTATAATGGAATTTATTGTCACGGATAATTATCCATTTTCTATGGTTGAAGGTAATAATGAATTGAATATCATAACTAATATTGTAAATTCAGTAATACTAAATTTAATTTTAGGATCAGGATTTTTAAAAATGATGAAAACGACTTTTCCCCTCTATAAAGTTCCTGCACGCAACACCATTAAATCGGAAATAATTAAAATGTATGACGTAGAGGTTGCCAAGTTTAAAAAAATGGTATGACTCATACGAGAGGTGACAAAATTCTTCCAGAATGCACATCCTAAACGTTGTATAGCATTATCAAAATTACTTGGACACAAGCTGAAAAGTTTATGCGATACAAGATGGGTCGAACGACATGATTCTGTTCCCCAGTTTGTAGAGGATTTGCCGAAAATTTTTAAGGCGTTGACCAAACTGAGTAAATGGAACAACAGAGAAACAGCGGGTAAAGCAACATTACTTATTGCTGCTCTTAGCTCTTTCGACTTTATCATTGCGCTGTTTTCTTTGAGTGATGTTTTATCCTTGACACGACCCCTCAGTGTAATTCTTCAAAAAGAAGACATGGATTTGGCGAAAGCTTCCCAAAAAATTAAATGTCTAGTTGAAGTTTTAGCGAATCAAAGGCAAGAGGCCGACGAGAAGTTCAAACAAATATACACAGATGCAGAAAAATTGGCTGAGGAATTGAATATAGAAGTAAAGAAACCAAGAACAGCAGGTAGACAAACGAAACGTTAAAATCACGACACGTCTAACTGTGAAGATTACTTCCGAGTCTCCATGTATATTCCACTTCTGGAAAATATTATTGAAGATTTAAAAATTCGATTTTCTCAAGAAGTTCTAGATGGCTTCAAATTATATTCATTGCTTCCAAAAAATGTTAAGGATATGACATCAAACGAAAATACAGATTTAATCAACTGTTTAATTCAACGATTCGGCATTCTACTTAAGGAACCAGAAAAACTTTTGCACCTGAGACTCAAAGGAGAAATGACCCACTGGCAGAACTTTTGGAAAAATAAAATAACCCAGATTTCTCCGAAAAACTCTGCGATACCAGTTAGTGCTTTGGAAACATTGGAACTTTGCGACAAAGATGTCTATCCTACAATTCACGCTTTGCTCAGAATTTTATGTACACTGTGCGTCACAAATGCAAGCGCCGAACGGTCCTTTTCAACCTTGCGACGTATGAAAACATGGCTAAGAACAACCATGCTACAGAATAGATTGGTAGGCCTAGCACTGCTGAATATTCATTATGACATTGAAGTAAGACCAGAAGATATCATTCAACGGTTTGCAAATCTAGGAGCACACCGAATGGTTTCGTAATTTATGTTTGAGACAGCAACTTATTTGTATTATTAATCTCATTAACGTATATTCTTTGATGAATTGTAGATTTGTCATCTACGCGTAATATAATATACCAAAAATCAAGTTTGAAAACACTTCTATGTATGTATATATTATTTTTGACTTACAAAAATTTTAAAATATTAAGAAATAATATAGGTGTAATAAAATGAAATTTTTTCCATACTGGGTCTACAAAAATTTTTGTCTTCGATTTTCCGCTACTGTTCACTACACATATTGTTTTGTAAATTTGGTGGTAAATTTTGTCCCTTGTATTTTCTTTGTTTAAACTTTGTTGCAATATTTACGAATATCGTGCACGTTGCTGCTTCAGAACTTCACTTGCAATGCTTGATTGCAGAAAGCGAAGATTTTTTTTTTCCTTCACCTATGCGCTTTTCGCAAAATACCAAAAATATACATACATATGTGATGCCGCTTTCGTTTATATCAAGGGTGGGCAGCCAAATTTCGCGAGTGAGCCCGACAACAACATTTACAGCAAACAACAATCCGAGCAGAGAAAAAGGTCGTGAACGCGAGTCCGAGCAGGGGTCATAAATGTGCGAGTTCGTTGGTAGAGGGACGCACAAGTAACTGCGGGACGCACATTCAATTGAGGGACGCACAAGAAAAGATCTCGAGCTCGAGGAAGGGTCATAAATGTGCGAGTTTGTTCATAGAGGGACGCACAAGTAAATGCGGGAGGGGTTAGAAGAAAAAAGGTCGCGATCTCAAGACAGGGTCATAAATGTGCGAGTTTATAGGCAGAAGGACGCACATTTAACTGAGGGACGCACATCTATGACCCCTGCTCGGACTCGCGATCGCGACCTTTTTCTGCTTGTGCATCCCGCATTTAAATGTGCGTCCTTCTGCCTACAAACTCGCACATTTATGACCCATCCTCGAGCTCGCGATCGCGACCTTTTTCTTCATTTTTCCCCTCCCTCAGTTGAATGTGCGTCCCTCTATCGACAAACTCGCACATTTATGACCCTTCCTCGAGCTCGAGATCTTTTCTTGTGCGTCCCTCAATTGAATGTGCGTCCCGCAGTTACTTGTGCGTCCCTCTACCAACGAACTCGCACATTTATGACCCCTGCTCGGACTCGCGATCGCGACCCTTTTCTCTGCTTGTGCGCCCCTCAGTTGAATGTGCGTCCCTCAGCCTACGAACTCGCACATTTATGACCTCTGCCAGAAAAATAACGGAAAGAGCTCGGTGAGCCAAGTGAGCCACTACGTGCCCACCCTTGGTTTATATACTTTTTTGCTCGGTGGTTCGGCGTTCGCTTACCATAGGGTCAGTCAAGTAAGTACCCATGTAAGGACTAGTGGGGAAGGTAGTTCAACTGTGGTAAGTCGCCATAGATGTATGTATGCGTTTGCAAATTTAAATTTATATTCTTATTTACTAGGCATGGACTAGGCCCATAACCTGTTAAAAAAATCAATTAATGTAATTTTGTAAGTGGAATAGGGGAATTCCAACAGGCACACTTCAAACGAATTGTTAGAAAATTATAAAAAAAAATATGTTAAAATAAGAATTAATATTTTGTGGGGACACAAAAAAAAAAAAACGCAGCAAATAACTTCAAACGATTTCCTAAGAACTGCACCTAGTATCGAATGGGACAAAATACATATATTCGCAGGAGTCATCCAAATTAGTTAAAAGTATGAAGAGACGCCACCAAGCCATTATTGAGGCCAAAGGTGGCCCCACAAAATATTAATTCTTATTTTAATATAGTTTTTTTTTATCATTTTATAACAATTCTTTTGAAGTGTGCCAATTCTTTTTTGACTCTCTACTGCAGGACCAAAGAAACCTTTTTCTTTTTTTTTGGCTCATAGTTTGGGGGAAAAAAATTAAGCCATATATTGCTTTCTATGCATTTATCGCTTTTTAGAGTTTCCCATATATAGCTTTCTAAGCAATTAGGTGAAAGTTGGTAAAACAGTTTTTTTGTCATTATATAGCATAGAAATACATTGCGTTTTTCACAAAAAGTGTATGAGCGGAAAGAACAATTGTTTTGGCAGAGTTGCCTTTGCTTTTTCCATGTGGGAAAATGCCCAATATTGTCCACCCGAACAGAATTCAAGGGAATTTCCTGGTGTTTTCTTTTGCTGGTAGAAGGACTACCTTCCCGGCTTGTAGCCGGTGATGAAGTTGGAGTCATCGCAGGACGTCCGCGCTTCTTTATTTTTCCTGCCTTAACCAGGTGCTCAGCTATTTAAAGCTTGAAGTCAAAGAGTCCCATGTATTGATTTGACTTACGACGTCATAAAATCCATGAATTAACCACGCACATATCAGTCATATGGAAAAAAATGTTTTTATACCATTTTCTTGAACGCAATTGAATTCTATAAAATCCCAGTAAAGAATCCAGTAAGTCAACGCCATCCATATGGTAATTGTACACATCAACTGCCTTAGGAGAGTCGATGTCTATATACTTTTTGTCTTTCTTACTAAATCGGGTTTTCGATGAAACAGGATCGTTCCCACGCAAGTAGAAAGAATGTTGAGAATCTTAATGTCAAACGAGGCCAAGCTGAACTCCAAAACTGATTGAAACTTGCGATAAGGCAACACAAAACCTATGAATATCGAATTCCAACAGAAAATAGTGCAAATAGTAGAATAATTGATAAACGGTAAACGTAAGTACCGTTTTACACATAAAAAAAAATATTGAAAGTGAGAAGCCATATATGGCTTTGTATGCGGTAGAGGGTAGAGAGCTTCCAGAACAGTGCTGCCATTTTGGCAATTTAGTTGCTAGATCTAGCAATTTTGAATTTGAAGTTGCAATTTTTTTTTTTTTTATACCCTGTACCCGTCCGTATGAACACCGAGATCTCAGATCTATAAGAGCTAGAGCAACCAAATTTGGTTTCAACATCCGTCTATTGTATAAGCAGATCAAGTTTATTTTAAATTTTTGCCACGCCCACTTCCGCCCCCGCAATTCGGCAAAAACCAATAACTAGAGCAATATTAAAGATATCGTATTCTTATTTGGCATGCACATTAATATAGCCAAAATGCACCACTTGATTAAATTTTGTCAAAATCGGACAATAATTATCGGAGATATACGTATTTCCGTTTTGTACTGAAACGCCCTATGCAAAATGAGCTGTTATGTGTGAGCGAGATAGCATGCGTTCGCTGTTGCTGCATGGCAAGCAGTGCATGCTAAGAGAATTTTTTTTGTAAATTGATGTCGATTTTGATCGTTTTTGACTTTATAGAGTAGTTTTACTTGGTAAAATATTTTAAATATTATTTACAAAATAATATTAACTATTAAAGTACTCAAATAAAATTATTGGTTCCAAAAAAAACTTTCGCGCTTCTTATTTGGCCGTCTGCTGCGGTAGTCACTTCGATGATTCGACCCTTCGTCCAAATGTTTCGACTCTGGTTTTCATCAACAATTAGTACGATGTCTCCTTCCTCGATGGGCTTGACCTTTTGATGCCATTTGCTTCTCCGAGTAATGTTGGGTAGTACTTCTTTAACCCATTTCGCTCTAGCGTAGAGTCCATTTGTAGTCGATCCTGTCGGCGTCACAAAACGGCTTCTCGCTATTTGATGACCCGAGCAAGAGATGATTTGGCGTTATAGCTTTTTGGTCCTCGTGATCAAAGGATACATGTGTCAACGGTCTGGAATTGACCCTCATTTCCACCTCCAGCATGGCAGTGAGAAGACTTTCGTCTGTGCATTTTACACTTGGAGTTACGCGATTCAATACGCATTTGATAGAGCGCACCAAACGCTCCCAAGCGCCACCCATGTGTGGTGCCGATGGCGGGTTGAAATACCAGGCTATTCCTCGCTTCGTTAGTTGTTGATGCATTTCTGAGTCATCCAGTTGAAACTTTTCTCGTAGAAAAGCGTCAGCTCCACGGAAATTGGTGCCGTTGTCACTGTAGACTTCTTTCGGTGTCCCGCGACGTGCAATGTGACGGCGCAAACCCATGAGACATGAGTTTTTGGAGAGACTATGGGCGATCTCGATACTTATTGCTCGCATTGTGAGGCAGGTTATTATCATGCCCCAACGTTTCAACGCCTTCCGTCCATCGATGACTGTGAGCGGGCCAAAATAGTCAACACCCACGTAGGTAAACGCTGGCTTGAAAGCCGCCAACCTGGCTCGTGGCAACGGTGCCATTAGTGGTGGTACGGGTTGGGCATTCTCCAGCTTACATCGTTGGCAGCCTCGGCGTATTCTTTTGAAAAGAGGTCTTAGTTTTGGAATATAATATTTTTGCCTCATCTCGTTTATGGTTGTTTCGTGATTAATATGGTAATATTTTTCATGATAGTGGCGGACTATCAGCGTGGTTGCCCAATGATTGGGCGGCAAAGCAATTCTCCCTTTGGGAACATTAGCAAAGCGGCTTGCACGGTCGCTTACACACAGCACGCCCTGCTCGTCCATATAGAGTTGAAGCCTCCATAGCGGGCTGCTGCGGCAGACGGTTTTCCCTTTTTCAACAGCGGTGTACTCGTCTCCAAAATTTTCCTGTTGCATGTTCCGATATATGAACAATTGTGCTATAATAACCTGATCCACACGTAGAAGTGTATCCAGACTCGATTTGTAGATCTTGTTGGATAGCTTGTCTTTATAGACCAGCCAAAGGGCAACAGCTTTGCTTAGTCGGCTCCAATTGGAGAAATACTTTCGCATGTAAAGATAACGAGGACGCAGTTCCTTGGTACTAGCATCTTCTGTAGTGATTCTGCCCGGCCATGTTGCCGGTGGTAATTTAAGAAACTCGGGTCCGTCAAACCATTGCTTGTATGCGTTTGTTGGTGTATGTTGACTTTTGGTGGCAACATCTGCCACATTTAGTTTGCTCGGCACCCATCTCCAGTTGTTGATATCTATGAGCTCCGAGATTTCTGCTATTCTGAACATCACATACTGTCGATATCGTCGTGGATCTCAATTCAGCCATGCCAATACAGTTTTTGAATCTGTCCGTAAATGGCATTCCTGAATATTTATCTCATGCTGCAAAATAATGTTGCGCATTAGCCTTGCGCCTGTCACCGCAGCTTGCAACTCAAGGCGTGGTATAGATAGTGGTTGTAATGGTGCGACCTTAGATTTAACTGAAACGAGAGTCAAAAATGTATTATTGTTGTGCTCGATCCTAAAATCCGGCATCTACGAATACGTGGAGTTGAACTTGGTAATCTTCGGCTCTCCGCCGCAGAGGAAGAAATGATAGCCATTTGCGCTACATATTATGAAGGTCTGGTGATCTTCATCCCAATCGATTTTAGACCGCCACACTTGTTGGAGAAGGATTTTAAGATATGTGCATCATAATGAAGGATACAAAACCCATTGGATCAAAGACTGACATCAAAACTTGCAGGATTTCTCTTTTGGTTGGCACAACGTTTGTTGTTATTATATTGCGCTGAAGACGCACGAACTTTAATGCATACGTGAATGCATCTTGATCTGGGTTCCATTGCATACCCAATATCTTCTCGTGGACGTTGATGTCCTCACTATTGAAAAATTGTTTCTCATCTTCGATAGCGATCTCGTTTACTTCCGATAAAACCTTTTTTGAATTTGAGCACCACTTGTGCATGTGGAAACCACCACGAGCGTGTACCTCTCGAACTTCTTTGGCTGGAGTTACAGCTTCCTCTGCTGTGTGACAAGAATCGATGTAGTCGTCCACATAATGGTATTTCCGGATGGCAGATGGGAATGAATGGGATGGGATGATGAGGTTTTGTATTTGATGGTTTAAGTCGGCTGCGAGCTGGGGATCATTTGCCATTCTTCTTCGGAGACAAAAAAGCCTTCTTTTTGCCGTCAAAAGACTGTCAGGAAAGTGTCGATGATCATCTTTCCAAAGTAACCCTGAGGTATATTTCCCAGCGTTGTAACTTGTTTTTTTTTTCCAATATCTGCAATGATCTCTGTTCCTCTGGCGATTTGGTTAGCTTTGGTGGAACATTTTCCTCCGTAAAGATGTTTTGATTAACCATTTTATGCAGGTCCCGGTCGCAGTGGCACCTATGAAGGTTTACCTTGTTAACGGCTTGCCAAGATCCACCAAATATGGTCCATCCCAACCTCGTCTTTGGGTTGCTGCCACTTGCCCTCGCGCACCTTTTGCGATGTAATGAGATTTGGGTTGTTAATGCCGATGATCATTTTTGTAACTATCTTCGAATAGATCGGTAAAGGCAGGTTCCTTAGATGCGGATGTTTACATTTTATTTGATCCGCTGTCATCGTCTCCGCAGACAGACCTAGGTATTTGACTGTATGAACATCATTTATTTTGAATGATTTATTGCCTTGTCTTTGTTTGGAGATTTTCAAATTCAACCGCTTGGATTGCGGCTCATGTCGTCTCACATTTCCAGTCTAATTGATGCATAGTGGGCTGGGAACTCCCTCCTCGCCCAGCTCCTCCAAGAGTATTAGGGTTGAGCCATCATCCATCATCCATAAACGCATAAACATCGATTGACTTTGTCCTTCCATGCAAGGTGACTGGAACAATCCTAAAAAAACATTCTTCAGGTTTTGTGGATGATTCACGATGATTATGCAAAGCACTGGTCATCGCTTCAAAGTGGAGAAGACTATTGTGCTTTGCTTTGCAGCCGTTTATATCGCATGTGGTTTGTCCCACCTCTCCTTCACAGTCATTCGTCTCAACTTATCGCGAGATATGACTTTGTGATCTCCTTGACAAATCACACATGGGGCTCTCTTGTGACTTTCGGCGGTGACGTCTGTATGACTGTGTATTGCAGCTCTGTTTAACTTCTTGTTGACAGTTTCGTGAGTTATATTCGACGTATGTAGATACTTGACATGCGGCCTCTGCTAGCTCGTATAACCAATCCGCTAAGTTGTCCAAATTTGGACAATTTATTGTTTTTAAATGAAGTGCCCAGTTAAGCATCATTTCAGGTCCCATCTTTTAGATGAGCTCTTGCAGCAAGGTTGGATTATTCAGATGCGCATCTAGCTTGCTTGCTTTTATCGTAGCACACATATTTTTAACCGCAAACGCAAACTCAATTAAGGGTTCGAGCTTGCCCTTCGGCGATTCTCTATTAGAACCTTCAACAAAAATTCTGCGCGACCAAAGTACATTTTTAGGGCGCTAATGAGATTAGGTAGCATCTGCGGAAACAATAGGCTATCTCGCACGGCATCTTCCTTTAAGACATCTCTGCAAACGAAGGGTGTTCTCTTCGTTGCTATATCCGGCGATCCGAGTGCTGGTCTCATAGGAACTGAAGAATAATGGCCAGTTTTTGGGGTCTCCATCAAAGATTGGTAACTCTCTCGGTATAGATTGACGAGCAGCTATTTGTTGCTGCGTTATTCCAGCGGCGATGTATGGCATGTTCTGCGCTCTTGTACTTGTGGCCTGTGGAGTAGGGCTGCAAAACCATCGATTGTTTTTTCCGATATATCGATGGAAGTTGAATATTGCGATAGATCCAATATAACTAATATTTTGTATACATAATTTCATTTTATAGGCCATTTAGATCTTTTAACATTTTGAGCTTGGGTTGTGCCTGATAAAGAGCATGGAAAAATATCTGAAAACTTCAAGTAATAATAAAATGTAATGCATAATAGTCGTCTGTTTTTCATAAGTTTCGTATTAAATATAAATGATAACATAGATACTTCGACCGCTGAAGCAAATTTGACTGTGCAGGATGATCTTGTGGATGAGGAATCCGAAAGTAATTGCGGCACATTCAAGCGAAAAAAGACGGCATCGCAAGTTTGGACATATTTTGATAAAGCCCAAAGCAAAATGATTGCCAAATGTCGCCTTTGCGGAAAGTCAAATAGAACAAGTGGCAATACATCAAATTTAATTGAACATCTGAAACGTGCTGATCCACTGAAATCAAATGAGACACCAAATTTAAATACGTTGGAAAAATACAGTGGCTCACAGCTTATTTGATACAGCCCATTTTTTAAAATTGCTGGCGTCATAATTCAAAAACTATAATGAATATTGAAAATCTTTATATGCCATTTTAAAGAAGACGACTTCTAGTTTTTGAAAACAAAGAATTTTAATTCAAAATATAACTGTTCAACAGCAAAAAACAAAAAACGCAAACTTAACTCCAAAACTTTGCTCACAGCTTATTTGATACAGTGTTAGTAAAATGCTTAAATTTAATGTTAGTGCTTATTTTAATATTTGGTGTGCATTCCTTTAGCCTTAATAACAGCCTGCAGTCTATTTGGCATGGAATCTACCAACTTTTGTGTGTAGCTGGGAGTAATTTTGGCCCATTCCTCCAGTAAGGCTTTTTTCAAGTCCTCTTTGTTGGAAATTTTGTGTTTCCTAACTTCGCAATCTAATATTGCCCATAAATTCTCGATGACGTTCATGTCAGGAGACTGTGCCGGTGGTTTCATGACATGCGGGCAGTTCCAAATTAACCACGCTTGAACGATTCCTGCCTTATGCTTCGGATCGTTATCTTGATAATAACTGAAATCCTCTGCTATTCCCAGCTTTTCGGCGCTTTGGAGCAGGTTATTCTTTAAAATCTCGAGGTACTGCATTTTGTCCATAGTACCCTCCACGAAAACTAAATTTCCGACTCCGGCTGCGGACATACAAGCCCAAACCATCACGTGGCCACCTCCATGCTTCACTGTAGCTTTAAGATTCTCCTTTTGAAGCTCAGTGTTCGGCTTTCTCCACACATAAGTCATCCCGTCGGAGCCAAAAATATTAAATTTTGACTCGTCTGAGAAAATCACAGTTTTCCAAAATGAGGAATCCTTTAAAATCATTTCCTTGGCGAAGGAGAGTCGGCTCTGCACATTTTTTTTAGAAATAAATGGCTTCTTTCGAGCTACTCGGCCATTAAAATCATGGTCTCGCAGCACACGCCGGACAGTTTCTGCGCTCGACGCCTTGCCCAGTTCATCCTCCACCTCTACAGCCAACTTTGGGGCAGATAGCTTGGGGTTAGCCTTAATTTTCCTTATGATATAGCGCTCGTCAGATTCATTGAAAATTTTATTTGGCGCGTTTCTGCCCTTATTTTCTATCCGATTTTGATGTTTGAAGCGCTCTATTATATGCTGCACTGTAGATGGACTTAAATCCACCAGCTCAGCAGTTTTTCGGACACTCTCTCCTTTCTTGAAATGGTGGATTACCAGCTCACGCTTCTCAATGGTTGTTCTTGGGCCCATTTTAAATATCTTGTATTAAATTTTCCCAATTCGCAAAAAATAACTTCTGCTGTATTGACCAAACATAGCAAAATACTAATTATATTGAAAAAACCTCGAAATTGGTCATTTTACTTACATAAAAGTGGCTGTATCAAATAAGCTGAGAGCTCTAAATTTGACGTCTACCCGTAATTGTTGGCTTCCTCGCCAAAAACAGAAATTCCCGGGAAACCCATTACTTAGAACTAGTATTTTAAATATACACCTAGACGACTACATTTTTAATTTATCGATAAACCTGCTATTTTCAATATTAAGGAGGTGTAAAGACAAAAAATTGCCCTGTATCAAATAAGCTGTGAGCCACTGTATGTAAAAAGCCAAGATGTATGTACATATATGAACTTTCATCATCCAAAAAAATAATGATTGACAGAGCACTAGCTCGAATGATATCTAGAGATGTGCAGCCCTACCGCATCGTGGAAGATGAAGGATTTAGATATTTAATACTTGTGTTGGGTCCACGTTATATATTGCCAAGTCGCACAACGCTGCAAAATGTGCATATTAAAAATCTACATGAAGAAATCAAAGCTAAACTACACCATCAGCTTAGCCAGGTGAAGTATTGCTCTATCACAACGGATGGTTGGACCTCGCAAAGTGGTGACATACCATTATATTTTTAAATTCAAGTTAAAAACAGCTGTGTTGGCAACACAACCTTTAATATGCGAATTTAACCATGGCAGCAACAACATACATATCTGAAACGTTGCCTGCAATATTGACTGAATGGAATATTCTAGATAAGGTGGAAATAATTGTGACAGACAATGCTGCTTCAATGATAAAAGCTTTTGAGCTACTACAAAAAAACATCTGCCATGTTTTGCACACACTTTAAATCTTGTAATGCAAGATGCATTGGCATGTGAAGGCTTAAAGGCTTTACTTACCCAAGCAAAAGAAATTGTAGGGCTTGTCAAAAGTAGGTCAGTTGCCTATGCAAAGTTTAAATGTGAGCGATCATTTAATATGCCTTATACAGGAGGTATCAACCCGATGGAACAGCGTATATCACATGTTGGATAGGATTTTAAAGACACGCGACGCACTCTGTTCTGTCTCGTTAAAGATTAGAAAGGCACCAACACCGTTAAATGCTGTACAATTCTTTATTATAGAGGATTTGTGTTTGTTGTTTCCGCCTTTTGAAGCAGCAACAAGGCGCGCATCTGCTGCAAAGACGGTAACAGTGTCATTGATGATACCAACGGTATTTGGCTCAATAGCCAAACTGGAAAAACTCAAAACGCATATGAAGTCATACTTGGGGTCCGAAATATGTGTTCTTCTTACTAATAGGGCTAAACATAGACTTTTACCCTATGTCAACAAATCGGTACCAAGGATGGCAACTGTAATCGATCCACGCTTCAAAAAGAAAAAGGATTTTGCAGCTTTAATGCAGCGCAGCAGGCTGCAAATGCTTTAGAAACGGAACTAACGTTTCTAAAAAAGGATGACAATCAATCTTCCAATAAGGAAATGTCAGGCAAATTTGCTGATGACCTATTCGATTTCGTTAATGAAAATATTTCACAAAAACAAAAAACCAAAATGCTGCGCAAGGTGTTGATCCGCTCATTTATTGGAAGGTAGGTAGGTTTGCTTGATATTTTAATGTGTTAATTTTCATATTTTAATGTGTTAACTTTTTTCTAGAGTAATGAGTCTCAGTTTGGCGATATTGCTGAAATGGCAAATAAATGTTTTTGCGTTCCCGCCAGTTCAACGGAGTCGGAACGCATTTTTAGCAAGGCAGGAGAAATAATTTCCCAAAGAAGATCGGCATTGAAGCCAAAAATGTAAATATTTTATTGTTTTTAACAAAAACGTTTATTTACAAGATGAAACATCTGATTAATTATAAGTTCTACAACCTTAAAAAAAACTGAAAGAAAACGAATAGCTTTTTTAGTATTTAGAAATGAATTTATAAGCTTTTTTATTTTTAATAATTATTTTTAAGAAACTAATAAATGTTATTTTTAGTGATTAAGACAATCTGTGAATTGAAATGCAACCAAGAATCTCATTACCATTAATAAATGAAGTTTGAAATAATGGATATTACTAACTTTTTATTTTTAATTATAACTAATAACTTATATAATATATCGAAATAAATAAAAATGTATAGAAGATAGATTTTTATTCAAATTTTATTTGTTTTGAAGCTTTTTAAAATTTCAATGGAACCATCGATACTATCGATAGTTTTTTCCATCGATTGCCCCGACACGTGATTCGACTTCAGTGCATACACTAGCCGACTTGGAAGTAGGGTTATGTCCGACTACGACTACAGCATTGAAATGCACGTTGCGCAGGAGCTCGAGGTGGCATTGTTATTTTTTCCGCAGCATGTGCAATGAAATTGTCTTGCACATCTGGAGCATGTAAACATCTCTTGGTTGTCCGGTGCAGAGCACAGCCCACAGCTACTATTAGGAGCCATCTCTGATGCGTCGGTTCCAGCAGTACGGCAGCGGCAATAAATTCCTTTTCTGATGGATTCACTAAAACTCTGTCCCGTAGGGAATCAAATAAGAATCCGATCCTCTGTAGGTATACGAAGAACTTTATTGACTTTCTTCACCGTAGGATTTTCACAGAATTATTTCAATAGAAATTTTAAAGAATTGTTGTTCATTTGACTAGGTTTTTAGCTCCGCGGTGAAGCCAATAAAACAATTACACCTAGTTGAATAAATTTATAATTCAGTGCCAAACTTCTAGCGGCAAGCTTTAAAATTCTGTAATACAATTCAAGGTTAAAGTCACATCTTTTTAACTTAACAATATTTTCACTTACTCTAGTCTTTACTCTTAGGCTGCAAACAAACAACTGCAATATCGAACACGCGTTGTGTTGCTAACTAGCTTAAGTTATACATATGTATGTATGTGGATATGTACATACTCAGGAAAAGTACCGCAAGAAAGATTATAGAAAAGAGCACGCACAAAACGGAGTTTTGCATTCGCTGTGAGCGGCTGTACATTTTAACATTTGCTTTATATTATATACTTGACTTTTACAGTGGGTCAAGTGTAATTTATTTGCGGACATAAATTTCGGCAGCAGGGACAATCATCCAAAACATTGTGCAATTGTACAATGTGCCGCGACAGCTGAAAGCACCTCCGCAGTCACCTAACTTAAACACTATGGAGCTTTTGTGGGACCTGCTAGAAAGAAGAATTCGAAAGCACACCATCACAACAAAAGAACAGTTCAAATCCATTATACCCGACGGATGGTCAAAAATAACCCGGGCAGACACTGAAAAGTTGGTCAAGTCAATGCCAAGAAGGTTGGCAGAGGTTTTAAAAATCGAGCGTACGTAGACTTTTGGCCGCCTTAATTTGAAGTATTTATTTTTATTTAATTTTTAAAAATGTAATAATGTTATTTTAGTTGTAAACCACAGCACAAATGAAAGTTTTAAATCGAAGAATGAATTAAAATTTAATTTATAATTTTGAATCAAAAGTTTAACTTAATTTTTTATGATATAAGGGCGAGTACGAGCTGTACATAGACTTATGCCGGTATGTGTATGTATATACTTTGGTCCGAAATCCTTATGTCTATGCGGTACAAACATCAATGGTGAATGAATATATTATTGAAACCACAACACAGCAGCTCTTAACCTCGTCCGCACTTCGGAGTTTGCTCGCCACTTTTGCGGCGCAGGTTCCTTGCACCGTTCTTCCACAATGCGGCGAGGCATGACATTGTGGGCACGGGCCTCAATTGCCCGAGTGCCACAATGAGTAACCTGAATTTTCTGAAAAAATACAGTGGGAAAAATTATAAATATGTACACTGATCGGCATATATATTTTGACATAGCGGGGCCTTAGTTTATTTCCTTAATATTTCTTATTCCAAATGCAATAAATTCTTAGTTTTATTTTTTTATGGTTACAGTGTAATGTAGAAAATTATAAATTTAAATTTTTTTCAAGTTTAACATTGATTTTAATTTTTTTTCATATAACTAAAACAAAGAAAGAAAGTGGCATATATATTTTGACATTGTTATGTTTATCAACAAAATTCTATATTATGGTAAAAAAAACGCAATTTAAATTTTAAATTAATGGAAAATATACCCTCCTTTGGCATTTCTGACAATTTGGAGGCGGTTCGGGACGGAGTCCACCAGGGTTTGGAGATGTCGCCATTGTATAAGACGGATCCCTAGAACTTCCAGTTCCCACCCCCATAACTAACTTTTTGACATACAGGCGCGTTTTTTTGCGAACATCTTTGTCCAAGCGTACATAAACTTTCTTCTGCGATGAGTGGAACTCAAAGATGCTCTCATCCGTCCACAGGACATTGTGCCAGAAGGATTTAGGCTTGTCGAAAACTTCTCCGCAAAATTAAGACGCTTAAGTTTGTTTTCAGTGGTGATAAATGGTATTGATTTAGCTATGTATATGTATATGTTTTCTTATTTGCTAAAATTAATCGCCTACGTATGGTCCTCTCACTTATGGTATTAGATGCGGTCCTATTTCACTCCAAAGCCACAGCCCTTTGTGTTATGAGAGGATTTCCTTTGAATTGGCGCACGATCAGACGGTCTATGCTATCTCGCTTACACTTAACAGCGTTTTAGTACAAAATGAGAATACGTATATCTCCGATAATTATTGTCCGATTTCGGTCAAATTTGGTCATGTGGTGCATTTTGACTATTCGGAAATTTCTCCTTCTGCCTGTTACATACATTTTAGCAACTTTAATATACCCTTTTACCCTATGGTTACAGGGTATAAAAACCCGATAATATGAAAAAAATATACGGATTTATTAAATCAAAAGAGAATTTCTCAAAAATTTCTTTATAAACACTTCAAAGTCCGCCTAGAAACAACGAAATCACGCAATGTCATAATACTTATGTATGATGCTGCAATAATCGTTGGCTTCTGGCATTTTTTATCAGCAGAATGAACTGACAAAATATAATAGACAAAATATTTCGCAAATTTACAGTTATTAGTGTGCACTTTACTTTGGCATTCATTTTCGCTTCGTTAAATGCAACGGTACCTAGAAAAAAAGACTAATAGTGAAATGTAAATGATGACAAAATATACAGTGGTTCACTGCTTATTTCAACCGCGTATGAAATAGCATTTCTAAAGCTAAGTGTTTTTTTAAATAACAAAAAATTAATACTTGGTGTGACCACCCTTTTGGTTAACTGCCATTTTTAGTCTTTTTGGGATAGATTCCACCAACTTTTTGGTCACTTCTGGAGTAATCTTTTCCCATTCCTCACCCAATGCAGCTTTTAGGTCCGATTTGTTTGATATTTTGTGTTTGCGAATGTTTGTTTCCGAAATTGACCACAAATTTTCTGTTACATTTAAGTCTGGTGACTGGGCTGATGGTTTCATAACATGTGGACATTTCCAGATCAGCCAAGTCTGGACAATTCCCGAGGTGTGTTTTGGGTCATTATCTTGGTAAAATTTGAAGTTCTCCTTTATGCCCAGTTTCTGAGCACTTTAGATTAAATTGGACTTCAAAATGAGGGCCCATCCGACCCAAACAAATTAAATTTGGACTCATCACAAAATAAAACAGTGTACCAGAATCCACTGTTCTTGTGCAAGTGGTCCTGGGCAAATTTTAGGCGACACTTCTTGTTTTTGTCGCTTATAAATGGCTTCTTGCGTGGTACTCTGCCATTAAAGTCATTTTCCCGAAGCACACGACGAATAGTTTCTGGGTGGCATGACTTGCCCAACTCCTCCTTAACATCATTGGCCACTTGTTGAGCCGATAGCCTTGGGTTATCCTGAATTTTTCTGACAATATAGCGCTCGACCGTGGGATTAACAATTTTATTTGATGCGTTTTTACCTTTACCGTGGGTTCTATTTTCCCGCACAAATCGGTATATAATACTTTGAACTGTAGATTCACTTAATCCAACCATCTCAGCAATTTTTCTACTGGAATGACCATTTTTAAAGTGTTTGAGAACCCATTTTGCTAAATACACTTCTCTGCAAGTTGAGCTCTCAAAATCCAGCAAGAATTTATTTCATCACACGGGGAAAACAGTGAATAAAGCATAGAACAAAAATCTACCGTTGCATTGCAAAATAACGGATCTTTGATCAGCTGCAATGTTTGTGGCTGAAATAAGCAGTGGAACTGTTTTGGTCTCATTTTTTAGCTTTAAAGCATTATTATATATTAGAAAAATATTTAAAAAATAAATGAATTAATTTGTTATTAGTCGAAACATCACACTAACAACATGCGTTTAATTTTTTTGGATATCCCCAATAGGTAAGATTTTATAGTCCAACAAACTTTTTGTAAAGTGCTGGTTGAAATAAGCTGTGAACCACTGTATACATATGCCGACCAGTGTATCTACAATTGTACATACATATGTACATATATGTTACTCAACTTACTTACTCAATTATAAAATCTGCAGTGTGTAAACATCGTCGTTCACTCAATTTCAAAATCGGGACGACCAGCCACCACCGCATAGGAGCGGCGCAAGTAACAACTCAGGGGCAGTAGTTGCAACGGGAGGGGTTCTGGATGGCGGGCGAGGCTGCTATCTATATATACAGTGGCTCACAGCTTATTTCGTGCAGCGGACCGGTGGAACTTTAATTTCGTGTATTCGCTAAACTAATGAATGTATCCAAAAAATTTAAACGGTTTAAAGGTTTTTTATTATGGTACTTCATTTCTTTTCTTGAAAATAACGCTTAAAACTAAAAAAGATCAACAATAGTGGCATTTTCCATGTCATAGCTTATTTCGTGCATTGCACTTAACTCTAAAAATTATCGTAAAAACTTAAAACTAGTATTTGGTGTTACCTCCTTTTTGTTTTTTAAATTTTTTTCCACCAAATCCAATATCGACCACAAATTTTCTATCACATTAAGGTCAGGAGACTGGGCTGGTGGATTGGATTCCATATCAACCAGGGCTGGACAATCTCAGATTTATGTTTTGGGTCATTGGCCTGGTAAAATCGGAATTTGCCCCCTAGACCCTCTTGGCACTATGCAGCAAATTGTCCTTCAGGTTCACGAGGTTTCCAAGGTTTCGGCTTTAGGTTTTTAGTAGGAAGCTCAATATTTGGTTCTCGCCATACAAGCCTGCACTGTTTGTTTTTTGCGTTTATAAATTTCTCCTTCCGTGCTACCCGGCCATTAAAGTCGTGATTCCGTAGTACTCGACGAACTGTCATTGCGGAACATTGTTTCCCAATATCATTGTTAACATCCGTTGCCAACTTTGCTGCTGATAACTTTGGATTGGCCTTTACTTTTCGCACAATAAGTCTCCCCTTGGCATCAGTAAAAATTTAGTTCGGTGCATTTCGGCCCTTATCTGATTTTCCCAAACAAAGCGTTAGATTATACAGTGGCTCACAGCTTATTTGATACAGCTCTCTTTCAAAAATTGATACAGTCATTGATTGGAAACTGTACACACTACCAAAAAACTAAAAATGCCATTTTAATAATAAATGCTATTTGTTTTTGAAAACAAAATAATTTAATTCAAATCAGAGCTATTTAACAGTAGAAAACTAACATAACAAAATCAAATCAAAAACTAGCTTCACAGCTTATTTGATACAGTCTTTCAAATGTACTTAAATTAAAAAAATTATGCTTATTTCAGTATTTTGTGTGCAATCCTTTAGCTTTTATGACAGCCTGCAGCCTATTTGGCATTGACTCCACCAACTTGGAGTAATTTTGTCCCATTCTTCCATCAAAGCTTTTTTGTGGTCATCCTTATTCGATATTTTATGTTTTCGGATTCCATTGTCCAAAAAAGCCCATAGATTCTCAATTACATTTAAGTCCGGAGACTGTGCGGGTGGAGCCATCAGCTGTGGGCAGTTCCAAATCAGCCATGTTTGCACAATTCCGGCCTTGTGCTTGGGATCATTGTCTTGGTAGTACCGGAAATTGCTTCTTATACCAAGTTTCTCGGCACTTTGGAGCAGATTATCTTTCAAAATGTTGAGGTACTGCATTTTATCCATTATTCCCTCAATAAATACTAAGCTCCCCACTCCGGCTGCTGACATACAAGCCCAAACCATTACGTGGCCCCCTCCATGCTTCACAGTGGATTTTATATTCTTCTTGTTGAGCTCTGTATTGGGCTTTCTCCACACATATGTCATCCCGTCGGAACTAGAAATATTAAATTTGGACTTGTCTGAGAAAACGACAGAGTTCCAGAATGCCATATCCTTCAAAGTGTGATCCTTTGCAAAGACATGTCGGCTTTGTTGGTTTTTTTTATTAATGAAGGGCTTTTTTCTTGCTACTCGGACGTTAAAATCGTGGTCACGCAGCACACGGCGGATAGTCTCTGCACTTGCCGACTTGCCCAGCTCATTCTTAACTCCAGCAGCCAGCTTCGGAGCAGATAGCTTCGGGTTAGCTTTAATTTTTCTTAGAATAATCCGCTCGTCCGACTCCGTAAAAATTTTATTCGGCGCTTGTCTGCCCTTGTTTTCAATCCTGTGCTAGTGTTTAAAGCATTCTATGATGTGCTGGACAGTAGAGGTACTGAGGCTAACAAGTTCTCCTATTTTCCGGACACTCTCTCCATTCTTCATGTGATGAATGACCAGTTGACGCTTTTCGATAGATGTGCGTCGACCCATTTTAAGAATTTTTTTTTTCGTCGCACTAAGGAAGGTTTTAAATAACTTAATAAGTACATTGTAAAGATTGAGGGATTATATTCTTTAATCAGACAAGTTTATGTCTTTTGATTTCAAGTTCTCTTTATTGAATGATTCTTAATTCTATAACAATTATGTTGTACAGCTAAAGACCACGTAGTTCCGCTGTCAGTGACGCCGGCAGAGAGAGCGGTCTGCTTATGTATAAATGAAAGAGAGGAGGTGTCATGTTCACTTGGTGACAGAGCCGTCGCGCATGTTAAATATGCCGACTCAGCTTTGTCCAGTACAATGCACCCATGGTTGGTTACGTTACCGAAAATGCATTTGAACAATAATACATATTGTAACTAAGTGCTACAATGTGTTTGTATTAGTATTTACTTATATTCACTGAGTACAGTGAGTATTCGATATGTGAACATGCTACATCTCCCTTTTTTTAGAAAAATAACGTAATTATATGAAGTTATTTTCTTAGTCTAGTTACTTGTATATAGAAAAGAGATAAGTAATAAAATTTTTGTTTGTTTGATGATATACATATATATTGATGATAATAAAAAAATTTTTTTATATATTTATATTTTTTTTTTTAATTTTTATCGAATCATAAAATATTGATATAAAGGTGTTTTTTTTTTTTTATTATATATTTAATTTTGTTTTGTTTTATTTGACCCAGTTCTTTTTTTTAAATTCTTTTTTCCTTCTGTTCAATAAAATATTTTGTATATGTATATATTTTTTTTTTTTTATTTATTATTATATTATAGGTTGATCAAGCCCTGTTTCATGAAACGTTTAGTTTATATATATTTTTAATCTATCCTTATAAACTTTTTGTTCTTTTTTCTTACAATCTCTAATTAAAATGTTATCATTAACTCCTATTTCTATTACCTCAAATGGTCCTAAATATTTATCTTCTAATTTATGACCTGTTTCATTCTTTAATAACACTTGGTCTCCTACTTCTATGCTTAAATCTTTAGTATTCCTATCATAATATGTTTTTTGCTTAGCTTTATTTTTTTCCAAAAATATTCGAGCTCTTTTATAAGCTGTTTCTAATCTAAACTTAACCTCCTTGGCGTAATCGTCTATATTATAGAGTGGATCTATTGTATCTATGCTATTAAAATGTTTCGGCAAATTGGATTGTTTGCCGTATACTAGTTCATATGGGCAGTAATTATGTGCCATAGATGGTGTGGTGTTGAAACAGTAAACAAAATATGTTAACCATACATCCCAATCTGTTTTATCAATTGATATGTAGGAACGAATATACTCGTTGAAAGTTCTATGACTTCTTTCTATTGTTCCTACTGTCTGGTGGTGGTGTGCTGTGGACGTTATATTGTCTATTTTTAAATATTTGCACAAGTCATTTATAATTGAATTTTTGTATTCTGTTCCCATGTCCGTAATGAACGTCTTCATTGGACCATACTTTAGAATAAAAGATTCGAATATAGCTTTTGAGATTGTTTTTGCGTTTTTATTTGCAATTGGAATGGCTACTAAGTATTTTGTAAGATCACATATTAAAGTGACTACATATTCATTGCCGTTATCTGTGTGTGGTAATGGACCAATTGTGTCCACTATTACCTTATCAAAAGCATATATGGGGGTTTCTGTAATAGTTAATGGGGTCTTGGTATGTGTTGTCATTTTCGACTTCTGGCATTTTGGACATTTACGTATGTACTCTTTTACATGACGAGTCATGTTTTTCCAATAATAGTGTCTCTTTATTTTAATTAGTGTTCTTGATATGCCAGTATGACCTCCTTGTATAGGATCGTCATGATATGTAGACATTATTGCTTCTTTATCTTTATCTTTTTTGATAATGGTCACCGGTTGGAGTAGCGCTACTCTTAATGATTTTAATTTTTTATTGCCCATTTTTTTAAAAGATTCTATTGAAATATTTTCAAAAATCTTTTCACTCGGTGCCAATTTGAGTTGAGTGATCTCAAGTATACCGGCTTCTTTTTCAAGCCTTTGAAAAAATTGATCTAAATCAAGGTTTCCATTGGTGTACAGATCGCCAACGTTAATTCTTGCTATAACTTTTTTTCCATGTTTAAACAAACCCAAATTATTTGTTATGTGCAAGGTCACTACTTTTCGTACTTCATCATTGCAAATGACTTCATGTACGTTGGGCTTAGAAGCTATACTAGGAACTTGCCTAAGCATAATTTCCTTTTTGTTGTCTGGCCAGAGATTATTTTGTCTACTTTGTTTCCTGGTAGTGACTTTCAGGACTTTATTTTGAATGTCTTTTAGATCGGATATAGTTATCCGCGATAGGGCATCTGCCACAAAATTGTCTTTTCCCTTTAAGTATTCTACTGTGAAATCATATTCCTCTAGTTCTAGTCGCATACGTGTTAATTTTGAACTTGGATTAACCATCGAAAATAGGTATGTAAGTGGTCTGTGGTCAGTTTTAACTACAAAGTGTTTTCCATAGACGTACGGTCTAAAATATACTATCGCCCAATGAATAGCTGCTAATTCTTGTTCTGTAGTGCTCTTATTGCTTTCACCTTTCGTGAATGCTCTCGATGCATATGCTATTGGTAGTTGGAGTCCATTGTGGTTTTGAGTTAAAACCGCTCCACATGCTTGTTTGCTTGCATCAGTGATTATGCAAAATTCTATGTTAAAATCTGGATATTGTAATAGAGTTGGTTCTATTAGCTTGTCTTTTAGATATTGGAATGCCTTCTGGCATTCATCTGTCCATTGGAAAGAAACATTCTTTTTACATAATCTTGTTATATGCCGTGAATGGTCGGCGAAGTTTTTTATGAAGCGTCTATAGTAATTGCAAAATGCAATAAAACGTCTTGCGCTATCCGCATCATGTGGGACTGGATAATTCATGATGACGTCATATTTCTTGTCATCTGGTAATATTCCTTTGTCCGTACACTTGTGACCAAGGAATGTCACTTCGTGCATGAAAAAGGTGCATTTTTCTGGATGTAATTTGAGATTATATTTTCTACAAAGTTCAAAAACATCTTGTAGATTTTTTATTTTGTTTTTCTTTTTTTGTTTGTTTTTCTGAACACCCAACAACAATTAAATCGTCTATATAAAGGAATGCTTGTGAGGGTTCTAGACCCGAAAACGCGATAGTCATTATCCTCTGGAATGAGTTTGGTGCTATTTTTAGTCCAAATGGTAGTCGTGTAAAACGATATGAGCCATTGCTCGTTGAAAAGGACGTTATGTTTCTTGAACTTTCTTCTAGTTCTATTTGATGGAATCCTGACATTAAGTCAAGACATGAGAAATATTTTGCTCGGCCCAATTGATCTAAAATATCATCAACTCTTGGGAGTGGAAATTTATCAGACAAGAGTTTTTTGTTGATTTGGCGATAGTCGATTACTAATCGCCATTTTTTTTCTTCGGATCCCTGAAGGGATTTCTTTGGTACTAAAAGAAGTGGGCTATTATATTCTGATACAGAGGGTTCCACAACCTTGTCATTGATTAATTTCTTAACTTGTTCTTGAATTTCATGTACATGACTATGAGGATTTCTATAATTTTTCGTGTATACTGGTTCATTGTCTTTCAATCTCAATGTTTGTTTATAGAAGTTATTTGTTGTGATGGGTTCGGTTTGTAGTCCGAATACGTCACTATATTTGGTGCACAATTCTGTTAGTTGATTTTTAAATTGTATTGGAAAATTTTTCTTTAAGTGTGATAAAACTTTTTCATTTCTACTATCTTGATTGTTTTGAGCTACTTCGTAGTTCGAAAGTGATTCATATTTGATATTATTTATGTTTACTAATAAATCAGAATTGGTTGTATTTAACAATCGGACAAACGTACATTGTGATTTCGTTATTGTATTTGCAATATATATACCTTTTTGGATTTCTTGATTAGGTATATAAACGAAATCTTCTTTTGAATCAATTTTTATATTTCTTATCACTTCGGATCTTGCTGGTAGGAATAGGGAATTATTACCAGAACTGTATGTTACTGGAACATAAATTGAATAAGATAGGTTTTGAGGTCTAATTATAAACCAGTCTTCAGTTGGTTTGAAGTCTAACTGGCAATTGAATTTTTTTATGAAGTCAATGCCAATAATTCCATCACACGGTATTGCGAAATCGGAGTTTACTAAATGAAATTCGTGTGGAATTATATATTTGGTTGTCAGAAGTTCTATTGCTGTGGTACCTTGGGATTTAATAACTCCTTGGCCTATGCCTTGGATGTTTATAATTTTATTGTGTTTAATGTCATAGTTATCTGAGTACAATTTTAGAAGTGATATATCCGCACCTGTGTCTATTAAAAATGTTAAAATTGTTTTTGTGGCATGATTTACAAATTTTACAAAAACATTGAGACTAAAATTTATTGAATGTATTTTATTTATTATTCGGTTGTACTTAAAGGGTTTTGAGAGTTTTCCGAATTATTTTGCATAACTCTCACATTATTGTTATTGTTAGAGTTTTGGTTATAGTGATTTCTACCTCTATAGTTTCCTCTATTCTGACCTTGCCGTCTATAACTTCCGCGATTATTGTTGCGACCTCTGTTGCTGTTATTTTGGTAATAGCCTCTTTCTCGGTTATTACCCCAGCCTGCACTATTATAATTGCTTGCTGTCTGCCTAAAGTGTAGGACAGAGTTAGCTTGGCCAGTTGCCTCTGTGCAACTGCTGACAAATTTAGCAATGGCATCATTCATATTACTGAATGTGCCCGCCTGCATAATAAGTTTTACCTTATCAATAGCGCAGTTTTGTGTCATTGCCTTTACAGCTTGCGATGTACTGTATTTGGATGCCAAATCTGATGATAACCCATCATTTATGTAGGCTCCTTCTAGGGATTTCGCAAGTTTTTCCACCTCTTGGGTGTACTGATTGGCTGTTTTGCTCTTTTGTTGTAAATTAAGGAGTTTGGCAAAAATAACTTCTACTGATTCTCCTTTTACAGACTTTTTCAATTGTGTGATTATCGCAACAATTGTCTGTTCGTTACTTATAAGGTTTCGAGCATGACCTTTTAATTTGGTTTTTATTATCTGGACTGCAATTGCTTCGTGAGTGCCTTTCAGCGTATCAATCAAGTTGAGCGCATCTACGAATCTCAGAAGGTTCTCTATTTTTCCATCGAACTCTGGAATCAGAGATGATGCGAGCTTTAAAAACTCAGTCACAGACTGTTCATTGACCATTGTTGATTCTTCAAAGGGTATTTGTAGCGAAGGTGGTGCTACTGGGTGCGTTTCAGTTTTTTGTGTGCGTATTTTAGTTTCGATGTCAGATTCTTCGCTCATTTGTTCAGAATCATTTGGACTATCGGTGGCTAGAATTGACTCATCAAATTTCGCATCTGTATTTAATGCGTTTGGTATAAAAATGTGAAGACTATGTCTATCCGAGATTGTTTTGAGCTGTGTTCTTAATCGGTCTAGATTTTCTCTCGCTTGTAGCAAGTGTAAGTTATTAGGCCGACTGAACACCTCTGCGAATAGTTTATTAATAGCATTAAATTTTGTAATCAAAATTCGCACATGTTTTAGTTTGGTTTTATTTTTTATATTTATGCTTTTATTAAGGCATTTAAATGATTTGTCGAATTCTACTCTATGGTCTTTGACACTTTGAACAATTTTCGGCCATTCCATGGAATGGGTTTATTTAAAATGTCGTACTTTTGAAAATTTAAAACCATCATTTTTTTTTAAAACTTGGGGAGGAAAAAGAAAATTAAAAATTTTTTTTTTTATTCTGTTTTTTTGTTGTGTTTCATTCATCAAGTAGAAACACAGCGTACCTGCTGCATTCATATAACAGCATATAAATGGTATTAACAGTATGAAACTCATCTGTACTCTGCTACCTCCTTGGACTGGGAAATTTTCTCCCGTTATGTCAAGGTATGCTGATCTTATTTGCACCAGGTTTATCGAGCGTTGAGGTGAGTGGCTTTGTTCACTCTTAAAAACCTCTATTAAATCATTGACTATGCTCGGGTGCCTATCATTGATTTTGTCGAAGTATTTATCTAGTGTGGTCATAGTGTTGTAATACCAAAAAAAAATGTTATTTTGAGTAAAAAAGAAAGAAACAACTCATGCAGAGAAATTAAATTTGCTAATTGTATTAAAATATTTTTTTTTTTTATTGAAAAAGAAAGAATTTATTTTTGTATACATTGCTATGACACATTGTTACACTGTGCGCATATATTTTTAGATCTTATCCAGATCGTTAGCTCTGCTTAAGGCTCTTTTAGCTATACACTTATTGTGTTTCAAATATGCTTTGTAAAGAATATATGCGCACATTATTATGACAATTATGAATAGCAATATATTTGTTAATTTCATATCAGCACTTGATGATTCGATTTTGTTGATAACATTCGCAGTGGAATCCACTGATTTTGAATCAATTAACCCCATTATGGGTGTACTATATCTATCATCAAATTTGCTTATTTTATTATTAAACATACATACATACATATATAGTATGTTTTCAAATTAGAAAAATGTAGTTTTTTTTTTTTTTACGTTAATTTGAATTTTCTTATATTTTTTTTTTGATTTTGGAAAAATTTTTTTTTTTAACCATTACATTTAACAGCGTTCTACCTATTGGTTTGTATAGCTTTACAGGTTATACATATATTGGGCAGATAAGGTTCCGCTCAATTTTACAATTTTTAAGTATTTCTATATTTTAATAATATTTATCCTTTTTAGTTGTTCTAACAGCATCAGCTGGTCGTCGCCGGTTGGTTCGCTGATGCTCCCTCGAAGGCGTAAAAGGCGGCCTGCCTTTCACGCTCGTTGTCTCTGCTGCTGATGTCCGGGGCCTATGGGCTCAGGCGTTACCGGTGCTGGTCATCGCACCAGTTTTTCTTTTGCATGTGTATAGGCAGTACACACTTTCCAGTGGTCCAGGGCAGTCTATAGGGCACTCTTTGGGCTTCGTTGGTAGTTCTTTGGGTGGAGGAGGAGTTTGAGTGTTACAATTAGTTGTTTTTATTATGTTTGAATCTGAGTGAGCGAGAGTTATTGGCTTTTTCTGTTTAAGGCTTGACTTTAAGAAGTCAAGTTCTTCTTGTAATTTTTGGGCAGTTGCCCAAGGTGGTGGTGCTTTATTGGCATATAATAGCCACTTTATGTGTGCTATTCTTTTCTTAATTTTTTTCTGCACCCCACCTCTATTTGCCATAACTCTCTCTCTACTCACTCAGTTTTTTTTTCATTTGTTTCCTCCTTCCTTGATCTTGTCTTGGGTGCTTCTTCGTGTTTTTCTTCTTTTTTTTTTCCCCCGGGCTCAGTTGAACATGACTGCACATTTAAACCGCTGTCACGGTCGCCATGTAAAGATTGAGGGATTATATTCTTTAATCAGACAAGTTTATGTATTTTGATTTCAAGTTCTCTTTATTGAATGATTCTTAATTCTATAACAATTATGTTGTACAGCTAAAGACCACGTAGTTCCGCTGCCAGTGACGCCGGCAGAGAGAGCGGTCTGCTTATGTATAAATGAAAGAGAGGAGGTGTCATGTTCACTTGGTGACAGAGCCGTCGCGCATGTTAAATATGCAGACTCAGCTTTGTCCAGTACAATGCACCCATGGTTGGTTACGTTACCGAAAATGCATTTGAACAATAATACATATTGTAACTAAGTGCTACAATGTGTTTGTATTAGTATTTACTTATATTCACTGAGTACAGTGAGTATTCGATATGTGAACATGCTACAACATACATACATACATATGTATGTACATATTCACTTTATGGAATCGGAAAATTTTTCTTTTGCCTGTTACATTCATTTTAGCGACTTTAATATACCCTTTTACCCTATGGGTACAGGGTATAAAAATAGTTTTCTATATTTGCGTTGTGGGGACTAGTGCAAACCCATAACCCATGACAGATAAATTTGTTTTTAATATCCCATCTGGTTTTTCGCGGATAACCATCGATAATATTTATTAAAAGTTTTTAAATTAAGTTTTCTCAAAATCAGCTCTACAGATTTTGATAAAACTCTACTAGAATATGTATGTATATATTAATTTATTCCTAATCTATTAAAATAACAAAATAGATAGAATTTATACTGCCTTGCAGTATGGCAAGCGTTTTTATATAAATTTTACAAATACTTAGGAAGTCCTAGAAATATAATAAATTAATATACAAATTAGCATTTAATTTGTTTTATTCTTTAACGACAGTATATAACGGGTGTTCTTTTTTAGAGGTATCGAACTTTAAATTGCAATAAAATAACGATGGATTATTCGATTGACATGATTTTTTTTTATTCGAAAGGTTATCTTGTGGCATTGTATTTTAAATATGATTTCTAGCATATGGCTGCCATGGGTGGCTCGGATGTAGTCCAATCTGGGCCTCCAATTTTCCATGACTTTTTCCAACATTTGTGGCCGTATATCGGCAATAACACGGCGGATGTTGTTTTTCAAATGGTCAAGTGTTTGCAACAGTTATTCAAACGTCTACTCATGATGAATTGTCAAACCAAACTGAGAATAAATCATTTGACAGCTGTGAAATCGATCGCCATCTTTTTTTTTTTCGCGCGAATCCCATCGGGTGCACTAAGTGCCCACAACCTCCCGCCCAACCGACCGAGGGGCGCTAGCCGCATGACGCACGGCTCGAGTCGCGGGGACATTCTACAAAAGAGACAAGAAACGAAAACTATAACTAGTTACGAGCTAAATGTAAAAGGATAGAGGTTTTTAATGTAGAAAGAGAGAGCTCTGAATTGATTACACAGTAAAGTCGATTGTAATCAGAACAAAGTACTCGGAAAGGTTCATGCAGAGCATAGTTATAACAGTACGGTACAGTACAGCGGGGAAGAGATAGAGGTATAAAATTTCTAGTAGGCCTACAAGGAACCGATAGATTTACTTGGCTCAATAGCTTAGGAGAGTCTATATTACCATTAAGGAGCTTCTGCATAAAAATCACTCGAAGCATTATTCTACGATTAGTAAGACATGGTATGTTAACAGGTAGGTTGATGGCGATTTTTATCGTTTTTGACTTTATGGAGTACTTTTACTTGGTACAGGGTATACTCAATGTCGGCAGGGACGACTTGCTTGCTTCATTTTTGTTCGAAATAACCAATTCTCATAAAATTTGACTAATTTGAACCAAAAAAACGCACCACGAACGATTAAAAATGAGATAAATGATAAATTAAAACTTCTATGTTTATAAATAATGTGTAATGTGTTAACTACATAAGTGTTTGCTGAGAATATTTCGAGTTTTGTTTGGTCCCCATTTACTATGTTGCCAAAAATAAAAAAGCTATTCACAAAAGTTATGCCATTGACACTAGAATTGCAAATAAAAGGAGCAATTTCCAGTAGGCTTGTCAGTCCCAATTTACAGTTGGAAGTTGAGCAGTATTTGAAAATAGTAAATATTCTTAATAAGAAACTTAAAGCTAGAAGTGGACGATGCGTGCCGAAAATGGCTTTCTGTTGTCAATAAAAGCTATAAAATGATATTACTGAAAACAAATATGCTCATTTTAAAAGAGTCAAAAGCTTTTCTATTGATCAAGCTTAACTTCAAGCAAACTTTGAAAACTAAAGTTGAAGTTCCTCATCCTACTGAATATAATCACTCTTTGATTGAAGTGCTTATGAAAAGGCTTGGAAGTACAAGTCTAAATGTTGATGTTCAAATGGCCAATAAACTATTAACCTTATGTGATTGTATCCATAATTGCAAATTACACATGGACTACTTAAAAGTGGCAAATTTTCAAGAAATTATTAGCGATCGTTGTTCTACATTTACCCAAAAAATGAGTATAGCACGTGTTGTCCAAAAACAGTATTGTTTAGTTAACAATGCTTGTGATTTTTATTTCATTTCAATAAGAATAACAAATGGTCATTCGTTGCATATGGATACTGCAAATATTTATTCTTGACGCTACAGTTTGTGCTATTGTTTGTATTCGAAATACGAAAATAAATGATAGTACTGTACTCATTTTCTGAAACTAACATAATGTATGGATTGGCACATGCGATGTCTTGTTCAAAATATAAATTACATACACCTCTGTGCAAGGGCATCATAACTGATGTAAGTTTTGCCATTATCGGTACAATCCTCAACGAGTACTGCGGCTCAACTCTTATAGAGTACAATAAAATGTGTGATCAATTTCTGTATAATAAAAAGGCGAACTTTACTAAAGTTAATTAATCTGGGCGATCATGAAAGTAAGATATGTTGTGATGACAGCCTTCAAACAGTTGCTGGCAATAGTAAGTTAAGACAATGGCTTAGCAATTTTGGCAATGAGATTAAAATCAAAATTTCAATGCTACCTGTTAAGGAAGACGCAGACAATAAATATTTTCATCCCAAAATTGCAAAAGTTATTTTGGGAAAATATATAGTGTTTGCACCTATGTCGACAAATTTAATGGGAATAAAAATAAATTAAATTAGTCCAAGTCGAATTCATATCTTAAATTTCGTTGGTAAGTGGTAAGTAAGCTAAAACGTAGCTTTAGTTTACTTTTGACAGTTACCGTTTTCAGAGTATCCTCACCAAGATAGTTTAATTTTCACAATTGTCCCGATTAAAGCTTACTGGACCATCATCTGTGAAATATAATAAGGCATTACTAGCCATATATATACATATGTTGGAGCTGCTAAAAACTCCCCGTGTACTTGGTTTCCGTTTTCCGACATTATCAATATTTCTCGAGCGACGCAAGTTCTATGTTCACTGCGTGGCGTTTAATTCCAGCCTGCCTGCGCAATTTCGCCTGCCTTAACACCAGACCACACTCAACGACAGCCTCATATGTCGTCCCGCTCTATTACACTGTCAGAGGTTACCCAATACTAATGTCACCTGCATGACCAAGCAGTCAGTGCCAAACTGACATATCAGTACCCACTGCCAAACCTCGTGACAGAAGTCACTGTAACACCAAAGTTATATTCACAATGTTACAAATCCAACATATGGAATGAACCATAGAGAGACCCCAAAATAGTTACAGAACAAGGGTATGCCCAACAATGCAATACCCTACTATAACATCTCCGACATATATATTCAATCTTCAAATTTATCTATGTGAGATATTATGTCCCATACTCGGAGCATTTCTTAAGAAAGCTCTGAGTCCAACATTACTCAAGCCAATAGTAGTGTCTATATTGGCACACATTATTTTAGCCATTATGATTGTGCAAAATTAAACAAAAATTGTATGAAATTTCCAATTTCTATGGTGTTTGTATGGGGATGGAGATATCGGCTGCCACTCTGTTGGGTCCAAATTGAAATTAAAACGAGCGACTTTTGTTTTATATTGACGGCCAAGATTTATTGTTTTTATTTCGGTCACACGTTCTGAAGGGGTAAGCGATTCCGAGCTAATGGCCAAACTATTCTCGAATTGCGAGTTGAAAAAAAGCCGGAGGTGGAAAAAAAGCGTCTTACTAAGATGGAGTTTTCCACAAAACTTGCCTATAATTGGCACAGTGTGCCCGTTCGGCGATCCTTGGAAAATCCTCTCCTCGACCCTGCTGATCACCCTTTCTGGCGTGAACATACCGCCCCCCTTGCAACAATTTGCAATAGCCCAGGTGGAATTAAGGGATGGGGGCGGCGCGTTCTGGATCGCCTAGAGGCCACAATACCCGGACTGGATGAACTCGGACTCCGTCGAGTGCAGGAGAGTGTAGTGCGCCTCACCACACCAACGGCAACCTGCCGTGCTTCGACACGAACCGTCGGAGTGCTCGTGCGCCAAGCAATTTGTGCAATACTTATGGATCAGCACCGCCCGGAGACGATTCTCTACCTGAAGGTTGAGGAACCGCCGACACTGTCGGAGCGCGTGCACCCCTTGGCAGACGCGGCAACGGTGGGACTTGGATCCACGCAATCGATTTCGTTCTTCCTTGGTGAGAAGTCGATCCAAGTTGGTGTTGTTGGGCGTTACTGCGATTTGCGCAGCCAAAACACGAATAGATGGAGTCGCCGGCTCAGCCATGGGGCATAGCACCCAGTCGAAGATGGTTTCCAGCCCCACGAGGGAGCCGCAAATGTCCTTTTTGATCCGGTCCTCCAGGATATAGGGGAAAAGATATAGTCCAATTAACAGATCGATCGGTGAACTCTGATAAAACCACGGATCGGCAAAGGGCAAATCCGGGAGGTTACCAGTCACTCTCTGGGGAAACGGTCTAGAAGGCAGTGCGCCGGTCAGATTGGGCAAAACCAAGGCGGACGTCTCAACCTGCCTGGACGGATCCTTGGGAGACACTACCTGTAGATGGCATAATTTTTGAGCTCGAGCAGCCAGCGAATCCGAGATGCCACTAATTTGAGCGTCGATGACGCGGAATTGAGGCCCCATTAGATTAAACATTCGCTCAGAGAGAAATGTTCCTTTCGACTCTGTGTCGATGAGGGCACGAGCCTTGAAATCGGCACCTAAATGCCGAATAACCAGCTAAGCAGTCTCTAGCAGGCCCTTGCGGGGAGTCGATACAAGGAAATTTTGGAGGCTATGGCTGGAGGATGGGCGCTCAGCGGACTCGGGCTGGTGCGAATGGGTTTGTGGCTGTACGGTGCACGATGCCACCAAAGAGGCATTGCCGCAATGTGTGGTGCCTTTCCTTGCAAATATGGCAGGTGTGTGCACTAGGACATTCCCGCAATTGATGGCCATGGGCGAAACAGTTTAGGCACAATTTTTGCTGCTTGATTGCAGCCAATCGATTCTGCACGAAAATATCGGTAAACTTTGGACAGATGCGGATCGGGTGGTTCTTCTTGCCACACAGTTTTCAGGAGACCTGGTTGACGGTGATCTTGGCGTTCAATGCCTGGAATCTCGTCGGAGGCTCTGCCTTACGGTTGACCGATGGTATGCCCGGCGCAGGTCTGTTTTGTTGGGGATGGATTGCTCCCATAATGCGGTGGTGGCGTTGGGCAGTTTGGAGGTGCAGAGTGCTACCAGCAGAACGTCCCAGTTTTCCGTACAGACACCGGAGCGCGTGGATGGTGGTTTGCAGATCTTTCAAAGCCGCACATGTCTCCTGTACAACCGATGGAAGGTTGAACAGAATCTTCATCTGGGTGGCAACCAGCTGCCTCTTGTTCTCGAAACGAGCATGGAGATTCTCCCACGCCGCGTGAAAACCTTCATTGGTCAAAGGGAGGGAGACGGTAGCCAGGCTGACTGTGTGGTGTCGCTTGGACATTTTGAGACACGGAGGATAAATCGGCGGATTGGAGCTGCTCGATACCTTCCCTGAGACAAGTGCCACACCGCACGTATACCATATATACATACGTACTCGTATTTTGACTTCACCGTCACTAAGTCGGCAAGACACTGCTCACGCGCATCTGCCGTGAGGGCTTGCGTACATGCCATGTACTCCGATTCTATTCTGGACCACAGGACCTTTGTCTGCTCCAAATGCATTTTTAAGGAGAACAATGGAACGTCGCTTTCGATCGAGCCCTGGTATTGACCTCAAACACGGTCGCATTCTGCGATGAAATGGGTCACGGACATGTTTGTCGAGAAGTCGCTGGGACTCGGATCTGGTCGACACGGTGACGCGCAGGATGGAGCGCGAGCTAAAGCCGGAAAGCGCGGGTGATAGACTGCGACACGACGCGGAAACTCGTCGGGATGTACCACCGGAAGGCCCGGGTGATTACGGTGTACTGGAGAAACTGGTCTGATAACGCTTGACTGTGTCGGTATTGCGTGGGGCCTTGGACTTAGCTAGTGGTGTCGATAGCGATATGGAACGTCAAGGCACGGTTAACCAATCGGCTTTGTGGCTGCTTTTCGCAGGATCGGTGGGCATAGTCGAACTTCGTTGACTACGCTGTGAAGGATAACGCGTTGGTCGGCGAAATGAACAAAGTGGACTGTATTGACTTTAGGGTTATTTATCTCCCAAATTGGTGAAATTAAGCTAAAAATATTAGGGAGATATCTAGCTGTATATATGGAGGCAGAAAATATGGATTACAAACGTACGAGGATGCGTACGGATTTTGTTTATATTTAAATATTTGTATAAGATTTATAATAAAATATGCATGAACGATGATCTAAACATATACTTCAGTATTTGGCGGGAATTGGAATAAATTGCATATGGAGTGACCAGGTATCTGGGTGCCTTTAGCTGATTAGGATCATTTAGCACGATTTTTTTCTGGAATAATTAAATAATTAATTAATTCCGTTTGACCTTATTTTTGTTTTTGTCAGATGTGACTTGGTCGAGTGAAAAAAAAATTCCGCTAAGACCGGATTAGACCTGGAGCGTCCGTTTTTCAAATTACACAGGAATTATTTCTCAAAAATAAAACCCAGAATTTGGATTGGATTCTAGGTCCGGAAAAATGTACGATCAGCTTTTCTTTTTCTCCTAAATATTATTAATTTTTTCCTCTTGCTCCCCCTTACTCGAAAAAACCGCCGAAATTTATAATTCGGTCAGAAAAAATTTTTCTGAATATTTATTCTTTCCCTTTTTTTTGTTCACTTTTATTGCTGGAGTCGCAAAATATCGTGACTGGGATCAAGTCACACCGTGAGAGTCACGCGACAGCACTGACGAACGAACAGCTGTGCTGACAAATGACGCGTGCTTTGCGTAGCGTGGAAAAACAATTAAAGTAAATTTGTTTCTTGATTTTTTGAGCAAATTAACATGCAACGGGATGTGCGCAAAAATTTATAAAGTGTGCGGGAATTTGTACATATGTATGTACGCATGAACATACATACATACATAAGTATGTCATCCTGGTCACCCTTTCTGGTGTGAACATATGGTAAACAAATTTTAAGCGTATTTCGTTGTACTCTATGAGTGTCAATCCACAGAATTCATTTAGAACTGCTCCATTAATCGAAAAGCTTCATCAGTTGTTCATAGGAGAGTGGATTGTTAATAGCTGTTGAAACTCTTGCACGAATATTTCCCAATAAAATAATCACTTGCTTTTCGTTTTTATACCCTGTACCCAATGCACTATGGTCCAGTATCCAAATTTTTTGGCATAAATTAGAAGAAATGCAGTTACAGAGTTAATACCTTGCACAAATAATCATGTTAGGGTACATAATAAATGAAGCAAGCAAGTCGTCCCTGCCGACATTGAGTATACCCTGTACCAATTAAAAGTACTCCATAAAGTCAAAAACGATCAAAATCGCCATCAATTTACAAAAAAATTCTCTTAGCACGCCATGCAGCAATAGCGAACGCATGCTATCTCGCTCACACTTAACAGCCCATTTTGCATGCGGCGTTTTAGTACAAAACGGAAATGCGTATATCTCCGATAATTATTGTCCGATTTCCACAAAATTTGGTCAGCTGGTGCATATTGGCTATATATATATATATATATATATATTTGCGGTGTTTATTCGTGGTAGGAGATTAAACCATCTTGCATGAATGGTGTTTGGCGCAAAATATGGCCTGAATGTGTAGAATAAGTAAATTTCGTGCACATTCATGATTTTTGGTGCAATTTGATGCAAAATTCAATTAAAGTCACTTTGTCTTTAGTCGTGGTAAGACGACCGGGAAGGATTTGATGTGTGTTTTTTGGTATAATATTTATTTAACATAATTTTTTCTTAACATTTAGTTCAGTTTAAGCCGGTGTTTTGAATCCATAACTAAATGGGAAGAGGAGAGACGAAAGTCCTTCCAGACAAGGATGTGGGTTGGTCTAACCGCAATATTGCACGCGAGTTGAAACGCTCTCCTACTGCAATTAATAATGTTGTAAATTTAAAGGAAAATTACAACAAAAAAGGAAAAACTGTAATAATGAAAAGGTGTCAGCACGAGGAAAAGCTGCACATGTCCTGGTCAGAAAATTGGAAGAAGTTAGTTTTCTCAGATGAAAAAAGTTCAATTTAGATGTCCCTGATGGATTTAATTATTACTGGCACGACATGCAAAGTTTACGGGCGTTTGAACTCTCAAGGCTACATAAATTTGTTGGAGAAAGTTCTTGTGGATTTTTTGGAGGAAGAACCGTTCACTGGCTCGATTTTTCAACAGGATAATGCGGCCATACATATTTCACGGGCTAGCCGAGCGTGGTTTCAGGAGAAACAAATTCCCACCTTGGCCTGCTCGATCTCCGGATGTAAATCCTATCGAGCACATGTGGGGGAACCTTGCCAGGCGTGTTTATGCTAGCGGACGAAAATTGATTCGATGCCAAACAGGATTTTCGAAGTAATTCAAAAACCTGGGGGATCCACACATTATTAATTGAAATTTTTGAGATGTTATGTTTGTTTTTTTTTTATTTTTTGTAAGGCTAGAACATTGTGCCTTTAATTGAATTTCGCTGAGTGTATGTACATACGAGACGTGTCCGACTTGTGTGGTTGTGCGTTCGTCCGTCTGTCTATATGTATATGTGTGTACATATGTACATATGTATGTATACAAAGAAATCAGCCTTACAAAACGAAAGTCCCGGGTTCATTATGTTGATTTTATTGGGTAATTATTTACTTTGACTCCTCGCGCTCAATACAGCCTTAAGGGTAATGAATGTGGTGACAAACGAAAGGAAAATGAAGCAAGCAAGTCGTCCCTGCCGACATTGAGTATACCCTGTACCAAGTAAAACTACTCCATAAAGTCAAAAACGATCAAAATCGCCAACATTTACAATAAAAATTCTCTTAGCATGCAGCAACAGCGAACGCATGCTATCTCGCTCACACTTAACAGCCCATTTTGCATAGGGCGTTTCAGTACAAAACGGAAATACGTATATCTCCGATAATTATTGTCCGATTTTGACAAAATTTGGTCAAGTGGTGCATTTTGGCCATATAAATGTGCGTGCCAAGAATACGATATCTTTAATATTGCTCTAGTTATAGGTTTTTCCCGAATTGCGGGGGCGGAAGTGGGCGTGGCAAAAATTTTAAATAAACTTGATCTGCTTATACAATAGACGGATGTTGACACCAAATTTGGTTGCTCTAGCCCTTATAGCCTCTGAGATCTCGGTGTTCATACGGATGGACGGACGGACAGACGGACATGTCTCAATCGACTTCGCTATTGATACTGATCAAGAATATATATACTTTATGGAGTCGGAAAATTCTCCTTCTGCCTGTTACATACATTTTAGCGACTTTAATATACCCTTTTACCCTATGGGTACAGTGTATAATAATATACATATGAATAATTTTAGTTTTCAAATTAAATTTAACTTAGATTTCAATTGAGACGTCAAGTATGGGGGACCTCCGATTTATTGTATGTATGAATCATTCTACTCAATTCATGACTCGGACTCTCAGCTTAATTTCAATTCCATGTTATGGGAATGAATCATCAAGTCAAATCAGTTTCAAAATGATTTACATAAATACGAATAAGTTCAAAATAAAAACCGGAAAGATGGATAATGCAAAATGTTTGCCCGACTCATATACATATATATAAATATTTAAAAAAAAAAATAGTTAAATCAACAATATTATAAACAATTATTGTGACAGAGCACATTCATCTGTATATGTATGTATGTATGTGTGTATATGTATGTATGTGTAAGAGTGTATAAAACCGTTTGTTTAAGCTTAGAAAGCACGCAGGCAGCCAGCCAGACAAGAGCAGACCCAACAGCACCTGTAACAATCACCCAGAAAAGAATGAACAATCGCCGTCTTGATGTGGTCTGAGCCCCACTTCTAGCCATTGTTGACAGTTACGATTTGAAAAAAAAAAAAAATGTTAGAAAATAACAGAATAACAGAAAAAAGAAGCAACAGCAACAGAGCAACAAGATATCTAAGCTAATATAAAAAAGAAAAAACTTGTTTAACGGAAATATATTTAACACCAGAGACCAGCGGATTAGAAGCAGCAATTAAAGATATGCATTTCATTTTGGACTATCCAGTAACTAATACGATTTTAATATTGGGTATTTGGAATTTGTCAAATCATTAAATATTTTTAAAAAATTTAAAAATCAAAGACACAACAGAACAAGAACAAGATAACCTATATAAAAATAGAAAATATATCTGTATAATTTAATTCTATTAATATTAACTATTAACACAGCTAAATATTATATTTAAAAACAAAAAAGAATTTTTATGTTTAAATAACTAAAAGAATATGCTGCATATGTATGTAATTATGTACATACATATTTCCGATTGTTTGGCATATTTTGTCCACATTTCATTAATTATTTCTATATATTTTAAGCAATTTAATTATTATTTAAATATTGTTTTTTTTTTTACATTTGCTTTTAAATAATCCATTTTAAAAATTTGCTTTTAAATAATCCATTAGTTTCAATTCATTGCAAAAGGAAGTCAAAAATTCTACTGTATCCAAATAGATACTCTAATGAGACCTGTCTCTTAAGGCAAATGGGAATATTTACATATATGTATGTATAAGAAAACGTATACATATGTATATACATATGTACGTACATATATACATATATTGTGACATATTCTCTAATGGCATATTTTTTAATTTTCACTTTCAATAAGTAACATCATTAATTCAAAACTCCTACAAGAATTAAATGGAATTTGCCATTGATATACCCTATAGCTAAAAGTAAAACAACAAAAAATGGTACATTAGGATTATTAAAATGTATTTAATAAATGCTATCCTACATATATAAAAAATATGATATATTCATCTCGGAATTCTAAAGACAACAAAAATATGATAGCTCTGTCTTAATTAATATTTACCAACTCGTAAACCTTCTTAATCGACAATTTCACATTCCAGAGAGAGTCTGTTCAAATTGTTAGGGTAATTCGATGTTTTCACTTTAAGCTAACTTATGCCATTTGTTATTTTGTTGACCCTATCGAAAAAGAAATAAAGATTAGCCAAAAAATAAAAAAATAAATAACAATAAATTAAAATAACGAGAGGAGACAAAGTTAACGTATTTTTTTCGGGTTTCGTTTTTACCCTGGAAAATGTGATACATTCGTTTTAATCAGAAATTGGTAAAGCAATGAAGAAAAACGTTCGATTATATAAATAACTTAATCAAACTTTTAAATATGTACATTTTTGTTTATAAAGCCATCTTATAATTTTAAAAATACATATATGTAAAATCTAGAAAAATCTCTTATTTACGTATCCCTTATAATGGCTGTAATTGTTTGCATTAATCTAATCTAATCTAGTCTTATCTAATCTCATGAAACTTTTCGTTTCACATTCAATTTTGGCTTATTTATTTTTCCATTGATGTTACCTAACGGTAGTATCATAATTTTCCATATACATACTTTTCATAAAATTGAATATATTTATATACTATATGTATGAAAATTATTGCAAGGGTATAGAGAATTTTACATTGTCAAATAGTTTCAATTTATTTTTGCATTATTTATTTTTTTTTTTTGTTGTTTTGTTTTGTTTTTTTTTCCATATTGTTTTTGTTGTTATTGTTGTTTTTTTTTTTTGTTTCAAGTTGAAGCCATTGACATTGAGCTGTCGTCGCTGACTTCGACTTTGACGTCGACGTCGATGCGACAGCGATTTTAATTTGCTGCCCGTTTTTGGCCGTTGGCATTTTAAAAAATCGTCTCTCTCTCTCTCACTTTTTTTCCCTAGAAGTACATGCAATGACAATAAAAACGCAATTTTGTTTATGGACAAAAATGTAACAAAATTAACCAAAATACAAAAAAAAAAAAACAAAAATGAGAAAAATAAAACTATTTTCGAAATTCGAGCGGAAACGTAAAAAAAAAAGAAAACAAAACGTTGACTATATATATACACACAGCACAAAAAAAGAGCGACAAACCGAGAGAGAGAGAGAGAGAGAGACAGATAGAGAGATTCGAATTCGAAATTGACATATTTAAATTCTTTTCCATATTGCAAAACAAAAATGGGTATATTGAAAGCAGCAAAAAAAAATATATGTTAGTTAATTTAATTAAAAAAATGAAACGGTAGAATATTTTATACATATATATTTTATAATCATTGCTTAATATCTTTTACATTATTTTGGAAATCGAACTAGAAATATGTTTTAATCGTTAATGAACGAAACGAAATCGAACTCTCTAATGCCAACTAACCTTCTCTGACATAGGGTATCTTCAAGTCGGCTTTCATTTGATGGGCTTAGAAAACTTTCAAAGACATTGCATCCGCTGTTTTTTTTTTATTGTGAGGGGAAGAGGAAACTACTAAATATTCCCATACATACATAAAAACTATATATGTGTATGATCTAAAGCCACATTTGGTAGCATAGAATGTCTATTGGCTTTTTTTGGTCTTCGGTTTACAAATGCGATAGAGTAGAAAAGGTAATTGCAATAGCTACATACATATATATATACTATATGGATGTACGTATATATATGTATATCCATATACAAACATGCACACATATGTACATACATACATATATCCAAAATAGCCCTGTTTATATATGGTTTCATTTTAAATTTAAAGTCAATTTGCAAAAAAACAAAAACAAAAGATGAGGAATTCAAAAATTATCTCAATGTTAACAAATACATATCTCAGAATTAAACGATAACAAATTTAAGAAGAATAATTTGTTATTATATTATCTAATAAATTATTTGTATAAAGCCTCAAAAGGGATCAAATGTTATTTTACTTAAATATATGTTTTAATTTTCTATTCTAAGTTATCTGAGAAAATAAGATAAGAAAAGCTTAAATATAAAACATTTTCAACATCATCAGTCAGTTTAAAACAATTATTGGATTAAAAAACCAAAAAACTATTTAAACCATTTTACTTAATCATATTTTAGTTAATAACAATTTTAATAAAAAAACAAATTTTTTGGTTTTGAATTTTTTAATGTTTACATTATAAAAAATATATAATATAAAATATATAATATATAATAGATAAATTTCAATATATTTGTGCAGAAATCAAAGATTTAAATTTTTTGTTTGTCTCACACAACAAACATTAACGGTATCAAACGAAGAAATAAGATAAAGAAGAAGAGAAGCAAACACTTTCACTAGCTAATTAGAATTTGGGTGAAGGCTTTCGCATAACAAATAAGAAAGAAAAACAATCAAAGATCAAACAAAACCAACAACAATAACTACTACTACTACTACAAAAAATGTATTTTTAGTGTTCAATTATTAAGCAAATTTTTGCGAAAGTCAAATTTTGATTTTTGATACCGTTTGAAGATAGAGTCACAGTCCCACAATAGAAAGCTTTCGGATGGGCTAACCGTTTTGAAAAAAAAAAACCAAAAAACCGTTTAACATTGAGTCGAATAGAGTGCATCATGCAATTTGATTGACTTTGTTAAGATATTTTGTAGCTGGCAAACCGAAAATCTTATACTCTATAATCAATTAAAAATGAAGCAAGCAAGTCGTCCCTGCCGACATTGAGTATACCCTGTATCAAGTAAAAGTACCCCATAAAGTCAAAAACGATCAAAATCGCCATCAATTTACAAAAAAAATTCTCTTAGCACGCACTGCTTGCCATGCAGCAACACTGCACTGCTTGCCATGCACCAACAGCGAACGCATGCTATCTCGCTCACACTTAGCAGCCCATTTTGCATGGGGCGTTTCAGTACAAAACGGAAATACGTATGTATATCTCGGATAATTATTGTCCGATTTTGACAAAATTTGGTCAAGTGGTGCATTTTGGCCATATAAATGTGCAAACAAGAATACGATATCTTTAATATTGCTCTAGTTATAGGTTTTTCCCGAATTGCGGGGGCGGAAGTGGGCGTGGCAAAAATTTAAAATAAACTTGAGTTGCTTATACAATAGACGTATGAACACCGAGATCTCAGAGACTACTAGAGCTAGAGCAACCAAATTTGGTGTCAACATCCGTCTATTGTATAAGCAGATCAAGTTTATTTAAAATTTTTGCCACGCCCACTTCCGCCCCCGTAATTTAGGAAAAACTATAACTTGAGCTGTAATAAAGATATCGCATTCTTATTTGGCACACTTAATAATATAGCCAGTATGCACCAGCTGACCAAATTTTGTCGAAATCCGACAATAATTATCCGAGATATACATACGTATTTCCGTTTTGTACTGAAACGCCCCATGCAAAATGGGCTGCTAAGTGTGAGCGAGATAGCATGCGTTCGCTGTTGCTGCATGGCAAGCAGTTGATGCTAAGAGAATTTTTTTGTAAATTGATGGCGATTTTGATTGTTTTTGACTTTATAGAGTACTTTTAGTTGGTACAGGGTATACTCAATGTCGGCAGGGACGACTTGCTTGCTTCATTAACATTGTGAATATAACTTTGGCGTTACAGTGGGTACTGATATGTTAGTTTGGCATTGACTGCTGAGTCATGCAAGTTTGGCACTGGCTGCTTGGGAGAGTATTTCTGGTTTATACTGATTGCAATTCATTAAAGGCATAGAGTTCATCGTTGGTGGTCTTATTTACAATCTTTTAATTTCGAAATTCAATATACATAGAGAAGTACAGCTCACGTCGATTTCTTGTCGAGAAATCCAGTTCCTTCAAAACCATAGATGATTTTGGATGAAATTTCAGAGAAGCGAATAAACATAGCGCAAAATTCAAGTGATTGGCTGTTTGCCGAACAGCAACTGGATCCAGATATTGCCGACATTGATAGTAAGCTGAATTCCAATGAGTTGCAAAAAGATGTAATTAAAACATATGATCTTAGAAAAGGAGTGTTGTTTCGCAAAATCCAGAAAAAGGGTAAAACGCGATATTTGCCAGTTTGCCCCGAAATTTCAGATGGTTAGAGGTGAATAAAGTGCATGAGTCAATTATGCACCTTGGTTGGAAAAAGACGCTTGAAAAGGTATATATGCCCGTAAATTTGTTAACAATTGTATAACTTGTATAACAGCCAGGTCGCAATCTGTTAAAGTTCAAGCAGAACTACATCCTATCCTAAAGGTCGGAATTCCTTGGAGCACAGTCCATGTGGACATTACTGGCAAATTGAGCGGTAAAAGCAACCTTAAGGAATATGTTATGTTCAAATTGATGGCTTCACAAAATTCGTATATCTATACCACATTCTCAAAATAGATACCGAGAGCTGTATGAAGGATATGAAGTCTTCGATTTCTTTATTCGGTGTACTAACACGTTTTTTAGCTGACCAGGGTAGATGTTTTTCAAGTATATAGTTTTCAGAATTTTGTTGCTCTAAAAACATTAAACTTTATTTAATAGCGATAATGAGTACGCTCAAAAATCTATTAACTGCAGTCGAATGAAGCCAAAGATCCTGGCAAGAAGTTCTCGGAGAAGTGCAGTTAGCGTCAGTGTTGCCGTTTTAGCGTTTTTCCCCCCAGATTTGGGGTTTTTTGAATTGTGATTGTGGGAAAAATTTTAAAATTGCGGGAAGACGCTAATTTAGCTTTTTTTCAAATCGAATTAGGGTTTTTTGTGCATCGAAGAATATTTTCATAAATTTGCATTATTTAAGCTTTTACAGCACTAAAGCATTATCGATAGTATATCGATATAAATTCATACAACTCTTGTCTTGTGCCACATGGCTTGTGGTCTGTGTGATTTCTGAAGCGCGAAGAACATTTGTAAAAAGTGATTATGTGTAAAGTTTACAAACAAATAGTACGCGATCCGTGGCTGCAGGACAGCGAATTTAAAGAGTGGCTTCGAAAAGACTTAACCGATTTGACAAGGGCCTACTGCAGCTATTGCAAATGCGATGTAGCCGCACTACTGAGTGATTTACGAGCACATGCTGCCACCAAAAAGCACGTGAGTTCTATGACCGGCTTTTCGCAAGCGAACAAAATTCATTTCATGCCATTGCCAACTAACACATTGGAGCACGAAGCTGCGCTCTGCCTTTTCGTGGCAAAGCATAGTGCCATTGCATCGGTGGATCATCTTGGAGTTTTATGCAGCCAACATTTCAATGACGACAGCACAGCAAAATAAAATCAAGCTGCACCGTACAAAATGTACGCACATCATTAAGAATGTTTTGGCGTGCCATTTCAAGAAAGATCTGCGCAATGATATTGCTGACGCCAAATACAGTTTGATATTAGACGAATCCACTGATATTAGTTTCACGAAACTACTCGGTAAGTTTACATGGCTCTGTGTTTTTATAGTATTTAGCATCATGTCATGTTTTTAATGTCCCATGTACGTATGTTTTTGTGAAGGCGTAGTCATCAACTACTGTTCTGTAGAACGTAAAGAAATGGTGTCGACGTTTCTTAGCCTAGTAACTTTAGAAAGTGGAGATGCACTTTCGATTGGTAATGGTATCAAGGATGAACTGAACCGTTGGAAGTTGGACCTGAAGCATCTTATTGGAGTTGGTACTGATAACGCAAGTGTGATGATTGGCTCGAAAAAAAGTGTATACACTGAGCAAAAAAATGAAGCACCTGGGCTTGTTTTTATAAAGTGCGTCTGCCATTCTGTGCAGTTGGCAGTCAATCACGCCTGCAAGCTCATTTTGCCATTCACTGGAATATTTAATTTATTCAACATATTCTTGCAGGCAAATTGAACACAAAAAAATTTATCAATGGCTTAATAATGATGATGAGGTATATTTTTTACTTATACATAACCCCGTGACATGTCTGTAGCTCCCAATGTAAACATTTTAACATGTAAAAATAATTATATTTGTTGTACGTCTTCGTAAAAGTGTATATGTTTTTGTCCTAATCATTGATTTGTAGCAAACTAATATTTACTATTTGGTGTCCTAAAAGAACCCGCATAAAATACCGAGAGTTTGCGACACGAGATGCCTTTCAATTGAAATGGCCGTGAAACGCATTGTAGAGCAGTGGGAGTCGCTAAAACTGCAATTGGCTGCGACGCGGGAGAAGTGCTATCAGGCACAAAGTCTGTGTATTTGCTTTTTCTTAAGCCAATTTTAAAAGAAATGCAGCATATAAATAAATGCAATAAAATTGCTCAACGATTTAGTTTTTGCAATTAAATCGCTGCAGCATAAAATATTACCACCTGACGAGGAAATAGATGTTTTGACTGACAATGATTTTGAAAAACATATCGTCAATGATCTATACTTGGGCTATGATTTCGAAAAACATATAAAAAACTCGAATATAGCTCCAAAAGATGAAAAATCTATCAGAGAATGTTGCGCGCAATTTGTGGTAGAGTTAATAAAGCAAATGAAGCAAAGGTAACATTCCTTAAATTGAAATTAATTTTTTTAATAGAATTTTTTCTTTAGACTTCCCGACAATTATAAATTACTAAAGCAAATTGATTCATTTGCAGTTAATAATATTTTAAATGAAGCAAGCAAGTCGTCCCTGCCGACATTGAGTATACCCTGTACCAAGTAAAAGTACTCCATAAAGTCAAAAACAATCAAAATCGCCATCAATTTACAAAAAAAATTCTCTTAGCTTGCACTGCTTGCCATGCAGCAAAACTGCACTACTTGCCATGCAGCAACACTGCACTGCTTGCCACGCAGCAACACTGCACTGCTTGCCATGCAGCAACACTGCACTGCTTGCCATGCAGCAACACTGCACTGCTTGCCATGCAGCAACAGCGAACGCATGTCTCCGATAATTATTGTCCAATTTTGAAATTCGGTCAAGTCGTGCATTTTGGCCATATAAATGTGCATGCCAAATAAGAATACGATATCTTTAATATTGCTCTAGTTATTGGTTTTTGCCGAATTGCGGGGGCGGAAGTGGGCGTGGCAAAAATTTAAAATAAACTTGATCTGCTTATACAATAGACGGATGTTGACACCAAATTTGGTTGCTCTAGCTCTTATAGTCTCTGAGATCTCGGTGTTCATACGGACGGACGGACGGACGGACAGACGAACGGACGGACATGTCTCAATCGACTTCGCTATTGATAATGATCAAGAATATATATACTTTATGGGGTCGGAAAATTCTCCTTCTGCCTGTTACATACATTTTAGCGACTTTAATATACCCTTTTACCCTATGGGTACAGGGTATAAAAATAAAAAACCAAGCATCGTTCCTGTTTTGGAACACTTTGGTTTACAAGATATTGACAAAATTGAACTACAGCACCAAAACGTGAACATCATAAATTGGGAACACAAGGACGATACGTTGCAGTTTTGGCTGGAAGTGAACGCATACCGCGATTCTGGAGGAAATTATAGATTTAAAGAGCTGTTCACAATTGCTTTGCAAATATTGTCGCTGCCGTGGTCCAATGCCGAGGTTGAGCGGGTTTTTAGCCAGGTCAATTTGGTTAAATATAAACAAAGAAACCGAATGAATGTTGACACTTTGAACTCAACCTTAAGCATAAGGTAAAATCACTTACATATCTCTTAATTATATAATCTACATTTAGTCACCATTATAGATCCGGTTTGCAGCGCCATGGCAAGTGTTGTCATGATTACCAAAAACCACCTAATTTCCTTAAGATGATTGGAACGGCTAAAAATATCTACCCCGACGAAGAGGTTGTCGATATAGATAACATTATTCAAAGATTTGAATAAAATGATTATTAGAAAATTCTAGGGTTTTTTTAAAGCTTTTTTTAAAGGATTTTTGGGTTTTTTTTTTTTTTTGGAATGTAGCGTTTTTTGCTCAAAAAATTATGGCAACACTGCTTCGCACCATACCAATATGTTCGTTTATATGTTTGATTCGAACCAAATCTATGTGTATAACTAATTTTGCATATTTGTATCTATGTGTATATCTAATTTTGCATATTTGTGAGGGATAATTATAGATCCTATATGATTATTCCTCACACAGTCTTTTGGGCGAATTAAAAATGCCATTCAAACGGATAAGTTTTGATATGGCGCTGTTGGTTTATTATAACCACACAATCGGCAAAACGGCCGCAGAGATCGCCAATATGTTTTAAGTCTCAAGGAAGACCATATATAATATCCTAAACCGCGCCAAACGGGAAGGAAGGTTAGAGGCAAAGCCTACAACTGGTCGGCCTCGAGTTGCTCATAAAAAACCATTGATGTCCAGCGATCACGTACAAAGGCATTTGCCAGGATGCACGGAGGAAAAGCAGATTCATATTGGCATGACGTCATATTTTGTGATGAAACCAAAATGATGCTGTAATATAACGATGGACCCAGCAAATTGTGGCGAAAGCCGAAAGCCCTCGAGTCCAAGAACATAATACCGACTGTAAACTTTATTTAATAGCGATAATGAGTACGCTCAAAAATCTATTAACTGCAGTCGAATGAAGCCAAAGATCCTGGCAAGAAGTTCTCGGAGAAGTGCAGTTAGCGTCAGTGTTGCCGTTTTAGCGTTTTTCCCCCCAGATTTGGGGTTTTTTGAATTGTGATTGTGGGAAAAATTTTAAAATTGCGGGAAGACGCTAATTTAGCTTTTTTTCAAATCGAATTAGGGTTTTTTGTGCATCGAAGAATATTTTCATAAATTTGCATTATTTAAGCTTTTACAGCACTAAAGCATTATCGATAGTATATCGATATAAATTCATACAACTCTTGTCTTGTGCCACATGGCTTGTGGTCTGTGTGATTTCTGAAGCGCGAAGAACATTTGTAAAAAGTGATTATGTGTAAAGTTTACAAACAAATAGTACGCGATGCGTGGCTGCAGGACAGCGAATTTAAAGAGTGGCTTCGAAAAGACTTAACCGATTTGACAAGGGCCAACTGCAGCTATTGCAAATGCGATGTAGCCGCACTACTGAGTGATTTACGAGCACATGCTGCCACCAAAAAGCACGTGAGTTCTATGACCGGCTTTTCGCAAGCGAACAAAATTCATTTCATGCCATTGCCAACTAAAACATTGGAGCACGAAGCTGCGCTCTGCCTTTTCGTGGCAAAGCATAGTGCCATTGCATCGGTGGATCATCTTGGAGTTTTATGCAGCCAACATTTCAATGACGACAGCACAGCAAAATAAAATCAAGCTGCACCGTACAAAATGTACGCACATCATTAAGAATGTTTTGGCGTGCCATTTCAAGAAAGATCTGCGCAATGATATTGCTGACGCCAAATACAGTTTGATATTAGACGAATCCACTGATATTAGTTTCACGAAACTACTCGGTAAGTTTACATGGCTCTGTGTTTTTATAGTATTTAGCATCATGTCATGTTTTTAATGTCCCATGTACGTATGTTTTTGTGAAGGCGTAGTCATCAACTACTGTTCTGTAGAACGTAAAGAAATGGTGTCGACGTTTCTTAGCCTAGTAACTTTAGAAAGTGGAGATGCACTTTCGATTGGTAATGGTATCAAGGATGAACTGAACCGTTGGAAGTTGGACCTGAAGCATCTTATTGGAGTTGGTACTGATAACGCAAGTGTGATGATTGGCTCGAAAAAAAGTGTATACACTGAGCAAAAAAATGAAGCACCTGGGCTTGTTTTTATAAAGTGCGTCTGCCATTCTGTGCAGTTGGCAGTCAATCACGCCTGCAAGCTCATTTTGCCATTCACTGGAATATTTAATTTATTCAACATATAACTGGGTTTCTTGCAGGCAAATTGAACACAAAAAAATTTATCAATGGCTTAATAATGATGATGAGGTATATTTTTTACTTATACATAACCCCGTGACATGTCTGTAGCTCCCAATGTAAACATTTTAACATGTAAAAATAATTATATTTGTTGTACGTCTTCGTAAAAGTGTATATGTTTTTGTCCTAATCATTGATTTGTAGCAAACTAATATTTACTATTTGGTGTCCTAAAAGAACCCGCTTAAAATACCGAGAGTTTGCGACACGAGATGGCTTTCAATTGAAATGGCCGTGAAACGCATTGTAGAGCAGTGGGAGTCGCTAAAACTGCAATTGGCTGCGACGCGGGAGAAGTGCTATCAGGCACAAAGTCTGTGTATTTGCTTTTTCTTAAGCCAATTTTAAAAGAAATGCAGCATATAAATAAATGCAATAAAATTGCTCAACGATTTAGTTTTTGCAATTAAATCGCTGCAGCATAAAATATTACCACCTGACGAGGAAATAGATGTTTTGACTGACAATGATTTTGAAAAACATATCGTCAATGATCTATACTTGGGCTATGATTTCGAAAAACATATAAAAAACTCGAATATAGCTCCAAAAGATGAAAAATCTATCAGAGAATGTTGCGCGCAATTTGTGGTAGAGTTAATAAAGCAGATGAAGCAAAGGTAACATTCCTTAAATTGAAATTAATTTTTTTAATAGAATTTTTTCTTTAGACTTCCCGACAATTATAAATTACTAAAGCAAATTGATTCATTTGCAGTTAATAATATTTTAAATGAAGCAAGCAAGTCGTCCCTGCCGACATTGAGTATACCCTGTACCAAGTAAAAGTACTCCATAAAGTCAAAAACAATCAAAATCGCCATCAATTTACAAAAAAATTCTCTTAGCTTGCACTGCTTGCCATGCAGCAAAACTGCACTGCTTGCCATGCAGCAAAACTGCACTGCTTGCAATGCAGCAACATTGCACTGCTTGCCATGCAGCAACATTGCACTGCTTGCCACGCAGCAACACTGCACTGCTTGCCATGCAGCAACACTGCACTGCTTGCCATGCAGCAACACTGCACTGCTTGCCATGCAGCAACACTGCACTGCTTGCCATGCAGCAACAGCGAACGCATGTCTCCGATAATTATTGTCCAATTTTGAAATTCGGTCAAGTGGTGCATTTTGGCTATATTAATGTGCATGCCAAATAAGAATACGATATCTTTAATATTGCTCTAGTTATTGGTTTTTGCCGAATTGCGGGGGCGGAAGTGGGCGTGGCAAAAATTTAAAATAAACTTGATCTGCTTATACAATAGACGGATGTTGACACCAAATTTGGTTGCTCTAGCTCTTATAGTCTCTGAGATCTCGGTGTTCATACGGACGGACGGACGGACGGACGTACAGACGAACGGACGGACATGTCTCAATCGACTTCGCTATTGATAATGATCAAGAATAGATATACTTTATGGGGACGGAAAATTCTCCTTCTGCCTGTTACATACATTTTAGCGACTTTAATATACCCTTTTACCCTATGGGTACAGGGTATAAAAATAAAAAACCAAGCATCGTTCCAGTTTTGGAACACTTTGATTTACAAGATATTGACAAAATTGAACTACAGCACCAAAACGTGAACATCATAAATTGGGAACACAAGGACGATACGTTGCAGTTTTGGCTGGAAGTGAACGCATACCGCGATTCTGGAGGAAATCATAGATTTAAAGAGCTGTTCACAATTGCTTTGCAAATATTGTCGCTGCCGTGGTCCAATGCCGAGGTTGAGCGGGTTTTTAGCCAGGTCAATTTGGTTAAATATAAACAAAGAAACCGAATGAATGTTGACACTTTGAACTCAATCTTAAGCATAAGGTAAAATCACTTACATATCTCTTAATTATATAATCTACATTTAGTCACCATTATAGATCCGGTTTGCAGCGCCATGGCAAGTGTTGTCATGATTACCAAAAACCACCTAATTTCCTTAAGATGATTGGAACGGCTAAAAATATCTACCCCGACGAAGAGGTTGTCGATATAGATAACATTATTCAAAGATTTGAATAAAATGATTATTAGAAAATTCTAGGGTTTTTTTAAAGCTTTTTTTAAAGGATTTTTGGGTTTTTTTTTTTTTTTTGGAATGTAGCGTTTTTTGCTCAAAAAATTATGGCAACACTGCTTCGCACCATACCAATATGTTCGTTTATATGTTTGATTCGAACCAAATCTATGTGTATAACTAATTTTGCATATTTGTATCTATGTGTATATCTAATTTTGCATATTTGTGAGGGATAATTATAGATCCTATATGATTATTCCTCACACAGTCTTTTGGGCGAATTAAAAATGCCATTCAAACGGATAAGTTTTGATATGGCGCTGTTGGTTTATTATAACCACACAATCGGCAAAACGGCCGCAGAGATCGCCAATATGTTTTAAGTCTCAAGGAAGACCATATTTAATATCCTAAACCGCGCCAAACGGGAAGGAAGGTTAGAGGCAAAGCCTACAACTGGTCGGCCTCGAGTTGCTCATAAAAAACCATTGATGTCCAGCGATCACGTACAAAGGCATTTGCCAGGATGCACGGAGGAAAAGCAGATTCATATTGGGATGACGTCATATTTTGTGATGAAACCAAAATGATGCTGTAATATAACGATGGACCCAGCAAATTGTGGCGAAAGCCGAAAGCCCTCGAGTCCAAGAACATAATACCGACTGTAAACTTTATTTAATAGCGATAATGAGTACGCTCAAAAATCTATTAACTGCAGTCGAATAAAGCCAAAGATCCTGGCAAGAAGTTCTCGGAGAAGTGCAGTTAGCGTCAGTGTTGCCGTTTTAGCGTTTTTCCCCCCAGATTTGGGGTTTTTTGAATTGTGATTGTGGGAAAAATTTTAAAATTGCGGGAAGACGCTAATTTAGCTTTTTTTCAAATCGAATTAGGGTTTTTTGTGCATCGAAGAATATTTTCATAAATTTGCATTATTTAAGCTTTTACAGCACTAAAGCATTATCGATAGTATATCGATATAAATTCATACAACTCTTGTCTTGTGCCACATGGCTTGTGGTCTGTGTGATTTCTGGAGCGCGAAGAACATTTGTAAAAAGTGATTATGTGTAAAGTTTACAAACAAATAGTACGCGATCCGTGGCTGCAGGACAGCGAATTTAAAGAGTGGCTTCGAAAAGACTTAACCGATTTGACAAGGGCCTACTGCAGCTATTGCAAATGCGATGTAGCCGCACTACTGAGTGATTTACGAGCACATGCTGCCACCAAAAAGCACGTGAGTTCTATGACCGGCTTTTCGCAAGCGAACAAAATTCATTTCATGCCATTGCCAACTAACACATTGGAGCACGAAGCTGCGCTCTGCCTTTTCGTGGCAAAGCATAGTGCCATTGCATCGGTGGATCATCTTGGAGTTTTATGCAGCCAACATTTCAATGACGACAGCACAGCAAAATAAAATCAAGCTGCACCGTACAAAATGTACGCACATCATTAAGAATGTTTTGGCGTGCCATTTCAAGAAAGATCTGCGCAATGATATTGCTGACGCCAAATACAGTTTGATATTAGACGAATCCACTGATATTAGTTTCACGAAACTACTCGGTAAGTTTACATGGCTCTGTGTTTTTATAGTATTTAGCATCATGTCATGTTTTTAATGTCCCATGTACGTATGTTTTTGTGAAGGCGTAGTCATCAACTACTGTTCTGTAGAACGTAAAGAAATGGTGTCGACGTTTCTTAGCCTAGTAACTTTAGAAAGTGGAGATGCACTTTCGATTGGTAATGGTATCAAGGATGAACTGAACCGTTGGAAGTTGGACCTGAAGCATCTTATTGGAGTTGGTACTGATAACGCAAGTGTGATGATTGGCTCGAAAAAAAGTGTATACACTGAGCAAAAAAATGAAGCACCTGGGCTTGTTTTTATAAAGTGCGTCTGCCATTCTGTGCAGTTGGCAGTCAATCACGCCTGCAAGCTCATTTTGCCATTCACTGGAATATTTAATTTATTCAACATATAACTGGGTTTCTTGCAGGCAAATTGAACACAAAAAAATTTATCAATGGCTTAATAATGATGATGAGGTATATTTTTTACTTATACATAACCCCGTGACATGTCTGTAGCTCCCAATGTAAACATTTTAACATGTAAAAATAATTATATTTGTTGTACGTCTTCGTAAAAGTGTATATGTTTTTGTCCTAATCATTGATTTGTAGCAAACTAATATTTACTATTTGGTGTCCTAAAAGAACCCGCTTAAAATACCGAGAGTTTGCGACACGAGATGGCTTTCAATTGAAATGGCCGTGAAACGCATTGTAGAGCAGTGGGAGTCGCTAAAACTGCAATTGGCTGCGACGCGGGAGAAGTGCTATCAGGCACAAAGTCTGTGTATTTGCTTTTTCTTAAGCCAATTTTAAAAGAAATGCAGCATATAAATAAATGCAATAAAATTGCTCAACGATTTAGTTTTTGCAATTAAATCGCTGCAGCATAAAATATTACCACCTGACGAGGAAATAGATGTTTTGACTGACAATGATTTTGAAAAACATATCGTCAATGATCTATACTTGGGCTATGATTTCGAAAAACATATAAAAAACTCGAATATAGCTCCAAAAGATGAAAAATCTATCAGAGAATGTTGCGCGCAATTTGTGGTAGAGTTAATAAAGCAAATGAAGCAAAGGTAACATTCCTTAAATTGAAATTAATTTTTTTAATAGAATTTTTTCTTTAGACTTCCCGACAATTATAAATTACTAAAGCAAATTGATTCATTTGCAGTTAATAATATTTTAAATGAAGCAAGCAAGTCGTCCCTGCCGACATTGAGTATACCCTGTACCAAGTAAAAGTACTCCATAAAGTCAAAAACAATCAAAATCGCCATCAATTTACAAAAAAAATTCTCTTAGCTTGCACTGCTTGCCATGCAGCAAAACTGCACTACTTGCCATGCAGCAACACTGCACTGCTTGCCACGCAGCAACACTGCACTGCTTGCCATGCAGCAACACTGCACTGCTTGCCATGCAGCAACACTGCACTGCTTGCCATGCAGCAACAGCGAACGCATGTCTCCGATAATTATTGTCCAATTTTGAAATTCGGTCAAGTCGTGCATTTTGGCTATATTAATGTGCATGCCAAATAAGAATACGATATCTTTAATATTGCTCTAGTTATTGGTTTTTGCCGAATTGCGGGGGCGGAAGTGGGCGTGGCAAAAATTTAAAATAAACTTGATCTGCTTATACAATAGACGGATGTTGACACCAAATTTGGTTGCTCTAGCTCTTATAGTCTCTGAGATCTCGGTGTTCATACGGACGGACGGACGGACGGACAGACGAACGGACGGACATGTCTCAATCGACTTCGCTATTGATAATGATCAAGAATATATATACTTTATGGGGTCGGAAAATTCTCCTTCTGCCTGTTACATACATTTTAGCGACTTTAATATACCCTTTTACCCTATGGGTACAGGGTATAAAAATAAAAAACCAAGCATCGTTCCTGTTTTGGAACACTTTGATTTACAAGATATTGACAAAATTGAACTACAGCACCAAAACGTGAACATCATAAATTGGGAACACAAGGACGATACGTTGCAGTTTTGGCTGGAAGTGAACGCATACCGCGATTCTGGAGGAAATCATAGATTTAAAGAGCTGTTCACAATTGCTTTGCAAATATTGTCGCTGCCGTGGTCCAATGCCGAGGTTGAGCGGGTTTTTAGCCAGGTCAATTTGGTTAAATATAAACAAAGAAACCGAATGAATGTTGACACTTTGAACTCAATCTTAAGCATAAGGTAAAATCACTTACATATCTCTTAATTATATAATCTACATTTAGTCACCATTATAGATCCGGTTTGCAGCGCCATGGCAAGTGTTGTCATGATTACCAAAAACCACCTAATTTCCTTAAGATGATTGGAACGGCTAAAAATATCTACCCCGACGAAGAGGTTGTCGATATAGATAACATTATTCAAAGATTTGAATAAAATGATTATTAGAAAATTCTAGGGTTTTTTTAAAGCTTTTTTTAAAGGATTTTTGGGTTTTTTTTTTTTTTTTTGGAATGTAGCGTTTTTTGCTCAAAAAATTATGGCAACACTGCTTCGCACCATACCAATATGTTCGTTTATATGTTTGATTCGAACCAAATCTATGTGTATAACTAATTTTGCATATTTGTATCTATGTGTATATCTAATTTTGCATATTTGTGAGGGATAATTATAGATCCTATATGATTATTCCTCACACAGTCTTTTGGGCGAATTAAAAATGCCATTCAAACGGATAAGTTTTGATATGGCGCTGTTGGTTTATTATAACCACACAATCGGCAAAACGGCCGCAGAGATCGCCAATATGTTTTAAGTCTCAAGGAAGACCATATTTAATATCCTAAACCGCGCCAAACGGGAAGGAAGGTTAGAGGCAAAGCCTACAACTGGTCGGCCTCGAGTTGCTCATAAAAAACCATTGATGTCCAGCGATCACGTACAAAGGCATTTGCCAGGATGCACGGAGGAAAAGCAGATTCATATTGGGATGACGTCATATTTTGTGATGAAACCAAAATGATGCTGTAATATAACGATGGACCCAGCAAATTGTGGCAAAAGCCGAAAGCCCTCGAGTCCAAGAACATAACACCGACTGTAAAGTTTGGTAAACTTTCGGTGAAGGTTTGGGGGTGCATCTCAAGCAAGGGAGTTGGCGAATTGTGCTTCGTTGAGAACACAATGGATGCCCAACAATATTTGGATATATTGCGCACACACTTGACAGCCAGTGCCAAGAAATTAATTTTTTTGTTGATGGTAAACCAACTTTTAAGTTTTACCAAGATAATGATCCCAAGCACAAGGCGAATATTGTGAGGTGCTGGCTCCTATATAATTGTAAAAATGTGTTGGATACACCTGACCAAAGCCCAGACCTAAATCCTATTGAGAATTTGTGGGCTTATCTCCAAAAACAAACCGCCAAGCGACATCCCAAAAATAATGAAGCAAGCAAGTCGTCCCTGCCGACATTGAGTATACCCTGTACCAAGTAAAAGTAATCCATAAAGTCAAAAAAGATCAAAATCGCCATCAATTTACAAAAAAAAATCTCTTAGCATGCAGCAATAGCGAACGCATGCTATCTCGCTCACACCTAACAGCCCATTTTACATGGGGCGTTCCAGTACAAAACGGAAATAAGTATATCTCCGATAATTATTGTATTATTTCGGTCAAATTTGGTCAGGTGGTGCATTTTGGCTATATTAATGTGCATGCCAAATAAGAATACGATATCTTTAATATTGCTCTAGTTATAGGTTTTTCCCGAACTGCGGGAGCGGAAGTGGGCGTGGCAAAAATTTAAAATAAACTTGATCTGCTTATACAATAGACGGATGTTGACACCAAATTTGGTTGCTCTAGCTCTTATAGTCTCTGAGATCTCGGTGTTCATACGGACGGACGGACGGACGGATGGACAGACGAACGGACGGACATGTCTCAATCGACTTCGCTATTGATACTGATCAAGAATATATATACTTTATAGGGTCGGAAAATTCTCCTTCTGCCTGTTACATACATTTTAGCGACTTTAATATACCCTTTTACCCTATGGGTACAGGGTATAACAAATATTAGTTTATGGGCGAATTTGATAGAAATGTAAAAGTTTATTCCAGCGACATCGAAATTCGCCACACTATCAATTTAAAAAAAGTTTCCAGTGCAGACCTATTAAACGCTTTTTTGAAATGTGAAAACTTAAAAGCAGTACTGCGTTTCAATATAGAAATGAATTGGCTCTAAAAGTTAATAAAACATTGGAAATGATCCAATGTTAAGTAGACGATTTCGATAAAGATGCATTCAAAGACAGTTAAGACATGTTATGTAATGGATATTCTCATTTCAATCAATGTTGAATACATTTGCCGTCAAAGATTAAAGCGTTTTTTGGAACATACGGCTGTTTCAAAAACACATTAATAGACATACTCTAAACATAAAGGCCACAGGTTGTGTTGTTAGACACATTCGAATCCAAATTCGAAAATTCGGCCGTGCCGAAGTTCGTATACCCTTGCAAACTGTTCTTTTTAATTTATATATAATTTGCCAGAATCATAAGGAAGTATATAAAACCCATAAAATATAAATTTGATGTCCGTGGCATAAAAAAAATTTAATACAATTTTTTTTTCCCCGATTGATCCTATGACAAAGTTCTGATAAAACTTAAAAACTTTTTATATAAAATTGTCAAATAACAAATTTCGTGACGATTGCTTCAAAAACACCGAAGTTATTGATCGAAAACTATATTTTTGACTGATCGTTCCTATGGGAGCTATATGATATAGTCGACCGATTCTGATAAAATTTGGTATATGTGATGAGGATTATATAAAACTCATAAACACCAAATTTAGTGACATTCGATTGAAAAATAACAGAGATATTGATGTTAAACCCTATTCTTGGCCGATCGTTCCTATGGGAGTTATAGCATATAGTCGACCGATTCTAATGAAACTTGGTATATATGTTGAGGATTATATAAAACTCACAAACACCAAATTTAGTGATATTCGATTAAGAAACAACTGAGTTATTGATGTTAAACCTTATTCCTGACCGATCGTTCCTATGGGAGCTATATGATATAGTCATCCGATCGGGATGATTTGCAATGCCTGCAGCAAAAAGAAGCCTAGGTGCAAAATTTCAGCTCTGTAGCTCTAAGGGTCTCGGAGGAGATTGCGTTGATCCAGACAGACGGACTAGGCTATATCAACTCAGCTCATCATGCTGATCAAGAATATATATACTTTATATAGTCGGAGATGCTTCCTTCTATGCGTTGCAAACTTCTGACCAAAATTAATATACACTTTTGCAAGTGTATAAAAAAATCATTGGTGGTACTTTTTGCTGAAATTAACTTAACGTATGGATTAGCACATGCGATTCTCTCGAACCATTCTTCTTTAGACATACAAAGGTGGCTTTTTATGCGACTTTAATATGTCGTATTCGAAAAATAAATTACACACACCGATTTAAGTTTTGCCATTATTGGTGCAATCCTCAACGAGTACTGCGGCTGAACTCTCATAGAGTGGCGGACCTTTCTAAAGTTTACATTCAATTCTGCACAAGCCATTATGCCAAGATAATGTGTGCGGATATAGATAACACCGTTGGTTTAAAAAACATTAAACTTAGACACACTTACGACATGTAGCATGTTCACATATCGAATGCTCACTGTACTCAATGAATATATATAAATATCATTACAAACATATTGTAGCACTTGGTCACTACATTTATATACACAAATCCAAGTACCACGCATTTTCGGTAACATAACCACCCATGAGTGCGTGGTACTGCACAGAGCTGAGTCGATATATTTAACACGCGCGACGGCTCTGTCACCAAGTGAACATGATACGTTCTCTCTCCCTCGACGACACTTCGCTAGTGATGGCACGATTAATCATATGATGTCCATTAATCGATTATTTTGCTTCGAATTGCGATTTAATTGTATCGCAAACGGGGTTAAATTAATTGGTAATTATTTACTTTGACTCCTCGCGCTCAATACAGTCTTACCAAACGTGGTGGTACCAAACGAAAAGAAAAAAAATCACAGAGCAACACCTCGGGTGCGCCTTGAGTATTCAACACCTCGGGTGCCCTGCAAGTATTCAAAATTTGCCCATGAAAAATTTACTTTTTAAATTTTGGAGCAGATCTTCCTTCACAGAGTTTGTCGGCGTATTTGCGGTATGCCATATTATGCTCCATATATTCAGTAATAACCCCACCAAATTTGAAAAAATCTACCGCAGTTTTTTTGAGAAAATTGCTTATCAGTAAACCAACCTCTAGTTTTTCCCCATACAAAATGGTCAAAAACAATTGTGTTCCGATTGCTGGCGATATTTTGTCCCTCACAGAGTTGTCGGCCAACTTTCAAGATACGTTTCAGAAATTTTTATCAAAATCTGTGGCAGAAATTTGAATTAAAAGCCCCAAATGTGGGGGTGTCTTCGATGGCTAAAAGCCACTGATAAGGTTGCCGACAACTCTGGAACTAGAACCAGTCCAGGAACGTCGGAACCAGTGTTAGAAAGCAAATTAAATGTGACCAAAGACCATTCGTTGCTAATTTTTTTGAGTTCGTCGGCGAATCATATTAAGCATTATTTTATATGTATATTCTCAATTTTTCATCAAAATCTACCGCAGAAATTTTCAGAAAATCATAATTAAAAATTGAGAAAAGTTATCGATATAGGCCCTTGGTTTTCGTTTTTTTTTAAATAGTGGTAAAAACAAAATAGGGATAAATTTCAAAAGTGTTATCTGGCAACATCTTGCCGGTAAGTCATTCGCGCCGATTGGACAGAACTTAAAGGAAGTTGAGATGTCAATCACCATCAATGTGGAAAAAAGCGCAAGTAAATAAGTATAAGTACAATAAATATATACATATATAGACACACATATCGATATTTTTAATATATATACATATATAAATTTTATTATATTTTTAATTTTTACATTATTTTTCAGACGGTTTACGTTTTTGCCGAAAAATCTGCGGAGGCGGAATTAAAAAAGCCGACTATAAAAAAAAACCCTCACTCCCAGGGTCAAGTTGCGTCAGGCTGCAGCAAAAATCCGCAAAGGATACGCTGAGCAAAATCGCTCTGCCACGCATGCCACCAGAAGAGGTTGTTCCTAAACGACCAATAGTTGATCATTTCAAAGCAACTAATATCGTATCATAAAACTCATCAAATATAAATTTGATGTCCGTGGCATAAAAAAAAAATTAAAACAAATTATTTTTTCGCCGATTGTTACTATAGTTATTGTTACATATAGTCGACCGATTCTGATAAAACTTAAAAACTTTTTATATAAAATTGTCAAATAACAAATTTCGTGACGATTGCTTCAAAAACACCGAAGTTATTGATCAAAAACTATATTTTTGACTGATCGTTCCTATGGGAGCTATATGATATAGTCGACCGATTCTGATATAATTTGGTATATGTGTTGAGGATTATATGAAACACATAAACACCAAATTTAGTGACATTCGATTGAAAAACAACTGAGTTATTGATGTTAAACCTTATTCCTGACCGATCGTTCCTATGGGAGCTATATATATGTATATATACCAAAATTAATATACACTTTTTGCAAGTGTATAATAATAAATAATATGCATACATAATAAGTATTACGATTTTTTCTTTTTGTTTTTGGGAAATTTTGGGGTAGATAATAATATATAAATAAAAAAAGTTAAACTTCTAAAATTAAATAAAAAGCATAGTTTAGCCAGGACATCGAGTAAAAAGTTGCCTCAGCGAGACCTATCAGATAGGAACTGGGAAATTTAATATTAAATATAATAAAAGAAAAAAATTGAAAACTCAATTGGCGGTAATAACTCTTATTGCTTGTCTGCCCCACGGGCAGGACATTCCTTCCAAATTGCCCTACGGGAGGAGTAAAAAATAATTTGGGCAGCTAAAATATCAAAGACATGGATGATGACTTTATATCTTCTGACTTACAGCATAGAAGTAAGCAGATTATCCAAGAGGAAATGTTCCAATCAGCAGGTAAACCACCTACGCCATTTCAACGTTGGGTAAATGGCGAAACCCAAAGCGTCGGGACAGCAACTACAACAACTGGAGCTGTTACTACCTCCTGCAATACATCCTGCACCAGGGCAGCTGCCCTGCTGCCATGCTCTAATGTAAGTGCTGCAGCAGAGAGATTGCTGGTTGCTCAAAAGCAAAGATTGGGCAAGAGAAAAAATGTCAAGCCAGTGACATCTAGTTCTAAAACGAAACGAGGGAGTGGAGATTTGGCTTCTCGTTCTACTAAACGGGTAATATCTACTAATAGATTTGCCATTCTTGACACGGATGAAGAAGAACCCATGAATGTTGATATGGAAAAAGAACACCAGGAATTGGCTAATACTGCCGGAGACTTGCAAAGGGAAGTAGCTAGCGATGGTAATCAGCTAAAAGGTATCCCAAAACCACCACAAATAGTTGTCGATATTACCAATTTAAATGACCTATTTGAGCTTATTAAGGAAGTTACAACTTTGGACAACGTAATCGTCAAAGCAAACCAAGGGGAAACGGTCAGAATCTTTGCCAAAGACAGTAACACTTATAGGGCCATTGTGGACCGCATGGATGCCATTGGAATGGAATTTCACACATACCAACTGAAAGAAGAAAAGCCGCATAGAGTCGTACTCAGAGGCCTACATCACAGTACGTTAAATGATGAAATTACTGTCGGTCTTAAAAGATTAGGCTACGAGGTTCTTCACATCCATAATCCGAGCTCTAGGATTAATAAAGATGAGAAACTTAATATTTTTTTCATTAATATTAAGCCATGTCCCAAAATCAATGAGATTTACCAGGTGAAGACCCTCTGTCATCAAAAAATTCGGATTGAGAGGATGAGGAAATCATCTGAAATTGCCCAATGTCGGCGATGCCTAATGTACGGGCACACAGCTAAGCACTGTCGTCGACAACCTAACTGTGCTAAGTGCGCTGAACAACATCATACCAAAGAGTGCACACGTTTATTAGACGCACAGCCGACCTGCTTCCACTGCTCTGGAAGCCACATGGCTAGTTATAAAGGATGTACATGGTACCAGGAGTTTGTTCGCCGATCAATGGGGCCGAAGGCGTGTGAAATAAACACTCCATATCAGCGATCTCGAAAAAATCAAGCATCGTATACGTATCCTTCAACTCCTTACCAAGAGGTACTGGAGTTTCCAATGTTGGGGTCTCGTCGCAGGAGGGTTGATAGGCCATTAATAAGTCAACAGGAACGACTACCTCAGCAGCAGCGAGAAGTCCAGTTTCAATCACCTGAAGTTTCTTGTGATAATGCAAGGGTTTCATATGCTGCAGTGGCAAAAAACAATACTGCGTTTAACTCTCACAGTCATGGTCCAGCTCAGCGTCGACAACAACAAGCGCATCAAATATCACAGCAGAATGATGTTAAGACTCTGCTACAGCAGCAACAGCAGCAGTTTTTGCAATGGCAAGAGCAACTTCAGCAACAACAGCAACAGCAATTTTTTATGTGGTTGCAGCAGCAACAGCAAGAGCAGCAGGAGAACAACCGGCAAGCCAACCAACGCCTTGAAAAGCTTGAAAGAATGGTTTTTGAGTTGGCCAATACAGTTAAGGAATGGGCTGGAGGTAGACTTAATCTCCAAGCTCAAAACAAAGCTCCAGCTTCGCAATGAATCCACTAAAGATTCTTATCTGGAATGCCAATGGCATTTCAGGAAAAGCCAAAGAAATAGAACTCTTTGCGCATAACAATAGCGTTGACATTCTTCTACTAACGGAGATCAGAATTAGGCGAGGGGAGGCGGTAAAAATATATGGATACACCTTTTATCCAGCTTTTAAACCATCCCGAAATAATAACAGCATTGGGGGAGCAGCAGTATTGGTGAGGTCCTCTCTTCGTCACTTTCCACAGAAAGTTGTTGAGACACGTAGCATACAAATGTCATCGGTTAAAGTTGCCACTGGTTTTGGAGACATAGAGTTTAGCGCCATTTACTGTCCGCCCAGAATCAGGATTGAGGAAAGACATTTCATCAATGCACTCCGGGCTTGTGGCCAAAGGTATCTTGTTGGTGGTGACTGGAATGCACGGCACTGGCTCTGGGGTGATTCTTATAACTCGCCTAGGGGGCGCGAACTAGCGGAAGCCATTTCTGCAACTGGCGCAAGGATTCTCGCCACTGGATCGCCGACCAGGTACCCATATGTGCGGAGTCATACGGCTTCCTGTATAGACTTTGCAGTGCATCATGGTATACCGGACTCTCGAGCAACGATAACTCAGAGCTGGGATCTGGACTCTGATCATTTGGCCTTAGTTGTCAACATTGAGACGGATGGTGTTCATGTCAATCCAAGCACTGGATTAATCACTAAGCATACCGACTTGCTCGACTTTAGGCAACATTTGGAGAACTCGATTCAGCTGAACGTTTCATTGAATTCTGAGGAAGATATTGAGATGGCTGTAGATAACTTCACAGAGAGTATTCACATGGCTGCTGTTGCCTCGACGCCTACAGAGACCCATAAAGGCCCCGCCTATGGTATTGTCTTAACAAGAGAGGCCAGGGAACTTTTGGCACGGAAAAGAAGACTCCGAAGAAGATCAATCCGATCCCAAGACCCATGGGATAGAATTCTATGGAACCGGGCTGCTAAGCAACTACGAGATATCTTAAGAGAAATTCGAAGTAATTACTTTGAGCAGAAGCTGGCTTCTATGGATTATACACTGGATGCGGGATATTCGTTGTGGAAGAGCACTAAGGCTCTAAAGGGGCAACCGTTTAGACAGGTTCCTGTTCGGTGTCCTAGTGGTGAGCTTGCTAAAAATGAAGAAGAGCAGGCCAATTCTTTTGCACGTCATTTGGAAGCCAGGTTCACCCACTACCAATTCGCCACGGATGACCAGTGCAAGGAGACTTGTGAGAGCCTGACTACTCCTCTACAAATGTCTTTACCCATTAGGCCAGCCAGGGTCGAGGAGATTGAGGAAGTTATCAAAAACTTGCCGAGAAGGAAGGCTCCTGGTATTGACAGGGTGTGCAACGTTACCTTGAAAGCCTTGCCTAAACGGGCGATTATTTTCTTGGCAATATTATTTAACGCGATGCTTAGGATACAGATCGTTCCCAAGCAGTGGAAAATGGCAGCAATCTTAATGATTCATAAACCGGGAAAACCAGAAGACGATCCTGAGTCGTACCGTCCGATAAGTCTCCTGCCTTCCTTATCTAAGGTATGGGAGAGACTTATTGTCAATCGACTAAGCGTTCATATTAACGAATGCCAAATCTTGCCGGACCACCAGTTCGGCTTTAGGAAGGGACATGGTGCAGTAGAGCAAGTTCACAGACTTTCGAAACAAATCCTACAGGCGTTTGATGACAAGGAATACTGCAATGCAATCTTCATTGATATTCAGCAGGCATTCGATAGAGTCTGGCACGCTGGGCTGCTGAGCAAAATTAAAAGTCTTTTCCCGGCACCGTACTTTGGTGTTCTACGATCATACTTGGATGGGCGTCAATTTATGGTTAAAGTTAGGGGCACCTTTTCGGCTGCTTACCAGATGAGAGCTGGAGTTCCGCAAGGTAGCGTCCTAGGGCCGCTGCTATACTCTATATATACTGCCGATATGCCATGCCCCAGTGAGCACCATATGGAAGCTCCAAGTAAGGCTCTCCTGGCCACGTACGCAGACGATGTCGCTGTGCTGTATAGCTCTAAGTGCCGCTACCAGGCAGCGGATGGAATTCAAGGGTATTTAGATGCTTTTTCAGCTTGGTGCAAGAGGTGGAACTTGAAGGTTAACCCTCAAAAAAGTACAAATCCTTGCTTCACTCTGAAGACTACCTTTAGCGGCACACCAGCTATTCAATTGGAAGGCGTAACGTTGGAGCAACCGATGAAAGTGAAATACCTAGGGATTACACTTGATAAGCGACTAACCTTTGGACCTCACTTAACAGCTACGGCTGGAAAGTGCCGTCTAAGAATGCAACAATTACGCTGGCTGATGAATAGGAAAAGCACCATGACATTGAGGGCAAAAAGAGCTGTCTATGTTCACTGCATAGCGCCGATCTGGCTCTATGGCGTACAAATTTGGGGTATCGCAGCAAAATCGACGTATAAGCGTATACAGGTCCTCCAGAACCGTGTCATGCGGCAAATAACGGATTGTCCCTGGTATGTGCGTGGTTCCACCCTTCATCGGGATCTAAACCTTCACACAGTGGAGGAACAGATTGGAAGGCACACAAGCAGGTACAGAGACAGACTTGCTAGGCACAGAAATATGCTAGCAAGAAGCTTACTCCCGGCCAGGCCTTTACAACGTCTGAAACGAATAGGGTTCGCCAAAACACTTGGGCAACCATGAATTCTCTTACATGAGTCCTAATGTAACATGAGCATTAGGTTTGGTCCCCAGAAATCCTTGCGTCTGTTAAGATACCCTATTGTATGGTATGGTTCCTACGCTAATAAAAAATATATACAAAATAGTTTAGCCAGTTTTTCTTAGCTAGTTTTCTCCTTTTATCTTCCTTCACCTTTATTAAAAAAATACTAGTTCATGCTTTCTTATACATATGTACATATGTATGTATGTATTTACCCGCGTTCCCTAATGTAAACACATGTATGTATGTATTATTGAAAACTTTTCACTTTGCATAAATAAATGTATGTATTGATTTATGTAGCAGGCAGTTAATAATATTATAATAAATAATAAGACGGTGGTTTTACTTTTCAATATACATACATATATGTATGAGTTGTTCTTTAATGAATTCTTTTCAACTGTACGCTCTTGTCGCTTAAAGTGAACTAAACTGAGGAGACATAAAGCTGATGAAGTATTGTGTGTATACACGAAGATGATATTCGGCTAGTCCCGTTACCTTTTATCTCTTTGCTTTATCTTCTGTTCTTAATGTTGCTTTTGCTATTTCGCAACACTCCTCCTCAAAAGTAACATTAACTAAATCAAAATTAAATTACAAAAATTTCTTATCAGACAAGAGGCGTACTCTGGGGAAATATACAAAACACGGTTCAGCATTCGCTGCAAGGATTAAGAAAACCCAGTAAAACTTAATCAAACCGTACAAATTAAAATACTATAATATTCAGTTAATATACAAAATAGAATTTGTAGATTTACGTATTAAATTTAAATCAAGTTTCAATTATTTAGTAATTACGTAAAGATTACTTTAAATTAACACTTTTAAATTCAGAAGTTAATTTAATATTTAATAAAAAAAACTGTTGATGACATCATTCACTGAGTCCCAATTGATCTCGAAGATTCAGGAATCGGTTTCGTAAGCACATCAGCCAACTGTTCATCTGTGGAAATATACTTAATGGAAAATTTTTTCTTTTCTATTTGCTCACGAGTGAAGTGATATTTTATATCTATATGCTTAGTTCTCTTGTGGCATGTTGGGTTATTTGCTATACTTATACAACCTTGGTTGTCTTCAAATATACTAACTGGTTCATTTAAATAAATCCTTATTTCGTTTATTAAGGATTTTAACCATAAAGCTTCTCTAACGCTTTCAAATAGAGCCATGTATTCTGCTTCAGTAGATGAGGCAGCAACTGATTTTTGTTTCATGGTACTCCAGCAAATTAAACAATTATCAAATAACTTAAATAAGTAACCAGTAGTACTCCGTCTATCTGTTTCATTACCTGCCCAATCAGAATCTGCATAACCAACAACAACATTTTCAAAACTAATGCTTTTTGTAAAGGTTAATTTTAATTCAACCGTATCTTTCAGATACCTTAGTAGCCTTTTTAGGTACTGCCATAGTTCTTTATTGTTGTTATTGGTATATCTACTTAATATGCTTATTGCCGTACTCAAATCTCAAATCAAATTACGACACGGAGCATCAAAAGTTTCTTTAGATTCTAAGGCTTCACAGTTTAATTTACTTGGTAATGGTATGTTAACTGGATTACAATTTTCCATATTAAATTTCCTTAAAACATTACTTCTGTATACTGATTGACTAAGTTGTAATTGATCTCCTTTCCTGTCTATTTTAATGCCAATAAAATGTCTTATATCTTTTAAATCACTCATTTTAAATTTATTCATTAAATAAGATTTAAACTTAGACATTGTTTCAATATTCGTTGTCACGATGACAACATCATCCACATACAAAAGTACATAAATGTTAAGAGATATATTCCCTTTATCTATGAGGTATATACATCGGTCAACTCCAAGATTTGCAAAGCCAATTTCTTTTAAGACATTTTCGAGTGCTTCGAACCAACACCTAGCTGCTTGCTTTAGACCATAAATAGCTTTATTTAGCTTACAAACTGTATCATCATCATGACTCAGTCCTAGAGGAATCTTCATGTAAATTTCCTCTTTCAAATTGCCATTTAGGAATATTTAAAATCTGTCCAGACTTGGACAATAATTAAATTTGATGATAAATATATAAAGCATGACATTAACAAAAGTACAATCACAGATCAGAGCCGCAGGAGGGTTCTTCTGGTGGTGTCTTCAATGGTCATTTGCTGAGACTGAGGAGGCTAGTCGAGTCCTACCAGTTAGGATCGGGCCTGAAGGACAAATCGAGTGGGTGCAATCTTTTTAGCCTGTGAGCATAGCTTTCATTTGGCAGGTCTGCTGCCAGCCGGTTAGGGTGGTTGGTGAGTCTGCCGAGGTGACGAACTCCGAATCTCACGATCTCTTTGTGGACTGAGGGGATTTTTAAGTCCCTGTGTAGAACGGAGTTCGGGACATAGAAAGGAGCACCGACCAATCTACGAAGCAGCTTGTTTTGGAATCTTTGTAGTATTTCCACGTTGGAGTGACACGCTGTACCCCACAGCTGGATGCCGTATGTCCATATAGGCTTTAGGATGGACTTGTAAAGCCGAATCTTGTTTTATGTGCTGAGTTGCGATTTGTGGCCGATGAGCCAGTGCATTTTCCTCGTTTTTAAGTTAAGTTGCATCGACTTAGCCTTGATGTGAGCCTTCCAGTTAAGTCTTCGGTCAAGAGTTAAGCCGAGATACTTCACCTTGTCTGCTGAGGGTAGGGGAGTCCCATGTAGGCTGACTGGTGGGCAGTCAGCCCTGCGTGTAGCGAACGTGATGTGAGTGGATTTTGTGGCATTTACGGCGATGTTCCATCTGAGTAGCCATGGATTGATCATGTCTAGCTGGCTCTGGACGATTTCTGAGGCTTGATCAGGATTTGAAGCAGTACCTATGAACGCAGTGTCATCAGCATAAGTTGCTACCAGGAGTTGTTGTGACTGGAGAACGGGAAGGTCAGCAGTGTAGATGGTATACAGAATGGGGCCGAGGACACTACCCTGGGGGACACCCGCCCTAACCTTTCCAATTCGGGACACCGCGGAGTCGCAACTGATGTAGAATGTTCTGTCTGCCAGGTATGATTTGAACATAAGGAACAAAGGGGCCGGGAGCAAAGATTTAAGTTTAAACAGGAGTCCCTCGTGCCAAACTCTGTCAAACGTCTGCTTTACGTCTAGAAAGACAGCTGAGCTATATTTTTTCTTCTCGAAGCCGCGAAGCAATCTTTGGACTATGCGATGGTATTGCTCGGGAGTTCCATGAAGTTGCCTGAAACCGAACTGGTGGTCTGGGATGATATCGTCCAGCAACGGCAGTACTCTAGCCAAAAGTATTCGTTCGAATACCTTCGAGAGAAGCGCCAGGAGACTGATCGGACGGTAGGATGCGGGGTCACTTTCCTGTTTGCCTGGTTTTGGTATCATTACAATCTCAGCACATTTCCACTCGGATGGAAAATGACTAAGATCGAATATACCGTTGAATAGGCACGCAAGATGTTGGATTGCTCGTGGAGAAGTTTCAGGGTGACCGCATCAACGCCGTCGTATCCTGGGCTTTTTGTTGTTTTTAGCCTGTCAATTTCGGTTTTTACTTCCTCCGGAGTAACTCTACTGATGGGGAGGGCCATTTGACATGGGGATTCCGGGAAGTCTGTGGTGGCATCTCGCTCGACTTGAGTGCACATGTTGAATGGACAGAAGGTTTTAGCAACATGAGTGGCGAACTCCTCTGCCATGTCCTCTGGAGATCTGCACCACGCTCCATTGGTACCCCGAATGGGGACTCTCCTGCTTATGGCCCTTTTGAGGTATCTCGTGGCTTTCCAGAGGCTTTTCTCGGGGTTGCTAGTCTCGAGGCTTTCGAGGTATTCGGCGGTAGCTGCATTCCTGTGTTCAAAGAATAACGTCTATAAGTACTTTGTGGCTCTATTGAGAGCTCTTTTGTCTAGGGGGTTACGACTGAGTTGCCACACCCTGCGGAGCCTGCGCTTGTTCCTTATTGCGTCGGAGATCTCAATGGACCAAGCGAACTTGTCCCTCTGGTTGGAACTGGGTTGCCTAGGGCGTACCGGTGGTGTGCATGCAGTGGCAGCTTCACAAATGTTGAGGGTCAATCGCTCCACCGTTTCGTCAATGTCGTCACCAGAGTTCAGGCAGACTGATGGGTCGACTGCGTCTTCTAGAATGGATTGGAACAATTTAACATTGGAACTACCTCTGAGTAACCGGGTGTTACGTGTCTTGACTTCAGTGGGGGTGTCAACCCAGATTTTAATCGCACTGTGGTCAGACATCAGGTCGGGTTCATCGGCCACGAGGACTCTGCTGTGGTGAATGCCTCTGATGATAACGAAATCCAGGACGTCGGGAGCCTTGTATGGGTCAGTTGGCCAGTAAGTAGGGTGTCCAGTTGAGACGATTTTCAGGTTCAGTGTATTCACACAGGCTCTAAGGGCAATTCCCTTGGGGTTGTTAAGTCTTGAGCCCCACCATGTATGTTTGGCATTGAAATCACCTGCGATGAGGAATCTACTGCCAAAATTACTTAGGCCTTGCGAGAACATATCCAGGTCGACTGAATGTCGCGGAGGAATGTAGCAGGAGGCAATTGTCAGGAGTTCAAGAGAGGTATTTATGGATATAGATGCACCTTGCAGCCAGGTGAGGGTTAACGGAGCATTCTCGTAGTATTTAATTGAGGATTTTATGAGGATGCATGCACCCCTTCTGGCGTTGCCGCTCGGATGATTCGCCTGGAGCAAGTCGTATCCTTGAATTTTGAAGAAGGATCTGTCGGTTAGGTGTGTTTCGCAGAGGAGCATGATGTCTGTGTGATTGCGTTTGACAAAAAGGTCAATTTCTGCCCAGCTTTTGCAAAGGCCATTGACGTTCCAACACACCAATTTGAGACCTATTTGCATTTGGCTGCCAATAGTGTGTTGATCATTTGTGCCATCTGAGCCAATTGGGCTTGCATGATCTTGATGATTTGCTCCAGTTGAGAGTGTTGAGGGTTGGGTTCTGGATTCTGAGGTGGAAGCGCGAGATTGGGACCTTTTGTGGGGAGGATGTAGGGGTCAGAAGCACCTTTTGTGGCGTTGGCGTAGGTTAGTCCAGTGGTGACATTCCTATTGTAAACGTTCTGTGCCGTAATGTTGTTGGGAGCTGATGAGTTGATTCTCGCCCCTCGCTAAGAGTGTTGGCGAATTGCTCTTAACGAATTCTTGGCAACTTCTTTGTACACTCTACAGCCTTTTTAGGAAGCGGTATGGTTGCCATTGCAGTGAACGCATTTGGCAGCAGCTTCTTTGTCCTTGGTGCATAACGAGGATTTGTGGTTTCCTACGCACTTTACACATCGGTATGGCATGTGGCAGAAGTGCTGTGTGTTCCTAAACTCCTGGCATTTGTGACATTGGGGAACATTCCTAACTTTGCGCGGCGGCTCCATGGCTACAACTGCGTTGCAGAGGCGTTTGACTGAGAAGACGTCCTTATTGTTTGCTGCTGGCTCGAAATCTACAAAAAAGATGGGCATGGGAGCTTTAGTGTGCTTATTCTTGGCGTTAATGATGTGCCGAACTGGGTGTCCAAGAGCTGCCAGTTCCTCTCGGATGTCTTCGAGGGGGGTACTGTGGTGCAGATGCCTAATTACCGCTCTGTAAGCTCTTTCCTGCTTTAGTTGGTAGCAGTAGAATGACATCTTCTCTTTTTCGAGGGCTTCGATTAGGAGCTTGTAGTCCCGAGCGTTAGCTGTCATCACTCGAACCTCGTCGTCTTTACCTGCTTTGTAGGAAAAGTCACTACCGATAGTCTGAGACATAAATTTTTGCATTTCAACTATGTTAGCGACGGCCGGAATAAAGATGGGCGGGGTCTTGGGCTCAGCGCGTTTGTTGCTTGTGATATCAGCAGCACGAGCGTTTCCATGGTTGTTATTGCCACTCTTCTCAGCAAGCGCGGCGGAACTGTTGGTGTTGTTGATCGGGTTATGTTGCGTTTTACGCTTGATGCTGATTTCGCCAGGTTCTAGCGTGTCGTCTTCGGATGCAGATTGCACCGACATAGATGACTCCGATGTGCTCGATGAAGACAATTCTCTCTTTTTGCGTACGAAATTGGGGGAGCCTCCTTTTCGTTTTGTTGGAACTGTTTTCCATATGTCCGTTTGGCAGGATGCTGAGGTGGCTTTTTGAGTGCCGCTTGGTTCGTCAATATTGCTCATGATGGCAGAAAGTGGTAGCAGTAGTCTTGTTGGGCGCAGCCCACAAGTATGCTACACTCGTCTTTATCGTCTTTATTTTTAGTTGCACCCTAGAAGTATGCAGTGGATTTCTACAATTCGGTGATTGGTAAACCAATCAGAAGCGATTAGCGGGACCGTCCAATATTTATTAGTGCGTGGTCCGCAAGCACAGTTAGTTATTCTTTTGTTTAGATTATTCACAACTACCGTTGGTTATTATTTGGAATATTTCGCACAGACGTCCGTTCAGTTTCGAGATCACAACAAGAATGAACATCCATATGATGAACCTTTAAATCGTATTGATTTGCAAGCGCTAGTATAAAACTAAAAACCCATTTGCAATCAATTATATTTTTATTACTAGGCCTTTTTACCAAAGACCATGTATTGTTTTCGAAATGCGAATCTAGTTCATCCTGTACTGCTTTTTCCCGATTAATTTTGTCATCTCTACTCTTAATTTCTTCAAAGCAATATGGAATATTACTACAATATGTATAGGAATCATATGAACATCAAACATTTTTCCATTAATCTACATATATGAACATTTAGGTTTATCTTTTAATCTTTCACTGCGTCGAATTTCATTGTTCTCACCAGTAATTACCACTGGATCGGTATTCTCCAAATTTGTGGAATTTTCACAAGGCTGTACAACAGTGGAACAGTGGCTGTACAACTGTGGAACAGTTTCCATATTTTCCATTTCATCCAATGGAAAGCAAGATTCTGTATCCAACAAGTATACCTTTTGTCGATTTTTCATCAAACTTTCGTTTTCTAATTTTGTTTTGTTTGTTGATCCAAATATCTTCAGATATTTCAAAATAGGCTTTTTATTATGCCAAATTTCATAAGGTGTTTTTGTAAAATCTTTTAAAGCTCTAGTTGGACATCTATTAATTAGATAAGTTGCAGTTAAAACTGCTTCTCCCCAGAAACTTTTCGGTAGTTTAGCTCCATTAACCATAGATCGAGCCTTTTCTGTGATAGTTCTTAAACACCGTTCAATTGTGGAGTGTGAGGCACCGTCAAATGATAGCTGATACCTTTTCCTGAACAATATTCACGCATTTCGTTAGACAAATCTTCACGTCCATCGTCAATGTACAAATTTACCACTTTCAAATTAAAATGGACTTCTGCTTTGGCAATAAAATCTTTAAAAACTGAAAACAAATCTGATTTGTATGTTATTAAATATGTCACATAGTAATGGGTATATTGATCAATAAAAACCACATAATAGTTTTTATTATCAATTGTACAGGAAGTTATCGGACCACAAATATCTGAGTGTACTACAAACAATGGCCTATTAATATGATCTTTATTTTTGAATTTTTCAAATCTCAATCTTGACATTTGTCCATTAATGCAAGCTTCGCATAATTATTTATTTAAATCTACTTTACTTAGTAGATTAATGTCTTCAAACAAATTATTTCTTTTTATCTCCTGAAATTTTCCAAAACTAATGTGACCCAATCTTTCGTGCCACAAGCGATACTCTGCATTTTTGGTTATATTCGAATTACATGAATAAGCTGTATTATTCAATTTAAATTTTACAAATGGAATGTTATACTCACATGCTCCAGCAAATACCATTTTACCATTTTTAGTGACCTTTACACCTTCAGAATTGAATTCCACTGTCATTCCAGCATTTTGCATTTTCCGAACTGACAAGAGATTATGTGGCACATCCTTGCAAAATAGCACGTCCTCCAATGTTATGTTAGTGCTCTGGCTTCTCAATTGAACAACTTCTTTAGCTGTTGCATAGATGCATTCTCCGCATTTGGCAATGGCTACTTCTGCAGGATTCTCCAAGATAACATGGTCAGCAAACAATTCCTTATCTTTTATGATGTGATCTGAAACTCCTGAGTCTAATACTTATGAATGAAACCTCGCTACTATTCGATACATTTGCTACTTGTCTTATCATAAAGTCAAAGCCACGATCTGCTTGAGCTGTTGCTACCTGCGCTTGCTTATTTTCATTAACATTAGTGGCGACATTTGATCTTTTCAAAATGAAACAATCTTTTTTCAAATGACCGGGCTTTCCACAATGAAAGCACTTCTGTCTCTGCTTCATTTTATTTTTAAAACTAACTTTATGTTTGGAAAAAAAACTTTTTGTTTTCTTTACTTTCTTTATAATTCACAGCTTGCAAAACTTTGATACTTGTATCTTTGCTTATAGATTTCAATTTAATTTCATGGTCAAGGAGACGTGTTTTAACAAAACCTATAGTTAGATTACTCTCTGACAATGTCTCAATGGCTGTGATAACTCCATCAAAGCTAGACGGAAGAGTCAAAAGTAGATGAGAAACTTTATCCATTTCATCAATCTTAGCTCCTGATGCAATAAGCTCAGTAATTAAATCATCAAATATATGGAAATGATTAACAAGTGACGAATCTCCTTTTAATTTTAATGCTAATAACTGTTTCCTTAATATAAGTTGTAATTTTAAACTTTTTCTCTCATATATTGAATCTACGCTTTTTGAAATCTTGTCAGCGTTAGTAAAAACCAAAAACGAGTCACTTAGAAATTCAATAATTATAATTTTTAACTCTTCTGTCATTTTGTCCTTTTCAACATTCAAAACACTCAAAAGATATTTTTCTTCAAGAAGCGCTCTAATGCGAAACTTCCAAATTGAGTATTTGTCACCGTCGAACGGTTTTATATTCCTTTGTACTTTTTCCATATTCGCAACTAAGTTTCACTCAATACCAGTTTAGACTCAAGACTTCGTTTCACTCAAAATTAGCTGTTTGCTTTGTGCTCCTCCTCGCTCGTTTTCGACGCTTGGTGTTCGATGGTGAAATTCGACAAGTTCCGTCATGTGCTGTAAGGAGACTTATTTTCTGCTTACTGCTTTCGTTTGTTCTGTGAATAATGAGACTTTATTATTTTATTTTAATTTTCTAATTTTTTTTATATACACAAATGCATCAATCAATGAATATATGCACTATTCCATGAACGTATCACTATCTAACACATGTGTGTATACAAATATTTTCCCTGCACTTATGTATGTATGTACATATGTATGTACATATATTAATATATGTACATATAAACACATTTAATAAAACCGATACACTTTATTATTTGTCGATGCCTGGGCCAATAACCTATTGATTTATGTAGCAGGCAGTTAATAATATTATATTAAATAATAAGACGGTTTTACTTTTCAATATATATGAGTTGTTCTTTAATGAATTCTTTTCAACTCTACGCTCTTGTCGCTTAAAGTGAACTAAACTGAGGAGACATAAACAGCGTTGCCGTTTTAGCTATTTAATAGCATTTTCAGCTATTTCCAAGTCTCGAAAGCTATAAAATTTTTTAAATTGCTATTAGCTATTAATCTAGCTATTAAAAGAAATGCTATTAAATGCTATTTCAAGTTTTTATCGAAGTCTAAAAGCATAAATTTGCTACGACTCGTAAACATACTTTTCGTACTTATCGACCTAACTTACCATCACTGCGCGATCTTTTACTGACAAAAAAATAAAATTGTGTTCAAACCAGTTGCGTGTAATAAAACTGCAACAGAGGAAGCTGCCCTTTGCTTATATGTGGCAGAGCACACGTCAATTTCCCATATTGATCATTTGAGTCAAATTTACAATAAATTTAATGATGCGGCAGAGATAAAGTTGGCGAGAACTAAGTGCACCAACATTATTTGTAATGTTTTGTCGTCCCACTCTGCTTCAGTTGATAAGAAACCCGTTGTACTTTTTCTATCTACTTCATTACTACTCCAATCACAATCTACATAACCAACTAATATATTTTCAAAAATTGTGTTCTTTATCTACTCAAGATATTTACGGCTGTAGTTAAATCTGGACGTGTACATAACATAATGTACATTAAACATCCAATAAGGTTACGACATGGAGCATTACATTCTTCATCTGAATTAAGTAACTCAAAATTCAATTTATTTGGCAGCGGAGTACTAACCGAGTTACAACTATCCATGTTATATTTATTTAAAATTAGTTTTACATATGCAGCCTGGCTCAAATAAATTGTATCTTTATGCATTTCTATTCTGATACCAATAAAATGACGTATCTCATTTAAATCAGTCATTCTAAATTTTTCACTTAAATATAATTTGAAATTATTCTTTCTTTCCATGTCTCCTGTTGCTATTACTACATCATCAACATATAACAGTACATATATGTTTTCTTTGATGTCACCTTTATTGAGAATATATATGCATCGATCAACTGGAGAGTTTACAAACTCACATTCTTTCAACGTTTGCTCAAATACTTGAAACCAGCATCTCGCTGCTTGCTTGAGTCCATAGATTGCCTTATTCAATTTGCATATATGTCCAGTATTACATAATACACCTTGAGGAGGTTGCATATATAAGCTATTTTTACATCCATCTGATGTACTTCAAATCATTCTAAACTGCTAATGACAATATAAATCTGAAACTCGCAATTCCGGCAACTCTGTCCTTATTGCTTCCTCCCAATCAGATCTATCGTTTCGATGTTTTATTTCTTCAAATGAAGTTGGGACTTAATCAAATATTCTATGAGCGTTTAAAACAAATTTGTTTAAACTATTATCGTCATCATCAAAATATGATACTTTTGGCTTAGTCTTTAGCCTTTCACTTTTTTTGCTTGGAGCATTTGTACCCTCATTATTGTCAAAACAATTATCAGGATGATCAGCAGTTTTACAATCCTTACTCTCATTCGGGATATATATTTCCTTACTTTCATTCAGGAGATCAGTTTTTCTTTTCCTACTTTCTTTCGGAAAATTCAGTTTTTCACATTCCTTACTATCATTCGGGAATTTTGTTTTATCTTTTTCTGTAATGGTCCTTATCATTCGTTCCGACACACCATGCAACTGAGGTGTATGTGGCACGGTTAAATGATAACTTAACCCTTTTGATACACAGAACTCACGTATCTCATTCGACACGTACTCTCTACCGTTGTCAATACACAAATTTACAATCTTGAGATTAAAATGAGTTTCGCTCTTTGCTACAAAATCCTTGAATGCGTTGAATAGATCTGATTTTTATTTCAACAAATAGGTTACACAATAATGTGTAAATTGGTCTATAAAAACTACAAAATAATTTTTATCATCTAGTGTTGCTGGTGTAATTGGACCACAAACATCAGAATGTATTATAAACAAGAGTCGTTTTACATAACTTTTGTTTTTATATTGCTTAAATGCAACCTAGACTGTTTTCCGTTTAGACAATGTTCACAAATTTCATCTGATATTACTAAATCACTAAGAAGACTGCTGTCACAAAATAAATTATTTTTCTTTATTTCAATTAATTTTCCATTACTTATATGGCCTAACCTCTAATGCCATAGCCGATATTTATTTTTATTCCTATCATCTGCGCTGTATGCTTGGAATTTAATTACACGTATATCATTAAACATACCTGACTTTTTAACAACGATCACTCCATTTTTTGAAATTGACACACCGTCACTGTCGAACTTAATCGTCATCCCAGCCTGTTGCAGGCGCTTGACGGACATGTAATATTGTTTCCATTGTATAGCCGCACAATTCCACGCTTCGTAGCATAAATATATGCGCCTTCTTTTGCCACAGCGATTTTAATAGGCTGCTCCAAAACCACATAATCAACAAACAGCGACTCGTCATTGATTAAATGATCAGTTGCACCCGAATCGAGTATAAAACCGCGTTCATCGTTTGTTATATTATTGTTTATTATTTTCTTCATCATAAACGCAAACCCGGGTGTCGATGTTGCAAGTTGAGCTTGATTTTTATCTTTATTATTATTTTCTTTATTATTATTATTATTTGCTTTGTTTTTATTAATCCTAATAAAATGGTTACAAATTTTCTTTAAATGCCCGTCTTTGCCGCAATGATGACACTTCATATTATTTTTAGCTTTTCCCTTAAACATTTTTTTCTGTTGTACTCTTCTAGCTTTAAATCCATTGTTTTTATTAAAATTATAATTGCTTTTTCCAACTGCACTCATGACCTTTTTACTTGTATCTGTACTTTCAGACAGAGTGTCATCCGACATAGTTTCAATTGCAGTTATTACACAGTTGTAAGATGGAGGCATAGTCTGCAACAAATACATATGCAACCTTGTTCATCTCTTCCATTTTTGCGCCAGCCGCCAAAACCTCACTCACTATTTCGTCAAAGATAATAAAATGACTCGAAAGCATCATTTCACTCAACATTTTGAGTGTTATTAGGCGTTTGTGTGCAGCTAACTGCGACGCAAGGCTTCTGCGCTCATATATGGCGCCTAAATTCTGAAAAATTGCGCGCGCCGAAACGTCGCCTGCCGCATAGTTTAGGAATGAGTCACCAAAGTGCTTGATTAACACGCTCTTTGCACTTCGATCTGCCTGTTTCCAAGTATCGTCAACCTCCACAGGAATTTTCTCATCCACCACGTTGAGTATTATTAATTCACTTAATAAAGCCCTGACTCGAAATTTCCATACGGAATATTTCTCGCCATTAAAAGGCTTAATATTGTTCTTATTATTCTCCATTATGTTTATGTGTATATATATGTACACACACTGCTATATATACAAAAAAAATGGACAAGCACACACGTAATAAAATAAATTTCACAACTATTTGCAATTATTATAATTTTTTAAAACTTGCATGGACTTTGCCCATAACCTATTAGAAAACGAGATTGGACAAATAAATAATAACTCTAAATGTTTGTTATATTTTATTTTTGTTTTTATATATTGATTAACTTTATATTTAATGATTAATCTTTTTGTATGGAACATCGACACCACGTTACAGCTTAGGCTTTTAAGAAGAAGTAACAGATCAGAGTATGACCAGATTAACATAAACTAATAATCCATAACTTAGTGTTGTGTAACATTATTGTTTGAACGTTGATGATATTCCAACAGAGTGTTTATACTGAGTTAAAGAAAAGTAATTCATCTCTTAACCTACTTAAATGCGTATGTCATTCGATCCAATTGGCCGTAAGCCATTGTTGTGACAAATCAATGCCCGACCACTTAGAATATTTAGTCCACGAAACTTACAACTGGTTTGCGAAAAGTTCTAGCCGGCAAATTAGTTACAAAAAGGTTTACCAATGTATAAATAATGATGAGGTATGGTTATTTATGTATTTTTTAATTGTGATTGTGCCAGTTATTAACATTTACTTAACCCAAATGTATTTTGTGACTTGTCCATCTATGTTCTGTGTAGTTTTATGGACAAAATACAATATTTTAAGCAAAACGTTATCCTTTAAGGTACCTCTAAAAATTCCGAGGGCATGCGATACCAGATGGCTATCAATAGAAGCAGCTGTATCGCAGATTGTCACTCAGTGGGAAGAGTTGAAAGTACACTTTGGCATTGCAATGACAAAGGAAAAGTGTACAAATGCAAAAATTCCATAAGATTTTTATTGTGACGATACCAATCTGTTATACATGATGTTTCTAAAACCTAACTTTAGTGACATGCAAAAACTTAACAAGACCTTCCAAGCCAGCAATGTAGATGCTACTAAATTGTTAAATGACATCATTTTTGCAATGGAATCTCTGAAAGTAAAAGTCATTGCACCTCATACCAATATAAATTTATTGATGGACGAATTAGACAATATGGAGGATCTCGTGGATATTTGGGATATTCGTTTGAAAAAAAATTAAGGAATTAAAAGTTCAACCGGAAAATAAATGCGTAATTAGAAATGTGTGCACATATTTTATTATTGAGTTGAGCAAACAACTAAAGAAAAGGTATTCATGCATTTATGCATTTATTTGTGCTTAGCTTTCACTTATTATTTTTTGAATTGCAGTCTGCCGGAAAACGTTTCAAATATGAGAAAAATTGATACGTTCTCCGTTCAAAATATATTACGTGCGGATAAATTACTAATATAGCCAATATTTGAATATTTTCAATGCCAAAACTTTGAAAATATTTTAACACAATATGGAAATGTCCACTTAATTAAATGGGAAAACATTTCCAATACTGTTAAGTTTTGGGCAGAGGTTCTGCAACATAAAGATGCTGGAGGCGTTGTTGTTTTTAAAGACTTGGCTGAATTTGCCCTTCAGCTATTGTCGTTACCTTGGTCTAACGCCGAGGTAGAACGTGTATTCAGACAAATGAATTTGGTTAAATCCAGTATTAGAAACAGGATGCAGATTACAACTCTGGATGCAATTTTAAGCATTAGGTACATCTTTTTTTGGTAATTTTAAAACTATTTTACTTACAAGTTTAAGTCACAGATATGGGCTGCGCAGGAATGGCAAATACTGCCACAACTACACAATTCCCCTCCGAAGTTATAAATCTAATTACAAATAACGAAAAATATAATAATATGTCGGAAGATATGGACATTGACGATATTGCTGATAATGTTGTTGGCAATGTAGTTTCGCTACTTTAAAATTTTTAATAAAAGCTAGTCCAAAAATGTAACAGCTATTTAAGCCATTTTTAAAACTTTCTTGGCTATTTTCAGCTATTTTTGGGTACCGGTTTTGCTATTTTCGGCTCACAAAACCTGGCAACACTGGACATAAAGCTGATGAAGTATTGTGTGTATACACGAAGATGATATTCGGCTAGTCCCGTTACCTTTCATCTCTTTGCTTTATCTTCTGTTCTTAATGTTGCTTTTGCTATTTCGCAACATTATGCATAAAGATTATTTGATATAATTTGTTAAAAAACCCACAGTCTATAATTGAAATTTAAGATTAAGCCCTTTTAATAAAAACATTTAATTGACACTTATCATTCTATGTATGTACATACATACATACAAAAAAGAAAAATTTAATACTAATGCGTGTATCGCTATCTGTATCACGGATAAATTTTACATACATACATATATTAATTTTCTATTGTATTCATTTTTCGAGAAGAAAATTATGTTTATTTAATTTTAAATAAATCAAACCATTTCGTAAAACTCGAGAATTTTTTCCTTTTTTTGTTCTGCATGAAACTGGTACAATTGTCTGTTTCATGCCATTATGTATGTACTTATGTACATATGTACATATTTTCTCTTATTTGAGAAGGTCACCTTGCAGAAGCAAGGATTTGATTTCCGTTCACCAACGGCTCACACACCCCCAAATGATCAAGACGTTGGTTCGATCTTACGTTATAATAGTTTATTTTAACTTTAATGTCCGTCGGGTGTCCACCACCCAACTACTGCATGCCTCGGCCTCTCGGTCCAAACTGCGAACACTCCCGCTGCTACTTCACCTCCTGCTTGCTCCCGCATCTGCTGCTGCTGCTGCCGCCGCTGATGCTTCTGCAGCCGAGAGGCCGAGGCATGCGGTAGTTGGGTGGTGGACACCCGACGGACATTAAAGTTAGAATAAACTATTATATTATGTGTGAGCCGTTGGTGAACGGAAATCAAATCCTTGCTTCTGCAAGGTGACCTCCTCAAATAAGAGGAAGTTAACTTATATGTAAAAACTCCATTGGATGGTGCATAGGGTTGATTGATTTCGTTTCGTTGACTGGGCGTAGCCAAAAGATAGCGGATGTTAAAAAGTCGGCGATGAAGATAGTGACCCGGAGTCCTAGGAAGAAATCCAATTAAAATCTTTTTATATTTTATTTATATTTTTTTGTCTTTACTTACGCTATTTTTCTGCCACTGATTAGGTTAGTTTAAAGGTGCATTTCCACTACCAACATTGTGTCGCTGCCTTCTGATTTAGCGGTATAATCACAATTTACGCAGATGAGCTATAAGTGAAGATTTAGATTAAAGTAGAATTGTTTTGTGAAGAAAAAAATAAGATGCAAAAAAAATTAATAACCCGTACTTTCGTAGGTTATTAGTTTAAACTCTTTTCCACACCACCTTGAGGTAGAGTTTAAGGCGCGTTTTTTTTTTTGTGGTGTCCCCAGCAGGCCTAGTGCACATGTTATTTAGCAAATTATTCAGATAAAAAGTGAGTTTGGAATTTTGTGTTTTATACCGATTAATATTGACTGAATCAGTAACACCGTCAGTTTTTGTCATTTCGGTCAGTTACCCAAATACTTCACAAACCATATGCTTATTATCCAAGTATATTGCCAATAAAAATTTCTCAGTTATGCCAAGCATATTTTACAAATTAAATTTGTATTTGTTGTTGTATAAAAATTGCTACAGCATTTACTAAAAAGAGATCTATTACATTTGCTGCATTCTATTTTAGAAATATTACCTACCCATTTGGAACAGTGCAAACAGGTATTTAAAACTGCATCACTGCAGGAAACTAACTTTACAAACATCTCTTTTCTAAACATAGTTTAGATGTTAGGTTTGTGAGTGCTATGTTTTGAATGTAGCATTTTGCATATAGTAATATAAGAATACCACAATTAAATGTATCTTTTTGAGTGTCGTGAACCATTGTAACATTTCTATAACCTTTAAGCAATTAAGCAAATAATCGCAGTTAAGACAGCATCAACAATGAGGGTTGATAACCACTGGTTATTTAGTAAAGTAACAATGTCTTCTAATTCGATGTGGTATAGAAAACCTTTGCACTCGCGACCATGTACACTTTCAAAAAGCATTTTGCATTGCAATATAAAAAGTGCACATTTTCTTCAATGCAATCATTTAGTTTGGAATGATTTATAATTAATTGCTTATACTCTACCTCTATTTTAAACATTTCATAACTGCATGCATATGAATGATCAGTTTTCACTGTTGAGTTCAAAATATCACTTTTATTTTCTGGAACTATCGACAGTTCCAAACTGTTATTATATTCGGCAATTTTTTTTTTTTGGGCCCTGTATTTACTCTTGAATAATCCTACTTTTAATTTTTTGATGCCCTTTTTGCACCAACTTTCTTTGCATGTCGAAAGTTTTTTGTTCGATATTACATTTGAGGTAGTTTTCCGATTAGAACCACGTTTATTAGGTCTAGCCTTTATTATAGAACCGTGGACTATCGGTGAATGCATACATTCTGGGTGAGAAATTTCAATCTGTCGCACTACAGAATTCGACAATTTATTCATTTCGCGAATAAACCTGCCAAGTATAATGCCTTGCTTACATTTTACGATACTGTGTTTTAGCGTCTTAAAAAAGGATTCTATTGGACCATTACTTGGTCTTTTGGTACTTTTATCAATCAAAATTCCCATCATATTTGTCCAAAATGGTGCGAAGACCACATATTTTCCCAAAATAACGTCTGCCATTTTCGGTTGATAAAATTCATTATCTTCGTCTTCTTCAGTAAGCTCAGAAATCATGTCTTTGATTTCATTTGCAAAATGATGGAAGCGTTGTCTCAATTTGCTACTGTTTGAAGGCTATCCTCAGTATTTTTAGTTTTAGGAATAATAATACTTCTATGATCGTCTAGATTAAAATCTTCTGTGCGATCACCTGTAAAATATAAGATTGCGTTGCGAACCATCTTATTTATAGTAGGAGATAGAAGAATGGATATTAGATACTTAAACCAATCTTCAAAATCAACAACAGTAAATATGTTGTAAGCCAAACCCAAAGCCTTTCTTAGGAAAGTTGTGAGTTCAATGTTTTGCAAGGAAACAGTGTAATCTACATATATCAGCACACATTATTTTCGCATTGTGGCTAGTACAAAATTGAAAAAAAACAACTGGAAATGTTTCGCTATTACCGTACTGAAAGCACATTTCGTTGTATTAAATGAGATCTATGTAAATCGCAGTACTCTTTAAAGATTGCTCCTATAATGGCAAAACTTACGTCAGTTATGACTTGTTTGCAAAATGGTATTTGTTTTCCTTACAGGATATATTTAGTTAGCACAAAAAACGACCGATCAGATGTATGATTTGATACCGTATCTTATCGACAACTCTGGAATATGTGCAACTAAAAAATAAAGAAATATTCTCTTTTTTTGCAATTTTCAGATGTCTTACAACACCTCCTGTTGCACCTATGTATATGCAAGATGTGTACATTTAGCAATTTTTGAAACAAACGTATATGTTCAATGTTCCATAAATAAACTTCCAGTTTGGGAGACAGTTGCTGAATGTAATGTGACTATCCATTACATAACATGCATCTTTAAATGCACCTTTTCAAAATCATCTCGAGCATTTGCCTCCGATTTTATATTTCTATAGTATGATAAATTTTTATTTATCACTTGACTGCCTACTAAAACTCTTTCAATATTTGTTTAAAGAGCCAAGTCACCTCTATATTGAAAAGCGATTTATGGCTTTGCATTGATTATTTTTTCCAAAATTTATTGTATGACACAATTCACGACTGCTGGAGAAAACTTGAACTATGCCATTAAAATCTCCAAAAAATTTGTAATAGTTGCAAGACGGATCCTTGCAGTATCCATATGCAACACATGAGTTAATATTTATTCTTACAGAACTAAAATATATAACACAGGCATTATTCGAGGAAAAATAATTTTCTCTAAGAATATGTTCTATGCTCTTCTTTTTAGTAAATAAAGTACAGCAATTATTGAAAATATCTTGAAAATGCTTTACTTCTATTTCTGAAATAAGATGATTGCGTGACCGTAAGCGATTGGGGTTGCTAACCATTTTTACATGTACATTTAGAGGAGTGTTTCCAAATCTGAATTCCTTAGATTCAAGGTAAATCTTACGCGGAAATAGGCGAAATTATGGAACGAAGCCGTTTTACCATTCGAAGCATTATACAACGCTTCAAAGGAGCTTCGAATTTGGATAGTGCTAAGCACACAGGTCGCCCAAAGATTTTGAGCAGCCGGGAATGCACCCAAATAATACGCAAAGTCAAAGTGGACCCGAGGATATCTTCCACCAAAATTGCTGCCGACGTAAAAACTGATATGGGAAAGGATGTCCACCCGATTACCGTACGCAGAGTACTGCACGAGGCCAATTACCATGCGCGTGTGGCTAGACGAAAGCCATTCATTTCAGAAATAAATAAAAAAAAACGTTTGCACTACGCCAAGGAGTATATAAAGAAACCACTAGATTACTGGCACCAGGTATTGTTTTCCGACGAAAGCAAATTTAATATATTTCGATCGGATGGCCGGCAAACTGTTTGGAGAAAGCCAAACACGGAGTTCGAAAAGAACAATAATACACCAACGGTGAAACATGGTGGTGGAGGGGTAATGGTGTGGGGTTGCATGTCTGCTGCAGGTGTGGGCGAGTAGGTGTTTGTCGACGGAATAATGGACAAAATCGGATATATGAATATTTTAAAAGAAAACCTCCAAAAAAGTGCCGACAAACTACAATTAGCCAAAAAATTCACTTTTCAGCACGATAATGACCCCAAACATTCCGCCCATGACGTGAAAATGTGGCTTGCTTTTAATACAGCCCATGTGCTACCGCATCCACCACAGTCTCCAGATCTCAATCCGATTGAGCATTTGTGGGAAGAATTGGACAGGCGCATCAGGAAGCGCGCAATTCAAACAAAACATGAATTAAAACAAGCTCTGGTCGAAAAAATTGGCAAAAAAATTGGTCAAGAAACCACTAAAAAGTTAACTGATTCAATGCCGGCCCGTTTATTAGCCGTCATTAAAGCTAAAGGATTAGCAACAAAATATTAACTTTTAATTATCTTGTTTATATTTAAGTTTTTCTTTGGGTGTGCCAATAATTTTGTTCCATGAAATCGACAATTTTTTTTAAGTTTTTGTATATAGTTACTATTAGTTTTAAGTTTTTAGAAACAATTTTTTGGTTTATTTAAATAGATAATTTGATCTCTTTGGCTAATTGTTCTTTTTAACGTTTATTGTTTTTAATGTAGTCAAAAGACGGCCATTAAGTTAAAAATTCGTGCTGTGCCAATAATTTAGTTCGTCACTGTATGTCACCCTGAAAAAGACAAATGGCTGTCAAAAACTAATATATAAATATATATACACTTGCCAGAAAAACTATGCATACAGGCATAGTGTACGACTTTAACAGTAAATAAATATGGTTAATAATAGTAATGTGGCCGGAATTATATTTTTTTAGGAACAACTATTCAATAACACACATCATAAAATTTTATTTTATAATATTTAATAGATTTTTTTTAATATTTTAATTAAGAAAAAAACATAGAAAATTCAATTAGAAAAAGTATGCGTACAAACTTAGCAAACAAAAGAAAACAAACTTTTTTTCAATGAAAATTAAAAAATTAATATGATGTTGGATACCCTTTTCTCTTCTGGGTCTCTTCCAACCGTTTTGGCATTGATGCCACCAACTTTCGGGTGAAGTCAGCCGGAATTTTCAGCCATTCTTCCATTAGCACCGATTTGAGCATGTCTTTCGATGTTATGACATGCTCTCTGATTCTACGCTCCAAAAAATCCCATAGATGCTCTATGGGATTAAGGTCCGGTGACTGGGGAGGTGAGTGAAGCTGGTTCCTGATATTATACAATAACCACAGCTTCACATTGTGGGCCGTGTGTTTGTGGTCATTGTCCTGTTGGAAGACAAAGTCCTCTCCAAGACCCAATTGTCTGGCGCTTTGGTGTAAATTATTTTTCAAAATTTGGAGGTAGGCCATATGGTCCATTGTGGACTCAATAAACACCAAATTACCCACTCCACTTGCTGCCATGCACCCCCACACCATTACGCTTCCTCCACCGTGTTTAACGGTTGGAGCAAGATTTTGGACATCGAAGGCTGTGCCCTTCTTTCGCCACACAAGTTTTCTCCCCTTGATGCCAAAAATGCAAAATTTGCTCTCGTCGGTGAAAATAACGTTATTCCAATACTCTGGACTCACTCAGTATTTCCTGGCGAAATCCATCCGCTTGATTTTATTCGCCTCAGAAATAAGTGGCTTCCTTCGAGCAACACGGGCATTCAGTTCATTTTTCTTTAAAAATTTCCTAATTGTGTCATCGTGTAGGTTTTTGTCGTACTTCACCTTGACTTCCTGCCCAATCTTGGCTGAAGTTAACCTGGGGTTTTGCCTCACCGTCTTCAGCACGTCCTTCTTCTCTCGATCGGTCAGCTTTGAGGGCCTACCAGAACGTGACTTTGACTTCACTGAGCCAATCGAATTATAATTATTGATAACCCTTTGGACGGAGGAATGGGTTCTGCCAATAATTTCACAAATTGCTTCCTCAAATCGGTGCTAATGGAAGAATGGCTGAAAATTCCGGCTGACTTCACCCGAAAGTTGGTGGCATCAATGCCAAAACGGTTGGAAGAGACCCAGAAGAGAAAAGGGTATCCAACATCATATTAATTTTTTAATTTTCATTGAAAAAAAGTTTGTTTTCTTTTGTTTGTTAAGTTTGTACGCATACTTTTTCTAATTGAATTTTCTATGTTTTTTTCTTAATTAAAATATTAAAAAAAATCTATTAAATATTATAAAATAAAATTTTATGATGTGTGTTATTGAATAGTTGTTCCTAAAAAAATATAATTCCGGCCACATTACTATTATTAACCACATTTATTTACTGTTAAAGTCGTACACTATGCCTGTACGCATAGTTTTTCTGGCAAGTGTACATATACATATGTACATACATACATATGTACATATATTATATGTATATGTGTACATATGTACACGTTTTTTTGTACATGCATATACATACATACATACACATGCGTGTACATTGCAAAATTCTGACAATTGGAATTAAATTATAATAGGAAATGAAATACCTATTGGCATACTAACAAATAATTCCAAAAAGTCAAGCACTGTTTATGTGTACATATGTATGTATGTACATCCATATGTAAATGCATCTATGTACATACATACATAATGGCATGAAAGAGACAACTGTACCAGTTTCATGCAGAACAAAAAAAGGAAAAAGTTCTCGAGTTTTACGAAATGGTTTGATTTATTTAAAATTAAATAAACCTAATTTTCTTCTCGAAAAATGAATACAATAGAAAATTAATATATGTATGTATGTAAAATTTATCCGTGATGCAGATAGCGATACACGCATTAATATTAAATTTTTCTTTTTTGTATGTATGTATGTACATACATACATAGAATGATAAGTGTCAATTAAATGTTTTTATTAAAAGGGCTTAATCTTAAATTTCAATTATAGATTATGCGTTTTTTAACAAATTATTTCAAATCATCATTATGCATACATTTATTTATGCAAAGTAAAAAGTTTTCAATAATACATATGTACATACATACATGTGTTTACATTAGGGAACGCGGGTAAATACATATATATGTATGTATGTACATACATGTATGTATAAGAAAACATGAACTAGTATTTTTTTAATAAAGGTGAAGGAAGATAAAAGGAGAAAACTAGCTAAGAAAAACTGGCTATTAATATTATATTATTATTATTGGAAATGCATCTGGCAACGCACTTCTTTCATTAGCCCATCTGGCCACCACGCTTTGTCAATACTTTAAGTTCTTCGTTGTTCTTTGCCCTAGTCGGAAGCTGACCGCATTTGTAATCAATATCATTATACATATAAGTTAATATACATTCTAATACTCTGATAATAAACATCAAAATACAACAGGTTATGGGCCCAGCACGCTTCCACTGCGCCACAAAAGAATTAGATGTTAAAAATGTATAAAATTGTAAAAAAATAAAATGCGGCAAAAATAACCAAAAAGACAGACAAAAGAAACGCGGTGTTACTGTCCAAAATAGGCCGCCTGTGTGGCGCCATGTGTATATATATGTGTGAATAAGTAGCGTCAGTTGTTGCTTGTGTAGCTTCACGTTAATTCTCGCTTGTGTAGCAAGAAATAAAAACGCACAAAAAAGTAAAAGAACTTCTTGGACAGTGTATATGTATGTATTGTACATATTAAAATTACAAAAGAACAATGAGTGTCGCTAGTGTACGTATAGAGCCATTGGGCAAAGAAAACTTTGATACATGGAAAATTCAAATGGAAGCGCTTCTAATCAAAAATGATACTTGGAAATATGTGAATAATACGCATGTAAAGACAGAAGCAAACACTGAGCAATGGGTGAGGGAAGACGCCAAAGCGAAATAAAGCAAATGAAGAATTGCGAAACTTAAAATGACGTATGGAAAAAGTTACACAGCATATACCAGTCCACTGGGCCAGCACGTAAGGCCACACTACTAAAATCGTTAATTTTGTTGAAATTGGGTCCCGGCGGGGATATGAGAAGTCACATCGACAAGTTTTTTGACATAGTGGACAAAATAAATGAAAATGATTTGCTAGATATTAATGATTTAATTTCAATTCTCCTATTATATAGCATTTCGGAGTAGTACGAAACGTTTCGCATAGCAATTGAATCACAAGACACATTAATTGCACCCGAAACACTAAAAATAAAATTATTGGATGAGTATGAAGCGCGAAACCGAAACAAATTTGAGTCCACACCTGGGGCATTAATGATAAAGAAAAGAAACACCTACAATACAAGTTCGAAGTTTAAATTTAAATGTTACAACTGCGGAAAGGTCGGTCACAAGGCATCGGAGTGTCGATCAAAAGCCCAGAAAAAATACAAAACATACAGTGATTCAAATACAAGCATGTGCATACATGAAGCAAATTCAGCAAGTACGATCAATCAGGGCTGGTGCCTGGACTCCGGAGCAACATCACATATGTGTTCAGAAAAGAATAGATTTGGCAAAGCATACGCAGAAACATCCCAACAGTTAAAATTAGCAAACGGCGAAACTACCGATGTAAAGGGATTCGGCACAGTTACATTTAAACCGAATAATAAATTTTCTGCAAGTCTTTCGAACACACTCTATGTTCCAGACATCAGAGAAAATCTTCTATCAATTTCGAAGATATGCGATCATGGCTTCAATGTATTGTTCAAACAAAATTTAGGTGAAATCATTAACGTGTCGAATGGAAAAATTGTTTTTACTGCGCAACGAAAATGTGATTTGTACCATGTAGAAGAAATAGGTGGAAACAGCCACTTAGCAGTAAGCTATAGAAGCAGCCTCAAAGAATGGCATGAACGTCTCGGGCACCTAAACGAAAAGGACTTAAAAGATTCCATACAAAAAGGAAAAATAAAAGGAATACGCGTGAATTCTGGTGAAAGTCTACCAATCTGTGAAGTATGCATCAAAGCAATCATGAAAACCATTCTCCGCATCTGGTTCAAAATCCCAGGAATTGTTGGCATTAATACATAGCGAAGTATGCGGACCAATGCGTGTAAATAGTCATGGAGGCAGTCGATACTTCGTGACGTTCATAGACGACTATTCAAAATGGTGCGAACTGTATACCATAAAAAGCAAGTCTGAAGTTTCCAATAAGTTCAAGGAATTTAAAAGCTATGTCGAACGAAAAACTGGAAAGAAGATTAAAACTTTTAGATCTGACAATGGTACCGAGTACACAAATAATGAGTTTAATAAATATCTTAAAGCAGCAGGAATAAAGCACGAGTTCTCAGTGGAATATACCCCGCAGCAAAATGGAACAGCTGAACGTAAGAATCGGACCCTTGTGGAGATGGCCCGCTGCATGATGATACAAGCAACACTCCCACCTAGCTACTGGGCCGAAGCAATCAATACAGCCAATTACATAAGAAATAGATGCCCATCCAGAAGCCTGTCTGGCGAAATACCATTTAAGTTATGGAACAATCGCACTGCAATTGTCAAACATCTGCGCACGTTTGGGCAAATTGCATATTCACTTGACAAAAGAGCAAAGAGTAAGTTCAGGCCAAGATCTAAACGTTGTATATTTATAGGTTACTGTAGTGATGCCAAAGCCTACAGGCTATATGATCCCGTAACCAAAACCGTATCAAAGAGCCGTGATGTGGTCTTCACAAATCTTTTTGGAAACGACCACGTATATGAAGAGTTCTCGGAGCAAACGAGTGAATTTGAATTCACCACAAGATCAACAAGAAGAGTCGCAGCAAGAGAAGTCGCATGACCTCATTCATGAAGAACCGCTACTGAACAGAAGTGGACCCGGAAGACCAAAAAAGCTTCACACAGAAGTATCCGAAGAAGATGATTTTTTTGAAGCCACATCGCTAATTAGCACTGGAGATGAAACCAATGTAAATGGAGCTGTTAAAGGTCCAAATGCTGCAGAATGGAAAGATGCGCTTATAAGCGAGTACAAAGCATTACAAAAAAATCAAACATGGGAAATTGTAAGCCGGCAGAAAAATCAGAAAGTCATTGAAACCAAATGGGTCCTTCGCACAAAGTATAAGCCAAATGGTGAGATTGATTGTCGGAAAGCGCGTCTAGTAGCTAAAGGATTTACACAGAGAGAGGGAATTGACTTCAACGAAACGTACTCCCCCGTAGCTCGATTGGGATCAATACGAGCATTAATAGCATTAGCTGCAGAAATGAGTCTCGACCTTGTACCAATTTGATTTTAATAGTGCATATTTAAACGGAGACATAGAGGAAGAATTGTACATAAGTGTCCCACCTGGATTTAAGGAAATACTTACAGCAAAAGAAAGGAAAAAGTACGGACCTGAGCGGGTATGTAAATTAAAAAAGGCTTTATATGGCTTGAAGCAGAGTGGACGACAATGGTACAAAAAGCTCGACCCTTGCGTATATATGAAGAAAGAGAATAGCGGAATCATTATGATTTTATTGTACGTCGATGATCTTATAGTCGCAACAAATAATGAAGCATTATTATTGAATCTAAAATCCGAGTTATCCCAAAATTTCGAAATGAAATATTTAGGTAAGCTGGCACATTGCTTGGGAATCGAATTTCACCAAAACAAAGAGGAGGAAAGAATTTTCTATGAGTCAATCAAAGTATATAAAGGACTTGTTAAAGCAATTCAACATGGAAGATTGCAAGCCAGCATGCACCCCAATTAACACGAGCGAGAAAATATCAAACGACATGTGCCCAAGCAATTCAACATGGAAGATTGCAAGCCAGCATGCACCCCAATTAACACGAGCGAGAAAATATCAAACGACATGTGCCCAAAAACAAAAATCAGAAGCGGATGAAGCCATCAACATTCCTTACCAAAGCTTGATCGGTGCCTTGATGTGGTTGGCAGTATTAACACGCCCTGATATTTCACATGCAGTAAGTCTACTTAGCCAATATAATAATAATTACGGAAAACTGCATTTGGTTGCAGCCAAGAGTGTACTTCGATATCTAAAAGGTACTCAAGACAGAGGATTAGTGTACAAACGAGATGGAAAAGATTTGGTGGGCTTCGCTGATGCCGACTGGGCAGCTAATATAGATGATCGTAGATCTTTTACAGGTTTTACCTTCAAGATGGCTAATGGAGCGATATGCTGGGAATCCCGTAAGCAGCGAACTGTAGCGCTTTCCAGTACGGAGGCGGAATATATGGCCATCTCTGATGCATCAAAAGAAGCTGTTCATCTGACGTCATTCTTTCAGGAAGTTATGGGTCCACTACGAACTACCATAATATACAACGACAATCAAGGAGCTGGTCAACTCACAAGAAATCCCATATTTCACAAACGAACAAAGCATGTTGACATTCGCCATCATTTTGTACGAGAGCTGGTGGAGAAAGCATTGAACACATTTCAACTAATGAAATGCCAGCATACGTCTTGACCAAAGGACTGGGAAAGGTGAAGCATGAATCTTGTGCAGCATTATTGGGTTTGCAGAGAATCAATTAGTACATAGCCATCTGAGGGGAAGTATTGGAAATGCATCTGGCAACGCGCTTCTTTCATCAGCCCATCTGGCCACCACGATTTGTCAATACTTTAAGTTCTTCGTTGTTCTTTGCCGTAGTCGGAAGCTTTGTAATCAATATCATTATACATATAAGTTAATATACATTCTAATACTCTGATAATAAACATTGAAATACAACAATTATGTATGCATATTATTTATTTTTATACCCTGTACCCATAGGGTAAAAGGGTATATTAAAGTCGCTAAAATGTATGTAACAGGCAGAAGGAAAATTTTCCGACCCCATAAAGTATATCTATTCTTGATCAGTATCAATAGCGAAGTCGATTGAGACATGTCCGTCCGTCCGTATGAACACCGAGATCTCAGAGACTATAAGAGCTAGAGCAACCAAATTTGGTGTCAACATCCGT
>JBAMCD010000245.1:0-340000 GCA_037075365.1 Drosophila emarginata
GGTAATGGACATAGCTTAGTTACTGGCCGTTTAACCAGCCCATGAATTGTCTTCAAGGTGACAACTCTGACTAATCCATCTGTTCCAACGTTCCGACCGAGATCCCACCTATGAGAAGGAAATCGTTCATCCTTTATTAGCACCATGCATACAACGTCAAGGTTTCGTCTGACTTGTAAACATTTTGGTCTTCTCTGCAATCGTGTTAAATACTTAGACTTCCATCTCATCCAAAATTGTTGGACATAGTATTGACAATTTTTCCACCGATCTACCAAACTCAAATTTACTACATCTGGTAGGTGGTGACAGAAGAGCGTCTCCAATCAAAAAATGACCCGGTGTTAATACTAGAAGGTCCTCCGGATAGTTCGATATCGGACATAAAGGCCTCGAGTTGAGGCAAGATTCAATTTGTACCAACACCGTGGCGAGTTCGTCAAACGTTAGAACCTTATCTCCTATAGTTCGCTAAAGATGATACTTCATCGATTTTACGCAAGCTTCCTACAATCCTCCGAAGTGTGGGGCTGACGGTGGGTTGAAATGCCACGTAATTCCGTCTTTCATCATTGATGGTATGATTGTTTATGAAACATATGAATGATATGCTAATTTGTCTGCGTGTAGTTTTTTGTTTGCCTCCACAAAGTTAGTATCGCAATCACTATAAACGTCTGTGCATAGGCCACGTCGGCCAATAAAACGATTGAAAGCTCCAAGAAACGCATCAGATGTCAAATTGCCAACCGGCTCCAAATGTATGGCCTTGGTGACGAGACAGATGAAAACAGCAATAGTAACGGTAGTAAGGAATCTCGTAGACGTCCACCGAGACGTAAAACACAATGGTTCGTATCAAAATAGGGATTTAATGGCAATAGAGTGCTATCCTTGGCAATTACCCTACCAGTAATCAGCTCCCTCCATTCCGCTTGAAAACAGTCACGTTGCACCATTCGAATAATTTCCTAAAGACCTTCTAATAATTCCCTACTTAAGAGATCACCTCGTCTGACATTCAACTCATATGAGCGACAATTATGCACAAAACGTTTGACATATGCCATAATCCGCAGAAATCGTGTATAAGATGAATGCTGGCTTATAAAAATTGCACTCTGCATCTCCTCCAGTCGAATTTTGCGACATCTTAACCTTTGCCTTTCAGCTTGTACCTCCAAATATGCCTGCTGATTGACAATATTGCAAGGCCATTCTTCGTTCGCTTCCTGTAACCAACGTGATCCATGCCACCAGAGATCACAAGATAGTAATTTCGAAGCGCTGACACCCCGACTTAGATAATCCGCAGGATTATCCTTCGAAGAAACATGTCTCCATTGTTCTGCATACGAAATTTCCAAAGTTATACGATTCGACACGAATACCTTCCAATTATCAGCTCCTCCACGAATCCAGCTAATAGTAATCATCGAATCTGACCAATAAATGGTGTTAGAAAAGTTTATATTAATTCGCAAATTTTGTGTTAAGTGCTTATAAACCTTGACTGCTTCAAGAGCTGCACACAGTTCAGCTCGTGGGATGGTCAATTGTGGTTTCACCGGAAATATTTTTCCCTTTGCCAATTGCAGTTCTACATGAAAGGTGTTGCTTCCTGTTGGAACTCGTAGGTAAGCCACCGCACCATATGCTCGTGAAGAGGCATCGCAAAATATATGTAAATCCGCTTTTCCATCTTTTATGCCCCAACTCATATGTCGTGGTATATGTATACTTCTAATATTGGGTAGCTCCATTAAAAACTTCTTCCATTCTTTTGTAATACTTGCTGGCAATGTGTCATCCCAACCTATTCTTTCCTTCCATAGTCGCTGCATCAGGATTTTTGCAATTATAACGATCGGACTTAGCCATCCCATGGGATCAAATAAACGCGCAATTGTTGATAGAATTGTTCGCTTTGTGTGTGAATCCATTGATACGTCAAAATTTAATCTAAATCTAAACGCATCCTCCTTTGGGTTCCAGTACAGCCCCAAAGTACGAATGGTGTCGTCACCTTCGACATGCACCAACCCACTGGTTTCACGATGTTCCGTCGGTATGCCTTCTAATAACTCTGGGCAATTGCTAGCCCACTTTCTTAATTCAAATGTGCCACTTCGTAACATTGCAATGACTTGACTTTGGACTGCCTTCGCCTCGGCAATACTATTTCCTCCAGACAAAATATCATCGACGTACATTTGATGTTTTACCACATCTACGGCCAATGGAAAGTTCTCCTGTTCATCTACTGCCAGTTGTTGGATCACTCGCATAGCCAAGTAGGGTGCGCAGCTGGTTCCAAACATAAGAGTCGTGCATGCATATTCCTCAACTTCTTCACTCGTCTCTGCTTTCCACAATATGCGCTGATACTGCGCATCATCCTTTGTTATGTTTATACACCTATACATTTTCTCAACATCAGCCAAGAATACCCATTGTAATCCACGCCAATTGAGGATGACCTCCGGCAGATGCACATGTAGCTTGGGTCCAATCGCTAATATGTCATTTAATGATCTTCCATTACTCGTCTTGCTTGACCCGTCGAACACAACTCGGACCTTTGTAGTTGATGAAGTTTCCTTTATAACGGGATAATGCGGTAGATAGCAGTGGTGAATTTTCCCCGCTGATCGTTGGGAAGTATTGGATGACTGCTGTGTGCCATGTTCCATTTGACCTAACTCTAAATATTCATTAATTGTGTTAAAATACGCTTGCTTTAAATGTTCATCTGTATCTAAGCGCCGAGTCAGAGAATCTAGCCGTTTCAACGCGCTCCGATAAGACGCTCCAATCAGCATTGATTGGTCCAGATGAGAGGGGAAGGGAAGACGTACCAAATATTTCCCAGACGGTAAGCGTTTATGCGTGCGAACGATCCCTCGTCGAACTGCTCTAGCTCCCAAAACGATGTATCCCAAACGAGTATTTTGTGCAAATAGTGTTCCCGGTCTTCCTCTACATACTTCTCCCAGCATCAGCTCGTCGTAAATATCACTGCCAAGTAAAATATCAATACCTTGTCGAACATGGTAATTAGAATCGGCTAGCCGCAAATCCTTAAGATGAGGCTACCTCTCGGCTGATATATGTCTATCTGGCATTTTTTTGCTTACCTTGGGCAACACATATGCAAAGACCTTATGTTTTATCTGTGAATCGTATAAAGACCCTATGATCATAGGTATGTGGACGCTTCCGTTAATTTTGCGTTCGCTAATCCATGGATTTTTATATAAACCCTTTTTTGCCATAAACGTAATTGTTGGGCTGCGTGCGACGCCTGTGATCCTTGATCTAAAAAGGCTCGAAATTGCAGAGTCTGTCCATCCTTTGACTTAACCAACACCATAGCTGTTGGTAACAAAACCTCTTGTCTTGTAAGAGGTACCGTTTCACGATTTCCATTTATTAAATTTGATGATACTCCCGGAACACCGGATCCAAATTTCCGTGGGGCGTCTGCCTTATTTGCATCCCGATTTCGCGGTGTTAACCGATGGAGTAGTGTGTGATGCTGTTCACGACATTCAGCGCAATTTCCTTGACTGCTACATGCAGCTACTTGATGATTTGGCTTAAGACACTTAAAACACAATCGATGCCTTAATACCACTTCCTTTCTTTCCGACGGATTCATGTCCTGGAACATCTTGCATGCTCCTATAATATGATTCTCTTGACCACAGACTATACACGTTTCCGCCTGTCGAGCTACGAATGAACCCTTTGCGAAGCTTTGGTTAGCACGTATATCCGCCTTGCCTCCCTCGTACCCGGTCCCTTGACACAAATCCCTCGGCTCCCTCCTCATCGTCCGATACTGAGATTCGAGATACTTACAAAGTTCTTCAAATGATGGTACCAAAACTGCAGACTGATCGCGCATGTCGATGCCAGTCTTCTCCAACGAACTTAAACAAGACCGGCATGTCTGCACAAATCGTCAGCGATCCAGCATCACCTAATTTTACCGGTAATTGTTGCTCAAATACATCCATATAGTGTAAAAACAATACTCGTTTATTGTCGTACAAATTCATGAGCATTCCCCATGCCACTTGGTAATTCGATTCCACCAAGGTTAGGGGCTCAATATCCTTAGCTGCTTCCTCTGATAATGAATCCTTTAAATAGTGAAAGCGATAAAGGTCACTTATCTTCTCGCAGTGGTGAGCTCGCGCCAAGAACACCTCCTTGAACGCTGACCAATCCACGAATTTTCCACTAAAAGTTGGCAGCTTAACTGTTGGAAGCTTCACTTCCTCTACTGCCGATACAGTCTGATGCATACAGGAGTCATTAGACGCGGTAGATGCTGGTATTCTGCTCTCTCTCTGTCGATGCAATTCATTCCGAATCTCTGCTACTCCCATAATGTAGGTTTCTTCAAATATATCCCAGATTGCTGTTTCGAAATATTTGGCCTTAAGTTGCTCGTTTTCTAGTTCTCGCGAAAGTTGCTGATGGTTACGTTTGAACTCCGCATGTACTTCTACCAACGAATCCAACCTGGCCTCCAAATGAGAGTCCGCATGTAGCGATTCATTAGCCTTATAATTTTGCAGCGACTTTTCTAACGATGCTAGCAGCGCATTTTGTTCACAAACCACACGTATAAGTTCTGCCATTATGACCACCAACCTACACATCAGAGTCAAATTGCACTCACCCGTTTAATAAATCCAAATTTGATCAGCAAGCACACTCCATTCCAATCGCCAAGATCATCCTCACAGGAGGCACCAAAATATGTTGGGTGACGGCTGCGGCCGTTGCGGAGCCCCAAACTGCTCGAATAAAAAATGATGCAGACTGCAGATGCAGATCCAACAGAGTCGGTTTGAGGTGCCTGGCCGAAAAGGTGGAGCTTCTTGCCTTCCAAAAGGTGTCCAAACAAAACTCAGTATTTCACTTTATAATTTCTTATTTTAACCTAAAATACTTCAGAAGTCGCAAAAACACAGAAGGTGCTTCTGACTCAAATGGCTGACTCTAGCAGACTACCAAAAATATCAATAGCGTTTTTACTAAGTTACAATCTTCAAAGTTCAAAATTTTCCATGGAAAGACATAAAGTTTTAATAATAACAGGACTTAAAGCTACATTTCAAATTCGCTACATATGCTTAGTTCTCTCTTCGTCTTCTCTTCTCTTTCGCCATAACTGCGCTCTTAACAGCTGTAGCTCGAACATTCTCCCCCTCTTTTATGATGGACATCCTTATCATAAAACGCACGAACACCAGGCTACAGGATCGCTGCTCAAATGGTACTGAAACGAAAGAGTAACAATTTAACTCTCAGATGAAGGGTTGGGGTCATTTTCTCTCCAATTTTCTTGAATGGGTAATGGACATAGCTTAGTTACTGGCCGTTTAACCAGCCCATGAATTGTCTTCAAGGTGACAACTCTGACTAATCCATCTGTTCCAACGTTCCGACCGAGATCCCACCTATGAGAAGGAAATCGTTCATCCTTTATTAGCACCATGCATCCAACGTCAAGGTTTCGTCTGACTTATAAACATTTTGGTCTTCTCTGCAATCGTGTTAAATACTTAGACTTCCATCTCATCCAAAATTGTTGGACATAGTATTGACAATTTTTCCACCGATCTACCAAACTCAAATTTACTACATCTGGAGTAGGTGGTGACAGAAGAGCGTCTCCAATCAAAAAATGACCCGGTGTTAATACTAGAAGGTCCTCCGGATAGTTCGATATCGGACATAAAGGCCTCGAGTTGAGGCAAGATTCAATTTGTACCAACACCGTGGCGAGTTCGTCAAACGTTAGAACCTTATCTCCTATAGTTCGCTAAAGATGATACTTCATCGATTTTACGCCAGCTTCCCACAATCCTCCGAAGTGTGGGGCTGACGGTGGGTTGAAATGCCACGTAATTCCGTCTTTCATCATTGATGGTGTGATTGTTTATGAAACATATGAATGATATGCTAATTTGTCTGCGTGTAGTTTTTTGTTTGCCTCCACAAAGTTAGTATCGCAATCACTATAAACGTCTGTGCATAGGCCACGTCGGCCAATAAAACGATTGAAAGCTCCAAGAAACGCATCAGATGTCAAATTGCCAACCGGCTCCAAATGTATGGCCTTGGTGACGAGACAGATGAAAACAGCAATAGTAACGGTAGTAAGGAATCTCGTAGACGTCCACCGAGACGTAAAACACAATGGTTCGTATCAAAATAGGGATTTAATGGCAATAGAGTGCTATCCTTGGCAATTACCCTACCATTAATCAGCTCCCTCCATTCCGCTTGAAAACAGTCACGTTGCACCATTCGAATAATTTCCTAAAGACCTTCCAATAATTCCCCACTTAAGAGATCACCTCGTCTGACATTCAACTCATATGAGCGACAATTATGCACAAAACGTTTGACATATGCCATAATCCGCAGAAATCGTGTATAAGATGAATGCTGGCTTATAAAAATTGCACTCTGCATCTCCTCCAGTCGAATTTTGCGACATCTTAACCTTTGCCTTTCAGCTTGTACCTCCAAATATGCCTGCTGATTGACAATATTGCAAGGCCATTCTTCGTTCGCTTCCTGTAACCAACGTGATCCATGCCACCAGAGATCATAAGATAGTAAAGTTTATATTAATTCGCAAATTTTGTTTTAAGTACTTATAAACCTTGACTGCTTCAAGAGCTGCACACTGTTCAGCTCGTGGGATGGTCAATTGTGGTTTCACCGGCAATATTTTTCCCTTTGCCAATTGCAGTTCTATATGAAAGGTGTTGCTTCCTGTTGGAACTCGTAGGTAAGCCACCGCACCATATGCTCGTGAAGAGGCATCGCAAAATATATGTAAATCCGCTTTTCCATCTTTTATGCCCCAACTCATATGTCGTGGTATATGTATACTTCTAATATTGGGTAGCTCCATTAAAAACTTCTTCCATTCTTTTGTAATACTTGCTGGCAATGTGTCATCCCAACCTATTCTTTCCTTCCATAGTCGCTGCATCAGGATTTTTGCAATTATAACGATCGGACTTAGCCATCCCATGGGATCAAATAAACGCGCAATTGTTGATAGAATTGTTCGCTTTGTGTGTGAATCCATTGATACGTCAAAATTTAATCTAAATCTAAACGCATCCTCCTTTGGGTTCCAGTACAGCCCCAAAGTACGAATGGTGTCGTCACCTTCGACATGCACCAACCCACTGGTTTCACGATGTTCCGTCGGTATGCCTTCTAATAACTCTGGGCAATTGCTAGCCCACTTTCTTAATTCAAATGTGCCACTTCGTAACATTGCAATGACTTGACTTTGGACTGCCTTCGCCTCGGCAATACTATTTCCTCCAGACAAAATATCATCGACGTACATTTGATGTTTTACCACATCTACGGCCAATGGAAAGTTCTCCTGTTCATCTACTGCCAGTTGTTGGATCACTCGCATAGCCAAGTAGGGTGCGCAGCTGGTTCCAAACATAAGAGTCGTGCATGCATATTCCTCAACTTCTTCACTCGTCTCTGCTTTCCACAATATGCGCTGATACTGCGCATCATCCTTTGTTATGTTTATACACCTATACATTTTCTCAACATCAGCCAAGAATACCCATTGTAATCCACGCCAATTGAGGATGACCTCCGGCAGATGCACATGTAGCTTGGGTCCAATCGCTAATATGTCATTTAATGATCTTCCATTACTCGTCTTGCTTGACCCGTCGAACACAACTCGGACCTTTGTAGTTGATGAAGTTTCCTTTATAACGGGATAATGCGGTAGATAGCAGTGGTGAATTTTCCCCGCTGATCGTTGGGAAGTATTGGATGACTGCTGTGTGCCATGTTCCATTTGACCTAACTCTAAATATTCATTAATTGTGTTAAAATACGCTTGCTTTAAATGTTCATCTGTATCTAAGCGCCGAGTCAGAGAATCTAGCCGTTTCAACGCGCTCCGATAAGACGCTCCAATCAGCATTGATTGGTCCAGATGAGAGGGGAAGGGAAGACGTACCAAATATTTCCCAGACGGTAAGCGTTTATGCGTGCGAACGATCCCTCGTCGAACTGCTCTAGCTCCCAAAACGATGTATCCCAAACGAGTATTTTGTGCAAATAGTGTTCCCGGTCTTCCTCTACATACTTCTCCCAGCATCAGCTCGTCGTAAATATCACTGCCAAGTAAAATATCAATACCTTGTCGAACATGGTAATTAGAATCGGCTAGCCGCAAATCCTTAAGATGAGGCTACCTCTCGGCTGATATATGTCTATCTGGCATTTTTTTGCTTACCTTGGGCAACACATATGCAAAGACCTTATGTTTTATCTGTGAATCGTATAAAGACCCTATGATCATAGGTATGTGGACGCTTCCGTTAATTTTGCGTTCGCTAATCCATGGATTTTTATATAAACCCTTTTTTGCCATAAACGTAATTGTTGGGCTGCGTGCGACGCCTGTGATCCTTGATCTAAAAAGGCTCGAAATTGCAGAGTCTGTCCATCCTTTGACTTAACCAACACCATAGCTGTTGGTAACAAAACCTCTTGTCTTGTAAGAGGTACCGTTTCACGATTTCCATTTATTAAATTTGATGATACTCCCGGAACACCGGATCCAAATTTCCGTGGGGCGTCTGCCTTATTTGCATCCCGATTTCGCGGTGTTAACCGATGGAGTAGTGTGTGATGCTGTTCACGACATTCAGCGCAATTTCCTTGACTGCTACATGCAGCTACTTGATGATTTGGCTTAAGACACTTAAAACACAATCGATGCCTTAATACCACTTCCTTTCTTTCCGACGGATTCATGTCCTGGAACATCTTGCATGCTCCTATAATATGATTCTCTTGACCACAGACTATACACGTTTCCGCCTGTCGAGCTACGAATGAACCCTTTGCGAAGCTTTGGTTAGCACGTATATCCGCCTTGCCTCCCTCGTACCCGGTCCCTTGACACAAATCCCTCGGCTCCCTCCTCATCGTCCGATACTGAGATTCGAGATACTTACAAAGTTCTTCAAATGATGGTACCGAAACTGCAGACTGATCGCGCATGTCGATGCCAGTCTTCTCCAACGAACTTAAACAAGACCGGCATGTCTGCACAAATCGTCAGCGATCCAGCATCACCTAATTTTACCGGTAATTGTTGCTCAAATACATCCATATAGTGTAAAAACAATACTCGTTTATTGTCGTACAAATTCATGAGCATTCCCCATGCCACTTGGTAATTCGATTCCACCAAGGTTAGGGGCTCAATATCCTTAGCTGCTTCCTCTGATAATGAATCCTTTAAATAGTGAAAGCGATAAAGGTCACTTATCTTCTCGCAGTGGTGAGCTCGCGCCAAGAACACCTCCTTGAACGCTGACCAATCCACGAATTTTCCACTAAAAGTTGGCAGCTTAACTGTTGGAAGCTTCACTTCCTCTACTGCCGATACAGTCTGATGCATACAGGAGTCATTAAACGCGGTAGATGCTGGTATTCTGCTCTCTCTCTGTCGATGCAATTCATTCCGAATCTCTGCTACTCCCATAATGTAGGTTTCTTCAAATATATCCCAGATTGCTGTTTCGAAATATTTGGCCTTAAGTTGCTCGTTTTCTAGTTCTCGCGAAAGTTGCTGATGGTTACGTTTGAACTCCGCATGTACTTCTACCAACGAATCCAACCTGGCCTCCAAATGAGAGTCCGCATGTAGCGATTCATTAGCCTCATAATTTTGCAGCGACTTTTCTAACGATGCTAGCAGCGCATTTTGTTCACAAACCACACGTATAAGTTCTGCCATTATGACCACCAACCTACACATCAGAGTCAAATTGCACTCACCCGTTTAATAAATCCAAATTTGATCAGCAAGCACACTCCATTCCAATCGCCAAGATCATCCTCACAGGAGGCACCAAAATATGTTGGGTGACGGCTGCGGCCGTTGCGGAGCCCCAAACTGCTCGAATAAAAAATGATGCAGACTGCAGATGCAGATCCAACAGAGTCGGTTTGAGGTGCCTGGCCGAAAAGGTGGAGCTTCTTGCCTTCCAAAAGGTGTCCAAACAAAACTCAGTATTTCACTTTATAATTTCTTATTTTAACCTAAAATACTTCAGAAGTCGCAAAAACACAGAAGGTGCTTCTGACTCAAATGGCTGACTCTAGCAGACTACCAAAAATATCAATAGCGTTTTTACTAAGTTACAATCTTCAAAGTTCAAAATTTTTCATGGAAAGACATAAAGTTTTAATAATAACAGGACTTAAAGCTACATTTCAAATTCGCTACATATGCTTAGTTCTCTCTTCGTCTTCTCTTCTCTTTCGCCATAACTGCGCTCTTAACAGCTGTAGCTCGAACATTCTCCCCCTCTTTTATGATGGACATCCTTATCATAAAACGCACGAACACCAGGCTACAGGATCGCTGCTCAAATGGTACTGAAACGAAAGAGTAACAATTTAACTCTCAGATGAAGGGTTGGGGTCATTTTCTCTCCAATTTTCTTGAATGGGTAATGGACATAGCTTAGTTACTGGCCGTTTAACCAGCCCATGAATTGTCTTCAAGGTGACAACTCTGACTAATCCATCTGTTCCAACGTGTGTCTCCGTGATCCGACCGAGATCCCACCTATGAGAAGGAAATCGTTCATCCTTTATTAGCACCATGCATCCAACGTCAAGGTTTCGTCTGACTTGTAACCATTTTGGTCTTCTCTGCAATCGTGTTAAATACTTAGACTTCCATCTCATCCAAAATTGTTGGACATAGTATTGACAATTTTTCCACCGATCTACCAAACTCAAATTTACTACATCTGGAGTAGGTGGTGACAGAAGAGCGTCTCCAGTCAAAAAATGACCCGGTGTTAATACTAGAAGGTCCTCCGGATAGTTCGATATCGGACATAAAGGCCTCGAGTTGAGGCAAGATTCAATTTGTACCAACACCGTGGCGAGTTCGTCAAACGTTAGAACCTTATCTCCTATAGTTCGCTAAAGAAGATACTTCATCGATTTTACGCCAGCTTCCCACTATCCTCCGAAGTGTGGGGCTGACGGTGGGTTGAAATGCCACGTAATTCCGTCTTTCATCATTGATGGTATGATTGTTTATGAAACATATGAATGATATGCTAATTTGTCTGCGTGTAGTTTTTTGTTTGCCTCCACAAAGTTAGTATCGCAATCACTATAAACGTCTGTGCATAGGCCACGTCGGCCAATAAAACGATTGAAAGCTCCAAGAAACGCATCAGATGTCAAATTGCCAACCGGCTCCAAATGTATGGCCTTGGTGACGAGACAGATGAAAACAGCAATAGTAACGGTAGTAAGGAATCTCGTAGACGTCCACCGAGACGTAAAACACAATGGTTCGTATCAAAATAGGGATTTAATGGCAATAGAGTGCTATCCTTGGCAATTACCCTACCATTAATCAGCTCCCTCCATTCCGCTTGAAAACAGTCATGTTGGACCATTCGAATAATTTCCTAAAGACCTTCCAATAATTCCCCACTTAAGAGATCACCTCGTCTGACATTCAACTCATATGAGCGACAATTATGCACAAAACGTTTGACATATGCCATAATCCGCAGAAATCGTGTATAAGATGAATGCTGGCTTATAAAAATTGCACTCTGCATCTCCTCCAGTCGAACTTTGCGACATCTTAACCTTTGCCTTTCAGCTTGTACCTCCAAATATGCCTGCTGATTGACAATATTGCAAGGCCATTCTTCGTTCGCTTCCTGTAACCAACGTGATCCATGCCACCAGATCACAAGATAGTAAAGTTTATATTAATTCGCAAATTTTGTTTTAAGTACTTATAAACCTTGACTGCTTCAAGAGCTGCACACAGTTCAGCTCGTGGGATGGTCAATTGTGGTTTCACCGGCAATATTTTTCCCTTTGCCAATTGCAGTTCTACATGAAAGGTGTTGCTTCCTGTTGGAACTCGTAGGTAAGCCACCGCACCATATGCTCGTGAAGAGGCATCGCAAAATATATGTAAATCCGCTTTTCCATCTTTTATGCCCCAACTCATATGTCGTGGTATATGTATACTTCTAATATTGGGTAGCTCCATTAAAAACTTCTTCCATTCTTTTGTAATACTTGCTGGCAATGTGTCATCCCAACCTATTCTTTCCTTCCATAGTCGCTGCATCAGGATTTTTGCAATTATAACGATCGGACTTAGCCATCCCATGGGATCAAATAAACGCGCAATTGTTGATAGAATTGTTCGCTTTGTGTGTGAATCCATTGATACGTCAAAATTTAATCTAAATCTAAACGCATCCTCCTATGGGTCATATTCCTCAACTTCTTCACTCGTCTCTGCTTTCCACAATATGCGCTGATACTGCGCATCATCCTTTGTTATGTTTATACACCTATACATTTTCTCAACATCAGCCAAGAATACCCATTGTAATCCACGCCAATTGAGGATGACCTCCGGCAGATGCACATGTAGCTTGGGTCCAATCGCTAATATGTCATTTAATGATCTTCCATTACTCGTCTTGCTTGACCCGTCGAACACAACTCGGACCTTTGTAGTTGATGAAGTTTCCTTTATAACGGGATAATGCGGTAGATAGCAGTGGTGAATTTTCCCCGCTGATCGTTGGGAAGTATTGGATGACTGCTGTGTGCCATGTTCCATTTGACCTAACTCTAAATATTCATTAATTGTGTTAAAATACGCTTGCTTTAAATGTTCATCTGTATCTAAGCGCCGAGTCAGAGAATCTAGCCGTTTCAACGCGCTCCGATAAGACGCTCCAATCAGCATTGATTGGTCCAGATGAGAGGGGAAGGGAAGACGTACCAAATATTTCCCAGACGGTAAGCGTTTATGCGTGCGAACGATCCCTCGTCGAACTGCTCTAGCTCCCAAAACGATGTAGCCCAAACGAGTATTTTGTGCAAATAGTGTTCCCGGTCTTCCTCTACATACTTCTCCCAGCATCAGCTCGTCGTAAATATCACTGCCAAGTAAAATATCAATACCTTGTCGAACATGGTAATTAGAATCGGCTAGCCGCAAATCCTTAAGATGAGGCTACCTCTCGGCTGATATATGTCTATCTGGCATTTTTTTGCTTACCTTGGGCAACACATATGCAAAGACCTTATGTTTTATCTGTGAATCGTATAAAGACCCTATGATCATAGGTATGTGGATGCTTCCGTTAATTTTGCGTTCGCTAATCCATGGATTTTTATATAAACCCTTTTTTGCCATAAACGTAATTGTTGGGCTGCGTGCGACGCCTGTGATCCTTGATCTAAAAAGGCTCGAAATTGCAGAGTCTGTCCATCCTTTGACTTAACCAACACCATAGCTGTTGGTAACAAAACCTCTTGTCTTGTAAGAGGTACCGTTTCACGATTTCCATTTATTAAATTTGATGATACTCCCGGAACACCGGATCCAAATTTCCGTGGGGCGTCTGCCTTATTTGCATCCCGATTTCGCGGTGTTAACCGATGGAGTAGTGTGTGATGCTGTTCACGACATTCAGCGCAATTTCCTTGACTGCTACATGCAGCTACTTGATGATTTGGCTTAAGACACTTAAAACACAATCGATGCCTTAATACCACTTCCTTTCTTTCTGACGGATTCATGTCCTGGAACATCTTGCATGCTCCTATAATATGATTCTCTTGACCACAGACTATACACGTTTCCGCCTGTCGAGCTACGAATGAACCCTTTGCGAAGCTTTGGTTAGCACGTATATCCGCCTTGCCTCCCTCGTACCCGGTCCCTTGACACAAATCCCTCGGCTCCCTCCTCATCGTCCGATACTGAGATTCGAGATACTTACAAAGTTCTTCAAATGATGGTACCGAAACTGCAGACTGATCGCGCATGTCGATGCCAGTCTTCTCCAACGAACTTAAATAAGACCGGCATGTCTGCACAAATCGTCAGCGATCCAGCATCACCTAATTTTAACGGTAATTGTTGCTCAAATACATCCATATAGTGTAAAAACAATACTCGTTTATTGTCGTACAAATTCATGAGCATTCCCCATGCCACTTGGTAATTCGATTCCACCAAGGTTAGGGGCTCAATATCCTTAGCTGCTTCCTCTGATAATGAATCCTTTAAATAGTGAAAGCGATAAAGGTCACTTATCTTCTCGCAGTGGTGAGCTCGCGCCAAGAACACCTCCTTGAACGCTGACCAATCCACGAATTTTCCACTAAAAGTTGGCAGCTTAACTGTTGGAAGCTTCACTTCCTCTACTGCCGATACAGTCTGATGCATACAGGAGTCATTAAACGCGGTAGATGCTGGTATTCTGCTCTCTCTCTGTCGATGCAATTCATTCCGAATCTCTGCTACTCCCATAATGTAGGTTTCTTCAAATATATCCCAGATTGCTGTTTCGAAATATTTGGCCTTAAGTTGCTCGTTTTCTAGTTCTCGCGAAAGTTGCTGATGGTTACGTTTGAACTCCGCATGTACTTCTACCAACGAATCCAACCTGGCCTCCAAATGAGAGTCCGCATGTAGCGATTCATTAGCCTCATAATTTTGCAGCGACTTTTCTAACGATGCTAGCAGCGCATTTTGTTCACAAACCACACGTATAAGTTCTGCCATTATGACCACCAACCTACACATCAGAGTCAAATTGCACTCACCCGTTTAATAAATCCAAATTTGATCAGCAAGCACACTCCATTCCAATCGCCAAGATCATCCTCACAGGAGGCACCAAAATATGTTGGGTGACGGCTGCGGCCGTTGCGGAGCCCCAAACTGCTCGAATAAAAAATGATGCAGACTGCAGATGCAGATCCAACAGAGTCGGTTTGAGGTGCCTGGCCGAAAAGGTGGAGCTTCTTGCCTTCCAAAAGGTGTCCAAACAAAACTCAGTATTTCACTTTATAATTTCTTATTTTAACCTAAAATACTTCAGAAGTCGCAAAAACACAGAAGGTGCTTCTGACTCAAATGGCTGACTCTAGCAGACTACCAAAAATATCAATAGCGTTTTTACTAAGTTACAATCTTCAAAGTTCAAAATTTTCCATGGAAAGACATAAAGTTTTATAATAACAGGACTTAAAGCTACATTTCAAATTCGCTACATATGCTTAGTTCTCTCTTCGTCTTCTCTTCTCTTTCGCCATAACTGCGCTCTTAACAGCTGTAGCTCAAACATTCTCCCCCTCTTTTATGATGGACATCCTTATCATAAAACGCACGAACACCAGGCTACAGGATCGCTGCTCAAATGGTACTGAAACGAAAGAGTAACAATTTAACTCTCAGATGAAGGGTTGGGGTCATTTTCTCTCCAATTTTCTTGAATGGGTAATGGACATAGCTTAGTTACTGGCCGTTTAACCAGCCCATGAATTGTCTTCAAGGTGACAACTCTGACTAATCCATCTGTTCCAACGTGTGTCTCCGTGATCCGACCGAGATCCCACCTATGAGAAGGAAATCGTTCATCCTTTATTAGCACCATGCATCCAACGTCAAGGTTTCGTCTGACTTGTAACCATTTTGGTCTTCTCTGCAATCGTGTTAAATACTTAGACTTCCATCTCATCCAAAATTGTTGGACATAGTATTGACAATTTTTCCACCGATCTACCAAACTCAAATTTACTACATCTGGAGTAGGTGGTGACAGAAGAGCGTCTCCAGTCAAAAAATGACCCGGTGTTAATACTAGAAGGTCCTCCGGATAGTTCGGTATCGGACATAAAGGCCTCGAGTTGAGGCAAGATTCAATTTGTGCCAACACCGTGGCGAGTTCGTCAAACGTTAGAACCTTATCTCCTATAGTTCGCTAAAGATGATACTTCATCGATTTTACGCCAGCTTCCCACAATCCTCCGAAGTGTGGGGCTGACGGTGGGTTGAAATGCCACGTAATTCCGTCTTTCATCATTGATGGTATGATTGTTTATGAAACATATGAATGATATGCTAATTTGTCTGCGTGTAGTTTTTTGTTTGCCTCCACAAAGTTAGTATCGCAATCACTATAAACGTCTGTGCATAGGCCACGTCGGCCAATAAAACGATTGAAAGCTCCAAGAAACGCATCAGATGTCAAATTGCCAACCGGCTCCAAATGTATGGCCTTGGTGACGAGACAGATGAAAACAGCAATAGTAACGGTAGTAAGGAATCTCGTAGACGTCCACCGAGACGTAAAACACAATGGTTCGTATCAAAATAGGGATTTAATGGCAATAGAGTGCTATCCTTGGCAATTACCCTACCATTAATCAGCTCCCTCCATTCCGCTTGAAAACAGTCATGTTGCACCATTCGAATAATTTCCTAAAGACCTTCCAATAATTCCCCACTTAAGAGATCACCTCGTCTGACATTCAACTCATATGAGCGACAATTATGCACAAAACGTTTGACATATGCCATAATCCGCAGAAATCGTGTATAAGATGAATGCTGGCTTATAAAAATTGCACTCTGCATCTCCTCCAGTCGAACTTTGCGACATCTTAACCTTTGCCTTTCAGCTTGTACCTCCAAATATGCCTGCTGATTGACAATATTGCAAGGCCATTCTTCGTTCGCTTCCTGTAACCAACGTGATCCATGCCACCAGAGATCACAAGATAGTAAAGTTTATATTAATTCGCAAATTTTGTTTTAAGTACTTATAAACCTTGACTGCTTCAAGAGCTGCACACAGTTCAGCTCGTGGGATGGTCAATTGTGGTTTCACCGGCAATATTTTTCCCTTTGCCAATTGCAGTTCTACATGAAAGGTGTTGCTTCCTGTTGGAACTCGTAGGTAAGCCACCGCACCATATGCTCGTGAAGAGGCATCGCAAAATATATGTAGATCCGCTTTTCCATCTTTTATGCCCCAACTCATATGTCGTGGTATATGTATACTTCTAATATTGGGTAGCTCCATTAAAAACTTCTTCCATTCTTTTATAATACTTGCTGGCAATGTGTCATCCCAACCTATTCTTTCCTTCCATAGTCGCTGCATCAGGATTTTTGCAATTATAACGATCGGACTTAGCCATCCCATGGGATCAAATAAACGCGCAATTGTTGATAGAATTGTTCACTTTGTGTGTGAATCCATTGATACGTCAAAATTTAATCTAAATCTAAACGCATCCTCCTTTGGGTTCCAGTACAGCCCCAAAGTACGAATGGTGTCGTCACCTTCGACATGCACCAACCCACTGGTTTCACGATGTTCCGTCGGTATGCCTTCTAATAACTCTGGGCAATTGCTAGCCCACTTTCTTAATTCAAATGTGCCACTTCGTAACATTGCAATGACTTGACTTTGGACTGCCTTCGCCTCGGCAATACTATTTCCTCCAGACAAAATATCATCGACGTACATTTGATGTTTTACCACATCTACGGCCAATGGAAAGTTCTCCTGTTCATCTACTGCCAGTTGTTGGATCACTCGCATAGCCAAGTAGGGTGCGCCGCTGGTTCCAAACATAAGAGTCGTGCATGCATATTCCTCAACTTCTTCACTCGTCTCTGCTTTGCACAATATGCGCTGATACTGCGCATCATCCTTTGTTATGTTTATACACCTATACATTTTCTCAACATCAGCCAAGAATACCCATTGTAATCCACGCCAATTGAGGATGACCTCCGGCAGATGCACATGTAGCTTGGGTCCAATCGCTAATATGTCATTTAATGATCTTCCATTACTCGTCTTGCTTGACCCGTCGAACACAACTCGGACCTTTGTAGTTGATGAAGTTTCCTTTATAACGGGATAATGCGGTAGATAGCAGTGGTGAATTTTCCCCGCTGATCGTTGGGAAGTATTGGATGACTGCTGTGTGCCATGTTCCATTTGACCTAACTCTAAATATTCATTAATTGTGTTAAAATACGCTTGCTTTAAATGTTCATCTGTATCTAAGCGCCGAGTAAGAGAATCTAGCCGTTTCAACGCGCTCCGATAAGACGCTCCAATCAGCATTGATTGGTCCAGATGAGAGGGGAAGGGAAGAGGTACCAAATATTTCCCAGACGGTAAGCGTTTATGCGTGCGAACGATCCCTCGTCGAACTGCTCTAGCTCCCAAAACGATGTAGCCCAAACGAGTATTTTGTGCAAATAGTGTTCCCGGTCTTCCTCTACATACTTCTCCCAGCATCAGCTCGTCGTAAATATCACTGCCAAGTAAAATATCAATACCTTGTCGAACATGGTAATTAGAATCGGCTAGCCGCAAATCCTTAAGATGAGGCTACCTCTCGGCTGATATATGTCTATCTGGCATTTTTTTGCTTACCTTGGGCAACACATATGCAAAGACCTTATGTTTTATCTGTGAATCGTATAAAGACCCTATGATCATAGGTATGTGGATGCTTCCGTTAATTTTGCGTTCGCTAATCCATGGATTTTTATATAAACCCTTTTTTGCCATAAACGTAATTGTTGGGCTGCGTGCGACGCCTGTGATCCTTGATCTAAAAAGGCTCGAAATTGCAGAGTCTGTCCATCCTTTGACTTAACCAACACCATAGCTGTTGGTAACAAAACCTCTTGTCTTGTAAGAGGTACCGTTTCACGATTTCCATTTATTAAATTTGATGATACTCCCGGAACACCGGATCCAAATTTCCGTGGGGCGTCTGCCTTATTTGCATCCCGATTTCGCGGTGTTAACCGATGGAGTAGTGTGTGATGCTGTTCACGACATTCAGCGCAATTTCCTTGACTGCTACATGCAGCTACTTGATGATTTGGCTTAAGACACTTAAAACACAATCGATGCCTTAATACCACTTCCTTTCTTTCCGACGGATTCATGTCCTGGAACATCTTGCATGCTCCTATAATATGATTCTCTTGACCACAGACTATACACGTTTCCGCCTGTCGAGCTACGAATGAACCCTTTGCGAAGCTTTGGTTAGCACGTATATCCGCCTTGCCTCCCTCGTACCCGGTCCCTTGACACAAATCCCTCGGCTCCCTCCTCATCGTCCGATACTGAGATTCGAGATACTTACAAAGTTCTTCAAATGATGGTACCGAAACTGCAGACTGATCGCGCATGTCGATGCCAGTCTTCTCCAACGAACTTAAATAAGACCGGCATGTCTGCACAAATCGTCAGCGATCCAGCATCACCTAATTTTAACGGTAATTGTTGCTCAAATACATCCATATAGTGTAAAAACAATACTCGTTTATTGTCGTACAAATTCATGAGCATTCCCCATGCCACTTGGTAATTCGATTCCACCAAGGTTAGGGGCTCAATATCCTTAGCTGCTTCCTCTGATAATGAATCCTTTAAATAGTGAAAGCGATAAAGGTCACTTATCTTCTCGCAGTGGTGAGCTCGCGCCAAGAACACCTCCTTGAACGCTGACCAATCCACGAATTTTCCACTAAAAGTTGGCAGCTTAACTGTTGGAAGCTTCACTTCCTCTACTGCCGATACAGTCTGATGCATACAGGAGTCATTAAACGCGGTAGATGCTGGTATTCTGCTCTCTCTCTGTCGATGCAATTCATTCCGAATCTCTGCTACTCCCATAATGTAGGTTTCTTCAAATATATCCCAGATTGCTGTTTCGAAATATTTGGCCTTAAGTTGCTCGTTTTCTAGTTCTCGCGAAAGTTGCTGATGGTTACGTTTGAACTCCGCATGTACTTCTACCAACGAATCCAACCTGGCCTCCAAATGAGAGTCCGCATGTAGCGATTCATTAGCCTCATAATTTTGCAGCGACTTTTCTAACGATGCTAGCAGCGCATTTTGTTCACAAACCACACGTATAAGTTCTGCCATTATGACCACCAACCTACACATCAGAGTCAAATTGCACTCACCCGTTTAATAAATCCAAATTTGATCAGCAAGCACACTCCATTCCAATCGCCAAGATCATCCTCACAGGAGGCACCAAAATATGTTGGGTGACGGCTGCGGCCGTTGCGGAGCCCCAAACTGCTCGAATAAAAAATGATGCAGACTGCAGATGCAGATCCAACAGAGTCGGTTTGAGGTGCCTGGCCGAAAAGGTGGAGCTTCTTGCCTTCCAAAAGGTGTCCAAACAAAACTCAGTATTTCACTTTATAATTTCTTATTTTAACCTAAAATACTTCAGAAGTCGCAAAAACACAGAAGGTGCTTCTGACTCAAATGGCTGACTCTAGCAGACTACCAAAAATATCAATAGCGTTTTTACTAAGTTACAATCTTCAAAGTTCAAAATTTTCCATGGAAAGACATAAAGTTTTATAATAACAGGACTTAAAGCTACATTTCAAATTCGCTACATATGCTTAGTTCTCTCTTCGTCTTCTCTTCTCTTTCGCCATAACTGCGCTCTTAACAGCTGTAGCTCAAACATTCTCCCCCTCTTTTATGATGGACATCCTTATCATAAAACGCACGAACACCAGGCTACAGGATCGCTGCTCAAATGGTACTGAAACGAAAGAGTAACAATTTAACTCTCAGATGAAGGGTTGGGGTCATTTTCTCTCCAATTTTCTTGAATGGGTAATGGACATAGCTTAGTTACTGGCCGTTTAACCAGCCCATGAATTGTCTTCAAGGTGACAACTCTGACTAATCCATCTGTTCCAACGTGTGTCTCCGTGATCCGACCGAGATCCCACCTATGAGAAGGAAATCGTTCATCCTTTATTAGCACCATGCATCCAACGTCAAGGTTTCGTCTGACTTGTAACCATTTTGGTCTTCTCTGCAATCGTGTTAAATACTTAGACTTCCATCTCATCCAAAATTGTTGGACATAGTATTGACAATTTTTCCACCGATCTACCAAACTCAAATTTACTACATCTGGAGTAGGTGGTGACAGAAGAGCGTCTCCAGTCAAAAAATGACCCGGTGTTAATACTAGAAGGTCCTCCGGATAGTTCGGTATCGGACATAAAGGCCTCGAGTTGAGGCAAGATTCAATTTGTGCCAACACCGTGGCGAGTTCGTCAAACGTTAGAACCTTATCTCCTATAGTTCGCTAAAGATGATACTTCATCGATTTTACGCCAGCTTCCCACAATCCTCCGAAGTGTGGGGCTGACGGTGGGTTGAAATGCCACGTAATTCCGTCTTTCATCATTGATGGTATGATTGTTTATGAAACATATGAATGATATGCTAATTTGTCTGCGTGTAGTTTTTTGTTTGCCTCCACAAAGTTAGTATCGCAATCACTATAAACGTCTGTGCATAGGCCACGTCGGCCAATAAAACGATTGAAAGCTCCAAGAAACGCATCAGATGTCAAATTGCCAACCGGCTCCAAATGTATGGCCTTGGTGACGAGACAGATGAAAACAGCAATAGTAACGGTAGTAAGGAATCTCGTAGACGTCCACCGAGACGTAAAACACAATGGTTCGTATCAAAATAGGGATTTAATGGCAATAGAGTGCTATCCTTGGCAATTACCCTACCATTAATCAGCTCCCTCCATTCCGCTTGAAAACAGTCATGTTGCACCATTCGAATAATTTCCTAAAGACCTTCCAATAATTCCCCACTTAAGAGATCACCTCGTCTGACATTCAACTCATATGAGCGACAATTATGCACAAAACGTTTGACATATGCCATAATCCGCAGAAATCGTGTATAAGATGAATGCTGGCTTATAAAAATTGCACTCTGCATCTCCTCCAGTCGAACTTTGCGACATCTTAACCTTTGCCTTTCAGCTTGTACCTCCAAATATGCCTGCTGATTGACAATATTGCAAGGCCATTCTTCGTTCGCTTCCTGTAACCAACGTGATCCATGCCACCAGAGATCACAAGATAGTAAAGTTTATATTAATTCGCAAATTTTGTTTTAAGTACTTATAAACCTTGACTGCTTCAAGAGCTGCACACAGTTCAGCTCGTGGGATGGTCAATTGTGGTTTCACCGGCAATATTTTTCCCTTTGCCAATTGCAGTTCTACATGAAAGGTGTTGCTTCCTGTTGGAACTCGTAGGTAAGCCACCGCACCATATGCTCGTGAAGAGGCATCGCAAAATATATGTAGATCCGCTTTTCCATCTTTTATGCCCCAACTCATATGTCGTGGTATATGTATACTTCTAATATTGGGTAGCTCCATTAAAAACTTCTTCCATTCTTTTATAATACTTGCTGGCAATGTGTCATCCCAACCTATTCTTTCCTTCCATAGTCGCTGCATCAGGATTTTTGCAATTATAACGATCGGACTTAGCCATCCCATGGGATCAAATAAACGCGCAATTGTTGATAGAATTGTTCACTTTGTGTGTGAATCCATTGATACGTCAAAATTTAATCTAAATCTAAACGCATCCTCCTTTGGGTTCCAGTACAGCCCCAAAGTACGAATGGTGTCGTCACCTTCGACATGCACCAACCCACTGGTTTCACGATGTTCCGTCGGTATGCCTTCTAATAACTCTGGGCAATTGCTAGCCCACTTTCTTAATTCAAATGTGCCACTTCGTAACATTGCAATGACTTGACTTTGGACTGCCTTCGCCTCGGCAATACTATTTCCTCCAGACAAAATATCATCGACGTACATTTGATGTTTTACCACATCTACGGCCAATGGAAAGTTCTCCTGTTCATCTACTGCCAGTTGTTGGATCACTCGCATAGCCAAGTAGGGTGCGCCGCTGGTTCCAAACATAAGAGTCGTGCATGCATATTCCTCAACTTCTTCACTCGTCTCTGCTTTGCACAATATGCGCTGATACTGCGCATCATCCTTTGTTATGTTTATACACCTATACATTTTCTCAACATCAGCCAAGAATACCCATTGTAATCCACGCCAATTGAGGATGACCTCCGGCAGATGCACATGTAGCTTGGGTCCAATCGCTAATATGTCATTTAATGATCTTCCATTACTCGTCTTGCTTGACCCGTCGAACACAACTCGGACCTTTGTAGTTGATGAAGTTTCCTTTATAACGGGATAATGCGGTAGATAGCAGTGGTGAATTTTCCCCGCTGATCGTTGGGAAGTATTGGATGACTGCTGTGTGCCATGTTCCATTTGACCTAACTCTAAATATTCATTAATTGTGTTAAAATACGCTTGCTTTAAATGTTCATCTGTATCTAAGCGCCGAGTAAGAGAATCTAGCCGTTTCAACGCGCTCCGATAAGACGCTCCAATCAGCATTGATTGGTCCAGATGAGAGGGGAAGGGAAGAGGTACCAAATATTTCCCAGACGGTAAGCGTTTATGCGTGCGAACGATCCCTCGTCGAACTGCTCTAGCTCCCAAAACGATGTAGCCCAAACGAGTATTTTGTGCAAATAGTGTTCCCGGTCTTCCTCTACATACTTCTCCCAGCATCAGCTCGTCGTAAATATCACTGCCAAGTAAAATATCAATACCTTGTCGAACATGGTAATTAGAATCGGCTAGCCGCAAATCCTTAAGATGAGGCTACCTCTCGGCTGATATATGTCTATCTGGCATTCTTTTGCTTACCTTGGGCAACACATATGCAAAGACCTTATGTTTTATCTGTGAATCGTATAAAGACCCTATGATCATAGGTATGTGGACGCTTCTGTTAATTTTGCGTTCGCTAATCCATGGATTTTTATATAAACCCTTTTTTGCCATAAACGTAATTGTTGGGCTGCGTGCGACGCCTGTGATCCTTGATCTAAAAAGGCTCGAAATTGCAGAGTCTGTCCATCCTTTGACTCAACCAACACCATAGCTGTTGGTAACAAAACCTCTTGTCTTGTAAGAGGTACCGTTTCACGATTTCCATTTATTAAATTTGATGATACTCCCGGAACACCGGATCCAAATTTCCGTGGGGCGTCTGCCTTATTTGCATCCCGATTTCGCGGTGTTAACCGATGGAGTAGTGTGTGATGCTGTTCACGACATTCAGCGCAATTTCCTTGACTGCTACATGCAGCTACTTGATGATTTGGCTTAAGACACTTAAAACACAATCGATGCCTTAATACCACTTCCTTTCTTTCCGACGGATTCATGTCCTGGAACATCTTGCATGCTCCTATAATATGATTCTCTTGACCACAGACTATACACGTTTCCGCCTGTCGTGCTACGAATGAACCCTTTGCGAAGCTTTGGTTAGCACGTATATCCGCCTTGCCTCCGCCTTGCCTCCCTCGTACCCGGTCCCTTGACACAAATACCTCGGCCCCCTTCTCATCGTCCGTTACTGAGATTCGAGATACTTACAAAGTTCTTCAAATGATGGTACCGAAACTGCAGACTGATCGCGCATGTCGATGCCAGTCTTCTCCAACGAACTTACGCAAGACCGGCATGTCTGCACAAATCGTCAGCGATCCAGCATCACCTAATTTTACCGGTAATTGTTGCTCAAATACATCCATATAGTGTAAAAACAATACTCGTTTATTGTCGTACAAATCCATGAGCATTCCCCATGCCACTTGGTAATTCGATTCCACCAAGGTTAGGGGCTCAATATCCTTAGCTCCTTCCTCTGATAATGAATCCTTTAAATAGTGAAAGCGATAAAGGTCACTTATCTTCTCGCAGTGGTGAGCTCGCGCCAAGAACACCTCCTTGAACGCTGACCAATCCACGAATTTTCCACTAAAAGTTGGCAGCTTAACTGTTGGAAGCTTCACTTCCTCTACTGCCGATACAGTCTGATGCATACAGGAGTCATTAAACGCGGTAGATGCTGGTATTCTGCTCTCTCTCTGTCGATGCAATTCATTCCGAATCTCTGCTACTCCCATAATGTAGGTTTCTTCAAATATATCCCAGATTGCTGTTTCGAAATATTTGGCCTTAAGTTGCTCGTTTTCTAGTTCTCGCGAAAGTTGCTGATGGTTACGTTTGAACTCCGCATGTACTTCTACCAACGAATCCAACCTGGCCTCCAAATGAGAGTCCGCATGTAGCGATTCATTAGCCTCATAATTTTGCAGCGACTTTTCTAACGATGCTAGCAGCGCATTTTGTTCACAAACCACACGTATAAGTTCTGCCATTATGACCACCAACCTACACATCAGAGTCAAATTGCACTCACCCGTTTAATAAATCCAAATTTGATCAGCAAGCACACTCCATTCCAATCGCCAAGATCATCCTCACAGGAGGCACCAAAATATGTTGGGTGACGGCTGCGGCCGTTGCGGAGCCCCAAACTGCTCGAATAAAAAATGATGCAGACTGCAGATGCAGATCCAACAGAGTCGGTTTGAGGTGCCTGGCCGAAAAGGTGGAGCTTCTTGCCTTCCAAAAGGTGTCCAAACAAAACTCAGTATTTCACTTTATAATTTCTTATTTTAACCTAAAATACTTCAGAAGTCGCAAAAACACAGAAGGTGCTTCTGACTCTAGCAGACTACCAAAAATATCAATAGCGTTTTTACTAAGTTACAATCTTCAAAGTTCAAAATTTTCCATGGAAAGACATAAAGTTTTAATAATAACAGGACTTAAAGCTACATTTCAAATTCGCTACATATGCTTAGTTCTCTCTTCGTCTTCTCTTCTCTTTCGCCATAACTGCGCTCTTAACAGCTGTAGCTCGAACATTCTCCCCCTCTTTTATGATGGACATCCTTATCATAAAACGCACGAACACCAGGCTACAGGATCGCTGCTCAAATGGTACTGAAACGAAAGAGTAACAATTTAACTCTCAGATGAAGGGTTGGGGTCATTTTCTCTCCAATTTTCTTGAATGGGTAATGGACATAGCTTAGTTACTGGCCGTTTAACCAGCCCATGAATTGTCTTCAAGGTGACAACTCTGACTAATCCATCTGTTCCAACGTGTGTCTCCGTGATCCGACCGAGATCCCACCTATGAGAAGGAAATCGTTCATCCTTTATTAGCACCATGCATCCAACGTCAAGGTTTCGTCTGACTTGTAACCATTTTGGTCTTCTCTGCAATCGTGTTAAATACTTAGACTTCCATCTCATCCAAAATTGTTGGACATAGTATTGACAATTTTTCCACCGATCTACCAAACTCAAATTTACTACATCTGGAGTAGGTGGTGACAGAAGAGCGTCTCCAGTCAAAAAATGACCCGGTGTTAATACTAGAAGGTCCTCCGGATAGTTCGGTATCGGACATAAAGGCCTCGAGTTGAGGCAAGATTCAATTTGTGCCAACACCGTGGCGAGTTCGTCAAACGTTAGAACCTTATCTCCTATAGTTCGCTAAAGATGATACTTCATCGATTTTACGCTAGCTTCCCACAATCCTCCGAAGTGTGGGGCTGACGGTGGGTTGAAATGCCACGTAATTCCGTCTTTCATCATTGATGGTATGATTGTTTATGAAACATATGAATGATATGCTAATTTGTCTGCGTGTAGTTTTTTGTTTGCCTCCACAAAGTTAGTATCGCAATCACTATAAACGTCTGTGCATAGGCCACGTCGGCCAATAAAACGATTGAAAGCTCCAAGAAACGCATCAGATGTCAAATTGCCAACCGGCTCCAAATGTATGGCCTTGGTGACGAGACAGATGAAAACAGCAATAGTAACGGTAGTAAGGAATCTCGTAGACGTCCACCGAGACGTAAAACACAATGGTTCGTATCAAAATAGGGATTTAATGGCAACAGAGTGCTATCCTTGGCAATTACCCTACCATTAATCAGCTCCCTCCATTCCGCTTGAAAACAGTCACGTTGCACCATTCGAATAATTTCCTAAAGACCTTCTAATAATTCCCCACTTAAGAGATCACCTCGTCTGACATTCAACTCATATGAGCGACAATTATGCACAAAACGTTTGACATATGCCATAATCCGCAGAAATCGTGTATAAGATGAATGCTGGCTTATAAAAATTGCACTCTGCATCTCCTCCAGTCGAATTTTGCGACATCTTAACCTTTGCCTTTCAGCTTGTACCTCCAAATATGCCTGCTGATTGACAATATTGCAAGGCCATTCTTCGTTCGCTTCCTGTAACCAACGTGATCCATGCCACCAGAGATCACAAGATAGTAATTTCGAAGCGCTGACACCCCGACTTAGATAATCCGCAGGATTATCCTTCGAAGAAACATGTCTCCATTGTTCTTCATACGAAATTTCCAAAGTTATACGATTCGACACGAATACCTTCCAATTATCAGCTCCTCCACGAATCCAGCTAATAGTAATCATCGAATCTGACCAATAAATGGTGTTAGAAAAGTTTATAATAATTCGCAAATTTTGTTTTAAGTACTTATAAACCTTGACTGCTTCAAGAGCTGCACACAGTTCAGCTCGTGGGATGGTCAATTGTGGTTTCACCGGCAATATTTTTCCCTTTGCCAATTGCAGTTCTACATGAAAGGTGTTGCTTCCTGTTGGAACTCGTAGGTAAGCCACCGCACCATATGCTCGTGAAGAGGCATCGCAAAATATATGTAGATCCGCTTTTCCATCTTTTATGCCCCAACTCATATGTCGTGGTATATGTATACTTCTAATATTGGGTAGCTCCATTAAAAACTTCTTCCATTCTTTTGTAATACTTGCTGTCAATGTGTCATCCCAACGTATTCTTTCCTTCCATAGTCGCTGCATCAGGATTTTTGCAATTATAACGATCGGACTTAGCCATCCCATGGGATCAAATAAACGCGCAACTGTTGATAGAATTGTTCACTTTGTGTGTGAATCCATTGATACGTCAAAATTTAATCTAAATCTAAACGCATCCTCCTTTGGGTTCCAGTACAGCCCCAAAGTACGAATGGTGTCGTCACCTTCGACATGCACCAACCCACTGGTTTCACGATGTTCCGTCGGTATGCCTTCTAATAACTCTGGGCAATTGCTAGCCCACTTTCTTAATTCAAATGTGCCACTTCGTAACATTGCAATGACTTGACTTTGGACTGCCTTCGCCTCGGCAATACTATTTCCTCCAGACAAAATATCATCGACGTACATTTGATGTTTTACCACATCTACGGCCAATGGAAAGTTCTCCTGTTCATCTACTGCCAGTTGTTGGATCACTCGCATAGCCAAGTAGGGTGCGCAGCTGGTTCCAAACATAAGAGTCGTGCATGCATATTCCTCAACTTCTTCACTCGTCTCTGCTTTCCACAATATGCGCTGATACTGCGCATCATCCTTTGTTATGTTTATACACCTATACATTTTCTCAACATCAGCCAAGAATACCCATTGTAATCCACGCCAATTGAGGATGACCTCCGGCAGATGCACATGTAGCTTGGGTCCAATCGCTAATATGTCATTTAATGATCTTCCATTACTCGTCTTGCTTGACCCGTCGAAGACAACTCGGACCTTTGTAGCTGATGAAGTTTCCTTTATAATGGGATGATGCGGTAGATAGCAGTGGTGAATTTTCCCCGCTGATCGTTGGGAAGTATTGGATTACTGCTGTGTGCCATGTTCCATTTGACCTAACTCTAAATATTCATTAATTGTGTTAAAATACGCTTGCTTTAAATGTTCATCTGTATCTAAGCGCCGAGTCAGAGAATCTAGCCGTTTCAACGCGCTCCGATAAGACGCTCCAATCAGCATTGATTGGTCCAGATGAGAGGGGAAGGGAAGACGTACCAAATATTTCCCAGACGGTAAGCGTTTATGCGTGCGAACGATCCCTCGTCGAACTGCTCTAGCTCCCAAAACGATGTAGCCCAAACGAGTATTTTGTGCAAATAGTGTTCCCGGTCTTCCTCTACATACTTCTCCCAGCATCAGCTCGTCGTAAATATCACTGCCAAGTAAAATATCAATACCTTGTCGAACATGGTAATTAGAATCGGCTAGCCGCAAATCCTTAAGATGAGGCTACCTCTCGGCTGATATATGTCTATCTGGCATTCTTTTGCTTACCTTGGGCAACACATATGCAAAGACCTTATGTTTTATCTGTGAATCGTATAAAGACCCTATGATCATAGGTATGTGGACGCTTCTGTTAATTTTGCGTTCGCTAATCCATGGATTTTTATATAAACCCTTTTTTGCCATAAACGTAATTGTTGGGCTGCGTGCGACGCCTGTGATCCTTGATCTAAAAAGGCTCGAAATTGCAGAGTCTGTCCATCCTTTGACTCAACCAACACCATAGCTGTTGGTAACAAAACCTCTTGTCTTGTAAGAGGTACCGTTTCACGATTTCCATTTATTAAATTTGATGATACTCCCGGAACACCGGATCCAAATTTCCGTGGGGCGTCTGCCTTATTTGCATCCCGATTTCGCGGTGTTAACCGATGGAGTAGTGTGTGATGCTGTTCACGACATTCAGCGCAATTTCCTTGACTGCTACATGCAGCTACTTGATGATTTGGCTTAAGACACTTAAAACACAATCGATGCCTTAATACCACTTCCTTTCTTTCCGACGGATTCATGTCCTGGAACATCTTGCATGCTCCTATAATATGATTCTCTTGACCACAGACTATACACGTTTCCGCCTGTCGAGCTACGAATGAACCCTTTGCGAAGCTTTGGTTAGCACGTATATCCGCCTTGCCTCCGCCTTGCCTCCCTCGTACCCGGTCCCTTGACACAAATCCCTCGGCTCCCTCCTCATCGTCCGTTACTGAGATTCGAGATACTTACAAAGTTCTTCAAATGATGGTAGTTCCTGCGACGACGCCAACGAGTGCTCCCAATCGACTCTCAATTGGGTCGGTAACTTTTTCATCATATAATATACCGAAACTGCAGACTGATCTCGAATGTCGATGCCAGTCTTCTCCAACGAACTTACGCAAGACCGGCATGTCTGCACAAATCGTCAGCGATCCAGCATCACCTAATTTTACCGGTAATTGTTGCTCAAATACATCCATATAGTGTAAAAACAATACTCGTTTATTGTCGTACAAATTCATGAGCATTCCCCTAACCAAGGTTAGGGGCTCAATATCCTTAGATAATGAATCCTTTAAATAGTGAAAGCGATGAAGGTCACTTATCTTCTCGCAGTGGTGAGCTCGCGCCAAGAACACCTCCTTGAACGCTGACCAATCCACGAATTTTCCACTAAAAGTTGGCAGCTTAACTGTTGGAAGCTTCACTTCCTCTACTGCCGATACAGTCTGATGCATACAGGAGTCATTAAACGCGGTAGTTGCTGGTATTCTAATCTCTCTCTGTCGATGCAATTCATTCCGAATCTCTGCTACTCCCATAATGTAGGTTTCTTCAAATATATCCCAGATTGCTGTTTCGAAATATTTGGCCTTTAGTTGCTCGTTTTCTAGTTCTCGCGAAAGTTTCTGATGGTTACGTTTGAACTCCGCATGTACTTCTACCAACGAATCCAACCTGGCCTCCAAATGAGAGTCCGCATGTAGCGATTCATTAGCCTCATAATTTTGCAGCGACTTTTCTAACGATGCTAGCAGCGCATTTTGTTCACAAACCACACGTATAAGTTCTGCCATTATGACCACCAACCTACACATCAGAGTCAAATTGCACTCACCCGTTTAATAAATCCAAATTTGATCAGCAAGCACACTCCATTCCAATCGCCAAGATCATCCTCACAGGAGGCACCAAAATATGTTGGGTGACGGCTGCGGCCGTTGCGGAGCCCCAAACTGCTCGAATAAAAAATGATGCAGACTGCAGATGCAGATCCAACAGAGTCGGTTTGAGGTGCCTGGCCGAAAAGGTGGAGCTTCTTGCCTTCCAAAAGGTGTCCAAACAAAACTCAGTATTTCACTTTATAATTTCTTATTTTAACCTAAAATACTTCAGAAGTCGCAAAAACACAGAAGGTGCTTCTGACTCAAATGGCTGACTCTAGCAGACTACCAAAAATATCAATAGCGTTTTTACTAAGTTACAATCTTCAAAGTTCAAAATTTTCCATGGAACGACATAAAGTTTTAATAATAACAGGACTTAAAGCTACATTTCAAATTCGCTACATATGCTTAGTTCTCTCTTCGTCTTCTCTTCTCTTTCGCCATAACTGCGCTCTTAACAGCTGTAGCTCGAACTCCATGTCTTGATTTAATGCCAGGATTCACTCAAATTGAACTAGAAGAAAGCAATGGCTCATATCGTTTCACACGATTACCATTTGGACTAAAGATAGCACCAAACTCATTCCAGATGATGATGACTACCGCGTTTTCGGGTCTAAAACCGTCAAAAGCATTCCTTTATATGAACGATTTATTCGTTATTTATTATTCAGAAAAACAAATGATAAAAAATTTACAAATTTACAGAAAAATGCACATTTTTTATGCACGAAGTGACATATCTTGGTCACGAGTGGGCAGAGAAAGGAATATTACCAGATGACAAGAAATATGACGTCATCATGAATTATCCAGTCCCACATGATGCGGATAGCGCAAGACGCTTTATTGCATTTCGCAATTACTATAGACGCTTCATAAAAAACTTCGCCGACCATTTACGGCATAAAACAAGATTATGTAAAAAGAATGTTTCTTTCCAATGGACAAAAGAATGCCAGAAGGCATTCCAATATCTAAAGGATAAGCTAATAGAACCAACTCTATTACAATATCCAGATTTTAGCAAAGAATTTTGCATAATCACTGATGCAAGCAAACAAGCATGTGGAGCGGTTTTAACTCAAAACCACAATGGACTCCAACTTCCAAGAGCATATGCATCGAGAGCATTCAAATAAAACCAATAAGAGCACTACGGAACAAGAATTAGCAGCTATTCATTGGGCAATAGTATATTTTCGACCGTACGTCTATGGATAACACTTTTTAGTAAGAACTGATCAGAGACCACTAGGTAGTGGTCTGTCAAGTGGTCAAGTTCAAAATTAACACGTCTGAGACTAGAACTATTTTCACAGTGGAATACTTAAAGGGAAAAGACAACTTTGAGGCAGATGCCCTATCACGGATAACTATATCTGAACTAAAAGACATTCAAAATAAAGTCCTGAAAGTCACAACCAGGCAACAAAGTAGTGTTCTCTGGCAGGAGAACAAAAAAAAAAAAAACTATGCTTTAGCAAGTTCTTAATAAAGCTTCTAAGCCCAACGTACATGAAGTCATTTGCAATGATAAAGTACAAGAAGTAGTGACCTTGCACATAACAAATAATTTGTGTTTGTTTAAACATGGAAAAAAAGTTATAGCAAGAATTAATGTTGGCGATCTGTGCACCAATGGAAATCTTGATTTAGATCATTTCTATCAAAGGCTTGAAAAAGAAGCCGGTATACTTGAGATCACTCAACTCAAATTGGCACCGAGTGAAAAGATATTTGAAACTATTTCAATATAATCTTCGAAAAAATGGGCAATAAAAAATTAAAATCATTAAGAGTAGCGTTTCTCCAGCCGGTGACCATTATTGAAAAAGATAAAGAAGCAATAATGTCTACATATCATGACACTAATCAAAATAAAGAGACACTATTATGGGAAAAACATGACTCGTCGTGTAAAAGAGTACATACGTAAATGTTTAAAATGCCAGAAGTCGAACACGACAAAACATACTAAGACCACATTAACTATTACAGAAACCCCCACAATTGGTCCATTATTGGCAATGAATATGTAGTCACTTTAATATGTGATCTTACAAAATATTTAGTTGCCATTCCAGTTGCAAATAAAAGCACAACAACAATCTCAAAAGCTATATTCGAATCTTCTATTCTAAAGTATGGTCCAATTAAGACGTTCATTACGGACATGGAAACAGAATGAAAAATGAAACAGGTCATAAATTAGAAGATAAATATTTAGGACCATTTGAGGTAATAGAAATAGGAGTTAATGATAACATTTTAATTAGAGTTTGTAAGAAGAAAGAACAAAAAGTTCATAAGGATAGATTAAAAATATATATAAACTAAACGTTTCATGAAACAGGGTTTGATCAACCTATTAAAGAAAAAAAGAAAATAATAAATGAAAAAGAAAAAAAATATATATAGTATATAAAACATTTTTTTTTTTTGAACAAAGAGAAAAAATTCAAAAGAAGAAAATAAGAAAAGAAACAACAATTGAGAAAATAAAATAGAACAAAATAAAATACATATATAATAAAAATTGAAAAAACATTTAAATATGTATATCAATATTTTCTGATTCGATAAAAATAAAAAAAATATATAAAAAAAGGAAAAATGATTATCATCAATTATATAACACAAAAAAAATAACAAACAAACACATTTTTTTCATATAATTATGTTATTTCTCTAAAATAGGGAGGTACAGTACTCAGTGAATATACATAAATATTAATATAAACATATTGCAGCACTTAGTTACAATATTTATTATTGTTCAAACGCATTTTCGGTAACGTAACCAACCATAAGTGCATAGAGCTGAGTCAGCATATTTAACACGCGCGACGGCTCTGTCACCAAGTGAACATGATACGTCACCATTTATACATAAGCAGACCGCTCCTCTGCTGGCGTCACTGGCACCGTAGCTACGTGGTCCTTAGCTGTACAACATAATCATAATAGAACTAAAAATATGAAGACATACTTTTGTCTTTATACAAAAACCCACATCCAGTCCATACCTGTTTTTTAGCATGGTCGTAGTGGTCTCCGAATGAAAGAATGCTTCGTAATCGCAATATATGACTTAAGTTTTTTGGAAAGAGATTCATGATCTGGATTATGGGACCTTTTACGTCCGTGATCGTACGCGATATTATTGGTTGTACGATAGCAAACTTGGAGAATTTGTCAATACATGTTAGAAACAGTTTCTTATCTGTTGCGATAACATCAATATGTAGCATTTCCCCTGGGACTGATGGGATTGGCGTTTGACCTAAGAGCTGCTTCCTTCCTATCATATTTAGCTTTTGAACAAGTTCTGCAATTCGCCCTCACTTCAGTTGCCATACTGTACATCTTAGGAAAATAGTACTCGTGCAATATTTGTTTGAGATTTTTCTGCGCCGCTCGGTCGGTTCCGCTACCGCTTTGCTCGGACTTATCCACAATATCTTGAACCGTGTGTTTGCAATGCCACAACCTTGTTGACGGAAAACACTTCACTTGTTCGTGTTGTATATGAGCTAGTATTGGTAACTCGCAGAAAATTGCATTAACGACATCCGGCTTTACCGTCGCCTTTATCTGTTCTAAAACTTCTTCTTTATCCTTGATCTGAATGATATGCCGAGTTTTCTCTTTAAAGAAAATGAAATTACGTTTCAGGGGGTAAGGTGCGCTTTCTAACAATATTTGGTTCCTAAGGCAATTTAAGGGTTTTCCGGTTGTTTCAATATAGTAGGAAAGCGAAATTTTGGAAGGAAAAATGATTATCATCAATTATATAACACAAAAAAAAATAAACAAACACATTTTTTTCATATAATTATGTTATTTCTCTAAAATAGGGAGGTACAGTACTCAGTGAATATACATAAATATTAATATAAACATATTGCAGCACTTAGTTACAATATTTATTATTGTTCAAACGCATTTTCGGTAACGTAACCAACCATAAGTGCATAGAGCTGAGTCAGCATATTTAACACGCGCGACGGCTCTGTCACCAAGTGAACATGATACGTCACCATTTATACATAAGCAGACCGCTCCTCTGCTGGCGTCACTGGCACCGTAGCTACGTGGTCCTTAGCTGTACAACATAATCATAATAGAACTAAAAATATGAAGACATACTTTTGTCTTTATACAAAAACCCACATCCAGTCCATACCTGTTTTTTAGCATGGTCGTAGTGGTCTCCGAATGAAAGAATGCTTCGTAATCGCAATATATGACTTAAGTTTTTTGGAAAGAGATTCATGATCTGGATTATGGGACCTTTTACGTCCGTGATCGTACGCGATATTATTGGTTGTACGATAGCAAACTTGGAGAATTTGTCAATACAGGTTAGAAACAGTTTCTTATCTGTTGCGATAACATCAATATGTAGCATTTCCCCTGGGACTGATGGGATTGGCGTTTGACCTAAGAGCTGCTTCCTTCCTATCATATTTAGCTTTTGAACAAGTTCTGCAATTCGCCCTCACTTCAGTTGCCATACTGTACATCTTAGGAAAATAGTACTCGTGCAATATTTGTTTGAGATTTTTTTGCGCCGCTCGGTCGGTTCCGCTACCGCTTTGCTCGGACTTATCCACAATATCTTGAACCGTGTGTTTGCAATGCCACAACCTTGTTGACGGAAAACACTTCACTTGTTCGTGTTGTATATGAGCTAGTATTGGTAACTCGCAGAAAATTGCATTAACGACATCCGGCTTTACCGTCGCCTTTATCTGTTCTAAAACTTCTTCTTTATCCTTGATCTGAATGATATGCCGAGTTTTCTCTTTAAAGAAAATGAAATTACGTTTCAGGGGGTAAGGTGCGCTTTCTAACAATATTTGGTTCCTAAGGCAATTTAAGGGTTTTCCGGTTGTTTCAATATAGTAGGAAAGCGAAATTTTGCTGTGCATCGGCCACATGGTTTTCTTTTCATGGTTTATACTGCATTTTAGCATTATGTTCGTCGATGTAGTCTTTCCCACACCACAAGCTATGCTGTGGCACAGCGCACAAAGGCACGAAAACAGGTGCAATTGGCAGACGGATCAACAAAGGACATAAAGTGGCAATGGGTATCCAAGATACAATTGGGAGACAAGGAGGTGATGATGAGAGAATATCGTCCATTGCAGTAACAGATGTTCCAGAAGCTGAAGATTTCATGCAAGTTGAGTTGGCAGAATTGGCCAAGATATCCGGAACGTCGAAAGTTGGTCTCCATACAACTACCATGTATGATGACAAACCCATAAAACAAAGATTTTATCCGAAAAACCCAAAAATGCAAGAGATAAAAGATCGTTAAAGTAGCCCGTACAGTTCATCAATAGTAATGGTGAAAAAAAGCAAACGGGGAGGATAGAAGGCGCATATCCAATGCCAAGGATTGACTACATAATAGATCAACTGCGAGAAGCAAAATTTATAAGCAGTTTGGATCTGAAGGATGGATATTGGCAAATACCTCTGGAAGAGAACAGCAAGAAAATGACTGCATTTACGGTGCCAGGGAAAGGGCTGTACCAATGGAAGGTAATGCCGTTCGGATTGCATTCCGCATCAGCAACTTTCCAACGTGCTTTGGATATGGTAATAGGACCCGAAATGATGCGTCATGCGTTCGCGTATTAGGACGATATCATTGTGGTCAGCCGAACTATGAAGGATCATAAGATGCATTTGAAAGAGGTCTTCCATCGGCTGAAGGTGGCAAATTTAGAAATAAAAAAAATAAAAATGCCAGTTTTTCAGAAAGGAGATGCGATTCCTTGGGCATCGTGTGACCGACCAAGGAATTGGCACAGATCCAGACAAGGTAGCAGCCATTGCAGAATTAAAACCACCAAAGAACACAAAGGAACTGCGGCAATATCTGGGAGTAGCATCATGGTACAGACGATTTGTGCCAGGATTTGCAACGATGCTTCAACCATTAAATGCATTGCTAAAAAAGAAAATGGAGTGGGTGTGGGAAGAAAAAATCAATCAGCTTTCGATATGGTGAAAGGAAAGTTGATGCCGGACCCAGTGCTGGCATGCCCAGATTTCTCGAAAACTTCAAACGGACGCAAGCAACTATGGCTCGGGTGCAATATTAACGCAGAACACAGAGGATGGGAATGGGTCATCTCATACTCCAGCAGAACGCTAAGCCCAGCAGAACAAAATTACTCAGCAACGGAAAAGACGATTGTGTGGGCCGTAAGGAAGCTGAAACCATACTTGGAAGGTTACCATTATAGAGTGATCACAGATCACATGGCATTAAAATGGTTGAACAGCATTGAGAGCCTAACAGGACGAATTGCGAGATGGGCATTAAAACTCCAACAATATGATTTTGAGATTTCTTACCGCGTGTCAGAGTCAACGGGATATACGCCGATGCTCATCACGCAAGGAAGGGAGCCGCGACTACCTGGAGCAATATTCGATCAAGTGACAACTGGGTCAGGGGAACCAAAGCGACGCCTAAATACATCAAAAGAAGTGATTGCGGAAATCGGGGTGTTGGTTCGCCGGAATCTAGAAAGGGCGGCATAGGATCAAGCACGACACTACAAACTGAGGCGTCGACAATGGAGACCTCAAATTGGGGACACGGTATGGGCAAAAGAACATTACCTGTCAAATGCGGCAGAAGGATTCGCAGCCAAAGTAGCGCCACGGTATGGTGGGCCGTATAAAGTAGTGAGCTTCATATCGCCAGTAATCTGTAAGATGGCGAATGAAGCAAGCGGGAAAACCAGGAGGACCCACCCATCAGCGACCTGAAGGCCCAGTCATTAAATATGGAGAAAGAATGAGACACACGTGCCCATATGGTATAAGCCAATCATACGGCGGTTGCCCATTTGGACCGGCCGGTCGAATGGAATACTTACGTATGGGAGGTCAAAACTATATGGGCAACGACATTCAACCAAATAAAAGTCGGAAACACAAAATAAAAGGGCATGAGACCGCGTAAAACCACATTCATAAACACAGAGATAAAAACGAAACAATAAACATGCAAAACAAACTCTATTAAATTTGCATATCGCAAAGCTGCAAGCGAAGACTGCAAAATTGTGCGAGGTACCTATTGGCGGTGGCTGCAAAACTGTAGACAATGGTTATAGGCAATTAATGCACAAATGGAAAATTGCATATTATAAAGAGTTGGGATTGGTCAAGAAATAACCAAAAGTATGTATAAGATCAGAGCCACCAACTACATACTCTCGCACGCAGCGAATTCAGGAGAGGAATTTATAGAGGAGGACGAGGAAATAGAGGCGGATAGCGTGGCAGGAGTGTTCGCCGATATTGAGGACGACCTGCGCCGGATGGAGGCGGGTCCCGGGCAGGGGGAGGAGGTGGAACACATAGATTAGGAGCGGATGGAGCCCGAGGTGGAGGAGAAGGAAGAATGGGTACCGACTCGACCACCAACGCCGAGGCACGTGAATCCCGCCTTCTGGGAGGATTAAAGTGCTTTATGGTTCTTCTAAAAGTCGAAATTTTAACTTTCATGATATTGTATGTCAATAAATTCTAATAAAACCATTTTGAATCTGTTCGGTTTCTTCTTGTTTTAGGTGGTCTAATTTATATACGCTAGTTTGAGTTATTTCGATGGTAATGGCAAAATTTATGTCGTTGTCATTTAATGTAGATAATTCTGTCTCCTTATTGCTATTTTCTTATTTTAAATAAAAGGTGTTATTACCTGGGGTTAGAAGTAAGTCGTAAGTCCTTCAGTTCATTATTCGGGCTGGGCTTAAAATTGAAAAGGGTTTTGAACATTAAATTGATAGATGACCCGGTGCCTATTAAATAAAACTGTTATTAATTCTGATTCTGTCAATAATTATACCCTGTACCCATAGGGTAAAAGGGTATATTAAAGTCGCTAAAATGTATGTAACAGGCAGAAGGAAAATTTTCCGACCCCATAAAGTATATATATTCTTGATCAGTATCAATAGCGAAGTCGATTGAGACATGTCCATCTGTCCGTCTGTCCGTCCGTCCGTCCGTCCGTCTGTCCGTCTGTCCGTATGAACACCGAGATCTCAGAGAGTATAAGAGCTAGAGCAACCAAATTTGGTGTCAACATCCGTCTATTGTATAAGCAGATCAAGTTTATTTTAAATTTTTGCCACGCCCACTTCCGCCCCCGCAATTTGGGAAAAACCTATAACTAGAGCAATATTAAAGATATCGTATTCTTATTTGGCATCCACATTTATATGGCCAATTGCACCTCGTCGATAATACAGGACTGCGTTATTTTGAACTATTATCTCCGTAGAACTGTTTACAAATTTTGACACGGCATCACCCATGTTTGTGAATGTGCCTGCTTGCATGATAAGTTTTACCTTATCAATGGAACAATTTTGTGTCATGGCTTTCACAGCTGTATTTATTGGCGAGTGTTTGGCTTAGACCTTCACTGATATAGGCACCTTCAAGGGCCTTTGCCAGTGTTTCCACTTCTTGAGTGTATTGGTTAGCCGTTTTTTTTTTTTGCTGCAGATTAAGAAGCTTAGCAGAGATTCTCCTTTCACTGCTTTTGATAACTGAGTAATGATTTCAGTTATTGTCTGTTCATTATTGATCAATTTTCTTGCATGGCCTTTAAGTTTTGTTTTAATAAGGCTTATGGCCGTTATCTCATGTGCACCTTTTAAAGTTTGTAATAGATTCAAAGAGTCTAGAAAACTTTGTAGATTTTCTGGCTTACCATCAAACTCTGGTATCAGAGATGTGGCTAGTCTGTTACTACTATTGTTTGTGCCATTTCTGCATTTTTGTTTATCTAAATTGTTTGCTCTGCTCATATAATGCCATGTTATTTGCGCTTTACTTTTTGAAGTGAAAACTTCTTTAGAATCGTTGGTAGTGATTTGAGACTTGATGAAACGAAAAAGCGACACTAAAAAGAGACATACATATAGATCTTATAGTATACAGCCTGCGAGAGAATGAGATAGAACAGAGTTATATAGCGTTCCTTATTCTCCGTCTCCTCTTTGTGCGGTGCTTCGTAGCCTCCCCACTCTTGGCTACGAAGCGTTATATGTTGATGTACGTATATGTGTGTGGCTGCGTACTGCTGAGCCACGCTAGTAGAGTGAGTATTGTAGTATGTAAGTTAACGAATTAGTTCGTGAACGGCCCTCGCAGCGGAAATGATACACGCGCGGTTGTAATGTTGCGGTGTCAGGCGTTTGCATATTTATGTTGCCAGCGCTGATTGGTCATTGCATTGTGCTGATGCAGCTCTGTCTACCACGGAGCCTCTGCATGAACAATAATTTGCTTACGATAAGTCTTTTATATTTCATTTTTGATGTAGCTTAAGATTCACTTTAGCTTTACAAGTTTAGTTCTGTATAATCACTTGAACAATACATTTGGTTAATAAATACTTTGCTCCGGCTACGCCGTTAAATTCTATAATCTTTGCTAAGCTAAAGCTAGCATTTATTGGAACCTGAGTAACACCAACAGAAGTGCAGCGACCCATTGGAAATTGGCCGTGGCACATAACCTTCTTAATTGGCGCCCAACAGGATTAATCCAAACACCCAAACCCTACATTAAGATAGGAAATTCTTAATCTGAAACATGTAAGTGAATGTTCGGCCAAGACACAAAATTTTAAAATTTTTCAAAAAAAAGAATAAAAAGTAAACAAGTTAATGAAACATAATTAAAAATAAAAAATAAAACCCAAGACACAAATTCGAAATTTAAAAAAAAAAAAGAAAAAATTTAATAAAACATAATTAAAATAAAAAGCGAGCGTGTGACCACATTTGATTTTGATAAAGTTAAGTGCGAGTACGGTTTATAACAAACAGTGTAACAAAAGTGTGTAACAAACAGCTTAATTATTGCTCATGAGTTGGGCTTATAGAGAGATAAAAGTAGAATACGACAGTGAAGACGAATTAGTGACAGGCTTTACACAAAGAATAGATAAATCAGAAATGGAGCCAGAAGTGCTAAAAGCAATAATTGAAGGTGCTGTGAACAGTGCACTCGTTGAACAAGAGAGGAGATTAAAAGCGGAATTTAGTACAGAGCTTGAAAATGTCAGAGGCCAGATAAGTGCCTTAAGAGTAGAAACACCACAAGTGGAAGTGTATCAAAAAGTAACAATCAACCCGAATATAAAGTGTGAAGTGAAGTTAGATATAGTTAAGTCCGTGCCTAATTTTAGTGGAGACCACGAAGAATACGTATCGTGGAGGCAGGCAGCTATAGATGCGTACGAAATTTTCAGAAAATACGCAGGAAGTGAAACACATTATGAGGCAGTGGCAATCTTAAAAAACAAAGTCGGTGGTCCAGCAAGGGCTATACTTACATCGCACAATACAGTGCTGAACTTTGATGCCATAATAGCAAGGCTAGATTGCTCATATGCGGACAAGACGTCCCTGCGCGTGCTTAGACAACAGTTAGAACTCGTTAGGCAAGGAGATTTGAGTTTAATGAGTTACTACGACGAAGTGGAGAAAAAACTTACCTTAGTGACAAATAAAATAGTTATGACTCACGACGAACCAGCTGCGTCCATTTTATGCGCAGAAATCAGAGACGATGCCTTACATGCCTTCATGGCAGGACTCAAGAGGTCCATTAAAGCATTGGTTATCCCAGCAAAGCCGAGGGATTTGCCCTCCGCCTTAGCAACAGCTAGGGAAGCCGAAAATAGCATAGAAAGAAGTGCATTTGCCGCGTCATATGCCAAGGTAGTTGAGGAAAGGAGTCATAATAGTGACAGTAACAGGTTAGGCAATCGAACTCAGGCCAGACAAGGGAGAGGACAGGACAGAAACCCACATTTTGTAGGGAACCAGAGCCAGAATAAGGCTCAACAGCCAGACACAAAACAGTTAATAAATGAGAAAGATGCACAACCAAGGAGTCAAGTGCAGCCCATGGATGTTGACCCTTCTTTATCTAGATTTAGGCAGCAGTCAAATTGGGGAAAAGGTCAGGTCTCACAGGGTGAGACTCAGAAGAGACAAAATACGTCAGAACGTATGTCAGGATACAGGCGTCAAAGGGTGAATAATATTACCCAACAAGACTCCATTAAAGATGAGAAGGAATACGAAGAGGCGGCCGAGACTATACGTGCCGAATTAGATGAGGAAGATAACTTAACAGAAGTCAGTGACTTGCTCAATTTTTTAGTGAGCACTCCCGATTGCCGTACATCGAGCGGCAATTGGCTGGCAAATCAATAAAAATCCTTATCGATACTGGGGCGGCAAAAAATTACGTTAAACCCGTAAAGGAGTTGAAAAAAGTAACACCTGTCGACACCCTATTCACTGTGAGCTCCATTCATGGCTCCAGTAACATAAAAAAAAATGTTCCATGGTACTTTTTGGAAAAGTTGCCACTTTTTTTCTGTTAGACACCCTTGATACGTTTGATGCTATAATAGGCTTCGATCTGCTTACGCAGGCGGGGGTGACTATCTACCTAACGGGGAACACCATAAATTATGGTAGTTTGTCCGAAAACCTTAAACATTTTCACTGCGCTGATGTAAACTTTACGCGCATAGAGGATATCGTAGTCCCGGACTCCGTAAAAGAATTAATGCGTTTTCGACCTCTAACGAGGCGTTACCCTTTAATACTTCAGTAGTAGCCACAATACGGACTGAAGATAAGCAGCCAGTATTCTCAAGGCTTTACCCATACCCAACAAGTGTGGCAGATTTCGTGAATAAAGAAATTTCACATTTATTAAAGGATGGCATCATAAGACCATCAAAGTCCGCGTTCAATAGCCCAGCATGGGTCGTTGACAAGAAAGGACTTGACGCTGAAGGCAACAAAAATAAGAGGCTTGTTATCGACTTCAGGAAACTGAATGAAAAAACAATCGCCGACCGTTACCCAATGCCAAGTATCCAGATGATCTTAGCCAACCTAGGCAAAGCGAGATTCTTCACTACGCTAGATCTTAAATCTGGGTACCACCAGATATACCTGGCCGAAAACGATCGAGAGAAGACGTCCTTCTCAGTAAACGGCGGGAAATACGAATTCTGTCGATTACCTTTCGGTTTAAAAAATGCGGGAAGCATTTTTCAGAGAGCAATCGACGACGTCCTACGGGAACAAATTGGGAAAATATGCTACGTCTATGTAGATGACGTAATAATATTTTCTGAAAACGCCACCGACCACGTCCGCCACATCGACATGGTACTTCAGCGACTTTGTGCCGCTAACATGAGAGTCGCGAAAGAAAAGACAAAGTTTTTTAAAGAAAGCGTAGAATATTTAGGCTTTATTGTTACCCGCGATGGAGCAACAACAGACCCTGAGAAAGTTAAAGCGATCCAAAAGTACCCTGAACCAAAAAATCTATACGCCCTAAGGTCTTTCCTAGGTCTAGCCAGCTATTATAGGGTATTCATCAAAGATTTTGCTTCCATAGCAAGACCCTTGACTAACGTGCTAAAAGGCGAAAATGGCACTGTAAGCAGGCACATGTCCAGAAAGGTATCTATAGAATTTGACGACCATCAAAGAGACGCCTTTGTCCGATTGAGAAACATATTAGCTTCTGAGGAAGTTATGCTTATGTATCCCGATTTCAAAAAGCCTTTTGACTTGACTACTGACGCTTCTGCCAGTGGCATTGGGGCAGTACTATCCCAAGGGGGAGACCAATAACAATGATTTCTCGGACGTTGAAAACATGCGAATCGCATTATGCGACGAACGAAAGAGAGTTATTGGCTATTGTATGGGCCTTAGGCAAATTGCAGAATTACCTTTACGGCACTAGGGAGTTGCACATTTTTACAGACCACCAACCCCTCACATTTTCGGTATCAGAAAAGAATACAAATGCAAAAATAAAAAGGTGGAAGGCATTTATTGAAGAACATAATGCCAAAATGCATTACAAGCCAGGGAAAGAGAACTTTGTCGCAGATGCCTTATCTAGGCAGGAGCTTAACGCTCTTCAAGACGAGATAAACTCGGACATAGCTACCATTCATAGTGAAGAGTCCCTAACATACACTATAGAAACAACAGACAACCCCATAAACTGCTATAGGAATCAAATAACCCTAGAAGAATCGCGATATGCATTACATCGGAGACTTATGTTATTTGGCAAAAAAACACGCCATCTAATTCAATTCACAGACAAAAACAATCTTATTGAAATGTTAAAACTCGCTGTAGATCCTGATGTCGTGAATGCGTTTCACTGCGATTTTCCGACTTTAGCAACATTCCAACACGAACTTGTATCTCTTTTCCCTGCAACTAAATTCTGGCATTGCAAGAAGATAGTGGCAGATATCACAAATAAGAACGAACAAATTGAGATAGTTAATGCCGAACACAATCGTGCACATAGAGCGGCACAGGAAAATATTAAGCAGATACTTAGGGACTACTATTTCCCGCACATGGCTAAATTGGCTAATGAGGTAGCACTAAATTGTAAGGTGTGCGTTACTGCCAAATATAACCGGCATCCCAAAAAACAAGAAATTGGGGAGACACCAATTCCGTCGCATAGCGGGGAATTTTTGCACATCGACATATTTTCCACTGACCAAAAACTCTTTCTAACATGTGTAGACAAGTTTTCTAAATTCGCTATTGTCCAACCTTTAGCATCCAGATCAATTACCGACATTATGAACCCTATCTTACTGATCCTAAATGTTTTTCCGAATACCAAAACAATTTACTGTGACAACGAACCGTCATTTAAATCCGAAACAATCACCTCACTTTTGAGAAATCAGTTCAGCATCGACATGGTCAACGCACCTCCATTGCATAGCTGCTCTAATGGGCAAGTGGAGCGTTTCCACAGCACGTTAGTGGAAATTGCTAGGTGTCTCAAAATCGACAAAAAATTTAGCGATACAAGTCAGGCAATTATGAGAGCGACCATAGAATATAATAAAACCATTCACTCGGTGACAGAGCAAAAGCCGATTGACATACTACACGCAGTCCCGAAAGAATTTAGGGAAGTAATAGAAAATAAAATAAAAAAGGCACAGCAAGAGTCGCTAGCCAGAAATAACCCCAGCAGGCAGAATAGGGTGTTTGATGTAGGAGAAAAGGTATACCTCAAAAACAACAGAAGACTGGGCAACAAGTTATCCCCATTATGTACAGAAGGTATCATACAAGCTGACCTAGGAACGTCAGTTCTTATTAAGGGGAGGGTGGTCCATAAAGACAATTTGAGGTAGATCTAGGCTATAACATAAGAATACTTGCAAATAGTACTACATCAATTTCATTTCATACAGGTTCGTCGGGATAATATTCATACTCATTACCGCAACTTATGCGCGCGTCACCGATTTCACGCACGCGAACTACATTCCAATTTTGGACGGCGACGTTCTAGTTTGGGAACAGCGTAACTACATAAGACACTCATCAAACTTGACCAATTTTGTAACAATCGTAGAAGACACAGTAAGACTAGCAAAACTTTTTCCGCAATCACACATGCGAAAACTTTTAGACGTAGACATAGAACACATCAGGAACAGCTTAGCGAGTTTGACAGTGCACCATAGATTAGCCAGGAGTTTAGACTTCATAGGATCGGCGCTTAAAATAGTTGCGGGTACGCCTGATGCGTCTGATCTAGAAAAAATTAAATTCACAGAAGCACAACTCATAGAATCCAATAATAAGCAGGTGATTGTAATTACCGAAACACAGAAGCAAATAAACTTGTTAACAGATACAGTCAATAAATTAATTAAAGAAAAGAGGGGAGAGTTTGTTGACACGCCCCATTTGTATGAGACCTTGCTTGCACGTAATAGAATACTAATTTCCGAAATCCAAAATCTCATGTTGACAATTACACTCGCTAAGTCCAATATAATAAATCCAACAATATTTGATCATGATGACCTGAAAACTATCTTTGCCGAACATCTCACAGAGGTCCCAATAATAAGTTTAATGAGTGTATCTAATATCAAAATATTTCAATCAAATAGCATAATTCATATAATTGTCGAATACCCTAAAGTAGAAACTATTTGCAAGAAGGTTGTGTTATTCCCTGTAGCCCATAATAACACCATTTTACAATTTCATGATAATGTAGTAGCCGAATGCGCCAATGGAGTTCAACCATTAGTAGATTGTGCCATGACCAATTATGCGACCTTTTGCAAGAAGTCATTGCACGATACCTGCGCCAGCGGTTTACACTCGGGAGGATCAGCAGCATGTGTCACACAACCCAGTCACCTGGAGCCGGTCACAGTCGTGGATGAGGGTACTATCATCATCAACGATCTGCCAGCAAGCGTCAGAGTGGACGATGGGCCCACTACTACCACCAAGGGCACATGCCTCATTACATTTGAACGAGAGGCAAACATAAATGAGTCCATCTTTATCAACTACAATCGAGTCATAAAAAAAGGGCCTGGCATTGTGGCCTCTCCGCTGTTGAACATCACCGGGCACGATCAAGTACTCAGCCTACCACTGCTTAAAAGAATGCACGAGCACAGTTTGGATATAATTAAGCAGTTAAGGGATGACGTGACCTCGGGAGGAGAAACCAATGTGTGGCTCATAACAGGCGTAACCATCGGCCTTATTCTCTGCTGCATAGGTGTCATTCAGCAATGCTGGTACCGAAGAAAAGCATCCATCAAGCTGCAAGCTCTGGCAAAAGAACTAAGTGTCACCGAGGACGGCAACAATCTTAAGGGGGGAGTAGTTAACGAATTAGTTCGTGAACGGCCCTCGCAGCGGAAATGATACACGCGCGGTTGTAATGTTGCGGTGTCAGGCGTTTGCATATTTATGTTGCCAGCGCTGATTGGTCATTGCATTGTGCTGATGCAGCTCTGTCTACCACGGAGCCTCTGCATGAACAATAATTTGCTTACGATAAGTCTTTTATATTTCATTTTTGATGTAGCTTAAGATTCACTTTAGCTTTACAAGTTTAGTTCTGTATAATCACTTGAACAATACATTTGGTTAATAAATACTTTGCTCCGGCTACGCCGTTAAATTCTATAATCTTTGCTAAGCTAAAGCTAGCATTTATTGGAACCTGAGTAACACCAACAGAAGTGCAGCGACCCATTGGAAATTGGCCGTGGCACATAACCTTCTTAATTTGTATACTACACTGCCTAATACTTGCTTTAGTGTTGCCTGCGTATTACGGAGCTACGGTGAGCGAGAAGGCATTATGTATAGCTATACTACACTACCTAATACTTGCTTAGACCAAGCGTCCTACGAATGTTTGTGTGTATGTTAGTACGTCTGCGTAATACACGCGTTACGACGCTCATAATAGCAACCGTGTGTGCTGTATTGCGTCCGTATTTTTATATTCGTAAATATTTTCATTTTTAAATATTTACCGCAATTATGCCGAAAAATAATGCAGAAAAGTGTCGTGAATATCGACAGAAAAAAATAAAGTATACACCAGAAGTATCGCGGATACTTAGAAAAGATTACGATAAAGTTCCAATGATTTAACGTAAATTTTGCATTGGACACAGCGGTTCCTTTAATTGACTTTCTCAATACAACATTCAGTTTAAAAATGTGTAACAATCGCACTGAATCAACAACACGATCAAAAACAACAATTGACGCGGTATTTCAAAGATATGTTGACAACATCGAAACCAAAGCATTTGTATCATATTTTAGCTATCATAAGCCACTCGTATCATTTGTTGAAATTGAAAACATTGAGGATGAATAATAATAAAATGAAGAAAATAAAATATGACCTTTATAGCAATATTATAATGAACCTATAATTATCCCGCTCCTAATGCTGCTTTCGTCTCATTCTCTCTCAGTTTGTTTTACGGAAGGTTTCACTTCTATCGTGTCTAACCGTTAGACGCACTTTCTTTTTTTTTTTTTTTTTTGCATTTATTTATTTGCAATCTGACCCATGAGGACAATAATCAAATTGTATAAGGAGATTAACATTGACCTGAAGCGAGTACAATTATGTGTTTTGGATAAGAATTATAATAAGTTTGACAAGTGATTGTTAAAATTTCAAAAGTTTCATTATTTTGATTGGTCGGTTATAAATGATGGCAGTTTTCAGCGCCTCTGCATGAATTACCAGTCCAGGTCTTGTCTGAATAGAAGGTCCAGGGGGTGGCATCTTTTAAGACGCCTTGTTTGCGCACTATTGTTCAGCAGGTTGAGTGCAAGAGTGTTGCTGTGCGACTCGAGCCTGGAGCAAAGCCGAATGCCGTACCTCCTTATTTCTTTGCTGACGGATGGAACTTCCAAGTCTCTATGGATAATCGAGTTTCTGACAAATGCAGGCGCTCCAGCAATTCTTCGCAGCAACTTGCTCTGGAAGCGTTGAGCAATTCTTACATTGCTGTCTGACGCAGTGCCCTAGTATACTTAGCAGTATTTTTTTCGAACATGTCACATCTATCAAAACCAGAAAAAAGGGTCAAATGGAATTAATACATTCTTTAATTATTCTAGAAAAAAAAATCGTTCTAAATCATCCTAATCAGCTAAAGTCACTCATAGCTAGCTGTTCACTGCATATTCAATTTATTCCAAATTCCCTACAAATACTAAAGTATATGTTTATATCATCATTCCAGCACATTTTATTATAAATTGTATACAAATATTTAAATATAAAAGAAATCCATATGTATCCTCGTACATTTCTAATCCATATTTTCTACCTCCTTATATACAGCTAAATATCTCCCTTATTTTTATACACTTGCAAAAAGTGTATATTAATTTTGGTCAGAAGTTGGCAACGCATAGAAGGAAGCATCTCCGACTATATAAAGTATATATATTCTTGATTAGCATGATGAGCTGAGTTGATATAGCCATGTCCGTCTGTCCGTCTGTCTGGATCAACGCAATCTCCTCCGAGACCCTTGGAGCTACAGAGCTGAAATTTTGCACCTTGGCCTCTTTTTGCTGCAGGCATTGTATATCGGAATCATCCCGATCGGATGACTATATCACATAGCTCCCATAGGAACGATCGGTCAGGAATAAGGTTTAACATCAATAACTCAGCTGTTTTTCAATCGAATGTGACTGGATTTGGTATTTGTGAGTTTTATATAATCATCAGCACATATACCAAATTTCATCAGAATCGGTCGACTATATCATATAGCTCCCATAGGAACGATCAGTCAAAAATATAGTTTTTGATCAATAACTTGGGTGTTTTTGTAGCTGTTATTTGACAATTTTATATAAAAAGAAATATATCTTTTAAGTTTTATCAGAATCGGTCGACTATATCCTATAGCTGTCATAGCAACAATCGAGGAAAAAAAAATTTGTTTTAATTTTTTTTTATGCCACGGACATCAAATTTATATTTGATGGGTTTTATATACTTCCCTATGATTCTGGCAAATTATATATAAATCAAAAAGACAGTTTGCAAGGGTATACGAACTTCGGCACGGCTGATGTTAGCCCATCCTTCTAGTTTTAACTAAATTTGGGAGATACTAACCCTAAAGTCAATACAGTCCTCTTTGTTCAGTTATTCGTCTACTTCGCAGCGTAATTAACGGATTTCGACTATGAACACTGATCCTGCTAAAAGCAGCTACAAAGCCGGCGGCAGTGGAGACTTCAAATTGGAAACATGGTCTGGGCGAAGGAACACTACCTGTCAAATGCGGCAGAAGGATTCGCGACAGACACCCAAACCAAGCAAAAGGAATGATTGAGGAAATCGGGGTGTTGGTTGATAGAAATCTGAAGAGAACAACGCAGGATCAAGCCCGATACTACAATTTGAGACGACGACAGTGAAGAACTCAAATAGGAGACACAGTCTGGGCTAAGGAACACTACCTATCAAATGCGGCAGAAGGATTCGCGGCAAAGCTAGCGCCACGATATGGAGGGCCGTGCAAAATAGTAGTTTTCGTGTCGCCTGTAATTTGCAAAATGGCATACGAAGTTGAGGAAGTTGAGGGCATAGAGGACGACAGCCTGGCGGGAGTATTTGCGAAGCTGGAGGCCGATTTGCGGCGGATGGAGGCGGACCTCGATCAGGCGGGCGAAGCCGAAGTGGTGGTCGCTGAGTCCTTGAAGGAGGGACGGGGGGAGCCCGATTAGGAGGAGGAGGATCCGTGAGTCCGGTTAGGCCTCCAACACCAATGGTGCTGAACCAGCGGTTTTGGGAGAAGTTCTGCATCCTAGAAGAATAGGAGAGCGAGCCGGAAGACCAAAAAGAGGATTACGGTCCAGTGCCAGAGCTACACGAGGAGGAGATGCGGGCCGAGTTCGTCCCTGACCCGCCTTGGCGGGATCAGTTAACGGAGTCGGTCAGGAGGGTGCAATATTGGGTCCATAGGACCACAGTGGAAGAGGTGGCGCTGGCGGTAACACCACAACCACCACAACCACAACAACAACCACAGCCAATACAACCGCAGTAGCAGGGCAACCAGCAATATGCGCGGAAGAGACCAGACAAATGTCAACGCCGGACGCCCGGCCAACGCCCGCAAGCAAGTGGCTACTTCTATGTGGTAAAATCTTTTATGCTGATGCGTTCTTTTAAATAAGTTTATAATGTTTAGGCTAAAGAAGGTGGGGTATTCTGTTGCATGTTAAGATTACTTGATACATCATATTTCTAAAGCAATCAAGCAGCGGAGAAATTGTGTCAAGAAAATCCATTATGATACAGCTCTCCGTCGGGACATAGACGCCTAATCAGAAGTATATTGCTATTTGTAAATGCAACTAGCAATACTTTCTCTGGACGTTAACGAATACTATGCGCAGTACGTCCAAGTTGCCCATGCGACACCAGGACAACACCTGTTACGCGCGAGCCCTTGCGGACAGCATGCAAAAATGAAGTCGCGTGGACAACAGACGACAAATAAAACATACTTAAAGTTAAAACTAAATAATTAAAACTAATTACGAGCTAGATAGCTAAGGATCGAAGTTTCTAAAGTAGGAATAGAGGACTCTGATCCGATTAAGTGATAAAGGCGGTTATAATCGGAACAAAGGACACGGAAAGGTTCATGTAAAGTATAGTTTGAACTTGCAACTTGTTAAAGTTAAAGGGACATAATTTCTAGTTAGTCTACAAGGTACAAATAGATTGACCTATTTGAATAAATTAGGAGAGTCTATTTGCCCATTAAGAAGCTTGTGTATAAACAAAGTACCAAGCATTACTCTACGATTAAGTAAAGAAGGAAAATTGATTGAAGAAGTCTACTATAATACGATGGCAAGTTGACATCGCAATCCCAGTTTAAACCACGAAGAGCAAAAATCATAAATTGCTTTTGAACGGATTCAATTCTAATTTGGTGTGATTCATCTTGAGGTGACCAAACACATGATCCGTACCAGTCCAGGTCTTGTCTGAATGGAAGGTCCAGGGGGTGGCATCTTTTAAGACGCCTTGTTTGCGCACTATTGTTCAGCAGGTTGAGTGCAAGAATGTTGCTGTGCGACTCGAGCCTGGAGCAAAGCCGAATGCCGTACCTCCTTATTTCTTTGCTGACGGATGGAACTTCCAAGTCTCTATGGATAATCGAGTTTCTGACAAATGCAGGCGCTCCAGCAATTCTTCGCAGCAACTTGCTCTGGAAGCGTTGAACAATTCTTACATTGCTGTCTGACGCAGTGCCCTAGTATACTTAGCAGTATTTTTTTCGAACATGTCACATCTATCAAAACCAGAAAAAAGGGTCAAATGGAATTAATACATTCTTTAATTATTCTAGAAAAAAAAATCGTTCTAAATCATCCTAATCAGCTAAAGTCACTCATATAGCTGTTCACTGCATATTCAATTTATTCCAAATTCCCTACAAATACTAAAGTATATGTTTATATCATCATTCCAGCACATTTTATTATAAATTGTATACAAATATTTAAATATAAAAGAAATCCATATGTATCCTCGTACATTTCTAATCCATATTTTCTACCTCCTTATATACAGCTAAATATCTCCCTTATTTTTATACACTTGCAAAAAGTGTATATTAATTTTGGTCAGAAGTTGGCAACGCATAGAAGGAAGCATCTCCGACTATATAAAGTATATATATTCTTGATTAGCATGATGAGCTGAGTTGATATAGCCATGTCCGTCTGTCCGTCTGTCTGGATCAACGCAATCTCCTCCGAGACCCTTGGAGCTACAGAGCTGAAATTTTGCACCTTGGCCTCTTTTTGCTGCAGGCATTGTATATCTCGGAATCATCCTGATCGGATGACTATATCATATAGCTCCCATAAGAACGATCGGTCAGGAATAAGGTTTAACATCAATAACTCAGCTGTTTTTCAATCGAATGTCACTGAATTTGGTTTTTGTGAGTTTTATATAATCATCAGCACATATACCAAATTTCATCACAATCGGTCGACTATATCCTATAGCTGTCATAGCAACAATCGAGGAAAAAAAAATTTGTTTTAATTTTTTTTTATGCCACGGACATCAAATTTATATTTGATGGGTTTTATATACTTCCCTATGATTCTGGCAAATTATATATAAATCAAAAAGACAGTTTGCAAGGGTATACGAACTTCGGCACGGCTGATGTTAGCCCATCCTTCTAGTTTTAACTAAATTTGGGAGATACTAACCCTAAAGTCAATACAGTCCTCTTTGTTCAGTTATTCGTCTACTTCGCAGCGTAGTTAACGGATTTCGACTATGAACACTGATCCTGCTAAAAGCAGCTACAAAGCCGGCGGCAGTGGAGACTTCAAATTGGAAACATGGTCTGGGCGAAGGAACACTACCTGTCAAATGCGGCAGAAGGATTCGCGACAGACACCCAAACCAAGCAAAAGGAATGATTGAGGAAATCGGGGTGTTGGTTGATAGAAATCTGAAGAGAACAACGCAAGATCAAGCCCGATACTACAATTTGAGACGACGACAGTGAAGAACTCAAATAGGAGACACAGTCTGGGCTAAGGAACACTACCTATCAAATGCGGCAGAAGGATTCGCGGCAAAGCTAGCGCCACGATATGGAGGGCCGTGCAAAATAGTAGTTTTCGAAGCTGGAGGCCGATTTGCGGCGGATGGAGGCGGACCTCGATCAGGCGGGCGAAGCCGAAGTGGTGGTCGCTGAGTCCTTGAAGGAGGGACGGGGGGAGCCCGATTAGGAGGAGGAGGATCCGTGAGTCCGGTTAGGCCTCCAACACCAATGGTGCTGAACCAGCGGTTTTGGGAGAAGTTCTGCATCCTAGAAGAATAGGAGAGCGAGCCGGAAGACCAAAAAGAGGATTACGGTCCAGTGCCAGAGCTACACGAGGAGGAGATGCGGGCCGAGTTCGTCCCTGACCCGCCTTGGCGGGATCAGTTAACGGAGTCGGTCAGGAGGGTGCAATATTGGGTCCATAGGACCACCACAGTGGAAGAGGTGGCGCTGGCGGTAACACCACAACCACCACAACCACAACAACAACCACAGCCAATACAACCGCAGTAGCAGGGCAACCAGCAATATGCGCGGAAGAGACCAGACAAATGTCAACGCCGGACGCCCGGCCAACGCCCGCAAGCAAGTGGCTACTTCTATGTGGTAAAATCTTTTATGCTGATGCGTTCTTTTAAATAAGTTTATAATGTTTAGGCTAAAGAAGGTGGGGTATTCTGTTGCATGTTAAGATTACTTGATACATCATATTTCTAAAGCAATCAAGCAGCGGAGAAATTGTGTCAAGAAAATCCATTATGATACAGCTCTCCGTCGGGACATAGACGCCTAATCAGAAGTATATTGCTATTTGTAAATGCAACTAGCAATACTTTCTCTGGACGTTAACGAATACTATGCGCAGTACGTCCAAGTTGCCCATGCGACACCAGGACAACACCTGTTACGCGCGAGCCCTTGCGGACAGCATGCAAAAATGAAGTCGCGTGGACAACAGACGACAAATAAAACATACTTAAAGTTAAAACTAAATAATTAAAACTAATTACGAGCTAGATAGCTAAGGATCGAAGTTTCTAAAGTAGGAATAGAGGACTCTGATCCGATTAAGTGATAAAGGCGGTTATAATCGGAACAAAGGACACGGAAAGGTTCATGTAAAGTATAGTTTGAACTTGCAACTTGTTAAAGTTAAAGGGACATAATTTCTAGTTAGTCTACAAGGTACAAATAGATTGACCTATTTGAATAAATTAGGAGAGTCTATTTGCCCATTAAGAAGCTTGTGTATAAACAAAGTACCAAGCATTACTCTACGATTAAGTAAAGAAGGAAAATTGATTGAAGAAGTCTACTATAATACGATGGCAAGTTGACATCGCAATCCCAGTTTAAACCACGAAGAGCAAAAATCATAAATTGCTTTTGAACGGATTCAATTCTAATTTGGTGTGATTCATCTTGAGGTGACCAAACACATGATCCGTACTCCAGAGTAGGACGGACCAGTGAAATAAAAAGGGTTTTGGTTGTGTAAGGATCGTCGAATTCCTTCGACCATCGCTTGACGAAACCAAGAACACTCATGGCTTTGCTGACTAAGGTAGAAATATGACGAGTGAAACTTAATTTATGGTCCATGAGTACACCCAAGTCACTCATCAAGTGGAGTATTATTAAGGTAATACGTTTCTAAATAGTTAAAAGGAAGATCTATATAACGACATGACATTACACTTCGAAATATTAAGGTTTAATAAGTTAATTTAACACCAAGTCTAGAGGTTATTTAGATCAGCTTGAAGCAGACGCGGGGAACCTGAATCTTTGAAACTAAGGAAAAGTTTAACATCGTCAGCGTATATAAGCACACGAGAGTGAATTACGACGGAAGGAAGATCATTAATAAAGAGGGTAAAAAGCAATGGTTCAAGATGGCTACCCTGTGGTCCTCTCGAAGTTACTTTGATGGTCTTAGACAGTGAGGATGTAAATTGGACCTTTTGTGTACGGTCAGTCAAATATTGCAGAATCCAGCTAAGCAGAAGGCGTGGAAGGCCAACTTCGTTCAGCTTGTACAAAAGCAGTGTATGATTAACAGAATCAAAGGCCTTTCTGAAGTAGGTATAAATGACATCAGTTTCTGGTTTATTCCTGAATCCTTCGATCGATAAAGAAGTAAACTCTAACAGGTTAGTGGTAGTATATCTGCGTTTCATGAACCCATGTTGGGTAGATGAAAGTACAGAACTACAGAAATGTTACAATTGAGTATAATTATAATTTTCTCAAAGGCCTTCGGTATAGCGGACAATTTAGAAATACCCCTATAATTTGATGCTACGGACTTGTTACCCTTTTTATGGAGAGGAATAATAAAAGATTCCTTCCAAATAGGTGGGAAAGTAGAAGTTTTAACGGACAAAGTAAATAACTTATGAATTTGGTTACATAAAGTGTCAGCGCAAAACCTGAGTACACAACCAGGTATCCCATTTGCTGATGAGTGCACAGGTTTTACTAAAGTAAGCACGCTAAGTAGCGAACTTTCATCGACCACAGGATCAAAGATACAATTAGATCTATTTAACTGATAAGGATACGAAGAGTTAGCGTGATTGGAGGAATAAGTTGTATTGAAAGAATCAGAAAACATATCGGCAATGGCCTGATCATCGTTAGCTTTTTTATTTTCGAAACATAATACGGATGCATTGATGACTTGCTTTTGGCGTTGACGAAGTTATAAAACCGCTTAGGATCACGGGAAAACTGAAGTTTACAGCGCCATAAGTAATCCTTATAACATTGTGCATTAAGCACTGAAAAATTTGATCGAGCAACTACATAAAGAGAAAAATCGGACAGTCGAGCGGATTTTTCATACTTTTTATAATATCTAGATTTTACATTCTTTAAATAAGATAACTCACGTGAAAACCATGGCGGCTTGTCAGTTAACACATGGGTGACACGTGAGACATAAGCATCAAAAAGTAAAAACATAGTATTATGGAAAAATGAAATAGCAGCGTCTAAATCTTTGCAAGAAGACAGATAACACTAATCTGATCTAGAATAAGCTCATTGAGCTTGAAAAAGTTAGTTTTACGAAAGCAACGGGTGCGAGATATCGAGTTGGTTATCGGCAATCGAAAAGGAAGGTTTATGGTTAAGTCAAAAGTTGGATGGAAATTGCCTTCGGGGAGAACTAAAGGACCAATTCTCGAAACAGAGCAGTCGGAAGAATCTAGCATAAATATAAGATCTAGTAATCTACCATTTATATTATGCACAGGGTTAACCTGGGTTAAGGATAACTCAAGAAGACCATCAATAAAGCAGTCTGAGGAGGAAGGTACCAGCATGGAAGACTCATCTGATGGATACCAAGAAATGTCAGGCAAATTAAAGTCCCCAAGAACGATTAGTAAATCTGCATCGGAAAGATGGAAGGATACAGAGCAAATTGCTTCTAAATGGCTGGTGTATACCGCCATTTCAAATTTTGGTGGAATATATGAGCAAGTTACAAAGACAGAATATGATTGTAGAGAAATTTTGACACTATGGAAGGGCTGAGTTGACAGCAATTAAAACTCTGCCTCCATTTCTGAGTGTTCGATCGTTTCTATATGTAGAAAATATTGTGTGTAGTGAACACGTAGTAATGGTTGGGGAACTACTAGCTGACTAAATGAGCTGTTCACGGTACTACTGACTAAAGGCGGGCGTGCACTTATCTTCCGGCTCCATAGGAGGATAGCTCGACGGATGGGGTGGGGTTATTGCCTCGTCTAATAGTACGCATTATTGTAAAAGAAAATAATGAAGTGCACTATCGGATATGCTAATGGAAATAAACAATTTTTGAGATGATAAGGTTTTCCCCTGTAAGATTCAGATCGTGACTCGTAGAGTTGATTTTTATGGGGAATGCTGAGGTGTTATTCGCCTTCCCCGTCTTTACCCTCCCTACCTTGGCAGTTCGCTAAACATATTTTCCAAACTGCCCCAAACGAAATCTACGAGTTACTAAATTGGATCAGGCTTAGACATGATGTAGGTGACAGATTTCTTTAAATTTATTCACAATTCATTATTACTCAATTTCCATTCCAAAACTAAATTTTAAACATATTTCAAAACAATTATCCTCCACATTTTCTTTTTCTTCACTATCACATTGCGTCATTCTAACAAGATTTGATAAGCATTATTAACACTTTTATCTCTATATAAAGAGACTTAGGGATATAAATCAAAATCATTACAAACAAAGGCTACTTTTGATTAACTTCTTACTCAGACCGGTTCCTTGCGCTGGATCGATGGGCCCGTCGACTGCGTGGTGGCTGTGGAATTTTCAGATTAACTTTAGCCTATATAAAGAAATAGTGATTAGCAAAAGTGTTTATAAAATCTTGTTCTAATGAACAAAAAAAAAACTTATACTAAAATTATACTTCATAAACTAATTCTACATTCTTTTGCTTAAAATCTACATTTTTCTACTACTACTATTCATATTTCATCCAGCGCCGAAAGCGCTACAAACCAATCGGAGAGCCCTAGTGGAAAATTAGTTTTCCTAGGCGAGTCTCACTACGTCAAAAGTAGAGTTTCCTCTGAAGCGACTTTACGGAGAATCAACGTAAGTGGGTAGAGATTTCCTTTGCCTCCAAAATAAAATTTAGTATAGATGTTTTTCCCAGCCTATTTTCTGGGTGATGGAGTGGCTCAACAGTTGTGGTTGTATTTTTTTTATTTCCAAATATGCCGAGGTGCAACTGTGATTTTTAGGGTTTTATAATTTCTTTATAATTAGGCGGATGCCTTAAAGTTTCCAAAACCTCACTTCCTGGAGCAGTCTAGCGGGAGCGTTGTGTTCGGTGGCCAGAAAATATGCGCTGAGATAAATTGCTTTAGGTAATGAATGGTCTCAATTCGCTGAATATCTGTACACCGACACCTGGTAAAATCAATTCAGAATCAATACACAAATATTATATTATTACCTGGGCACTTTTCACTTCACACTGAGGGATAAATTCTCTTTGGAATTTATAGTATAATAATTAATTTATATCATTCAATTTCACGTGTTTACACTTCAATGTCTTTTGACAATAATTTTTATACTGTTGAACTTTTCACTTAGTGATGTCACTGCTCAAAGAAAAAAAACCTTTATGCCCTCCTCCGCTCTCTTATTTATAGCAGACTTTTTGCACACCGACCCAAGCTTATTCTTTAAATCTAACTGTAAAGTCGGATGATCGTGAAAGCATGTGGATTAATGCTGTTGTGGGTGTGAGCGAGACGCATGCGCCTGAAGTTGTACTTAGCTGTTGCTAAGTGCGTTGATCTGAAGCTTTGTCTAATCGTTAAAGAGAGTGTGGGTGGGGAGAGACTGATGAAGAGAAATCAAAGCTTGTGAAACACTCGAACGTTAATCTCTTCAAAAAAAAAAAAAAATGATTTAGTAAAGTTTCAAACCTAATCTAGATATACTATAAATTAGAATGCACACTACACCACAGTTCTTGCGGCGAGGTCAATACCGAGAAGGCCTGAACTGAAAAAGTGCATCTTTAGATTTTTATATCTTTTAAATGATAGATTCCTAATGATTTCTTTGATTCGTTTGCTAATTCATAATAAGATGGACTCATTTTGCGTAGAACTGTAGCTTTAACAAATACAGGTGCTAATTTAGCATTAAATTTCTTTGCCGCGTTGCTTTGAGCGAAGTTGCGTGCGTATACCGTGTCTCCTACCTTAAGCTGAATCGTTCTACTACGAAGGTTATAAATACGAGCGTTACCTGCATGAGTTATTGCTATATTATCTTTGGCCTGCTTCCGAACTATTTGCAAAATATCTGCCTGTTTTAAAGTTGTATCATCGGTTACTGAACGTAATTTCCGAAGAAGTTCATAGTCTTGTCCATTAAGCATCATGTTCTGACCAAATGTCAGGAAATACGGTGTGAAACCAGTACTGCGATGTACATTTGCTCTTAATGCGCCACTAATCTCGGATAAGTTATGATCCCAATTAGCATGATCTTTACCTATATAAGCACGGACTGCAGCTAATACGGAACGATTTAAACGTTCGCTCGCATTTGCTTGGGGTGAATAAATAGCTGTGCATATGTGCGTTACACCAAACCGAGTAAGAAAAGACTCGAAAGTTCCGGATCGAAATTGTGATCCGTTGTCAGTGAGAACAACTTCTGGTACTCCAAAGGTATAAAATATATGATTTTCCAGGCACTCAATTATACGATTGGATGTAAATTTCTTTAACGGAAACAAAAAGTGAAACTTTGTACAATGATCTACAATGATTAAAATTCCTATATTTCTTTTCTTTGACCTCGGATAGGGCCCTAAAAGATCCATGTATAGTTTTTGAAATGGTCTCTCAGAAACCATCGGTTGACCCATAGGTGGCCTTAAAACAGTATTCGGACTTTTAGTTGATTTACATGTCGAACATTTGGCTATAAAATTTCGGATTTGAGTAACCATTCCTGGCCAAAAGAAATATTGTTTTAATTTGTATATGGTTTTGCTAATACCTCCGTGTGCTGAATCGGGTGCATTGTGTGCTCGATACACCACGTCATGTGTGAGGGTCCTGGGAACCCAAAGTTTCCAAATGTCAGAATCTTGAACTACTTTATTATTTGAAAATTCGGTTCTTTTGTAAACAAAATCATCGATTACCCGTAAGTCTGGTAATCTAGTTTGATTTTGCTCAATATTTCGTATTAAATCAGTGTATTCTTGTGACTTAAACTCTTTTGACTTCAAGTCAATTATTGGTCCATAATCGAAAATTTCATTTACTATTGGTTCCGCTAATCTGGATAATGTATCAGCTACAACATTTTGCGAACCTCTACGATGGGTTATGGTAAAAGAAAATCCTTGCAACTTAATAGCCCATCTAGCTAATCTCATCAACCACTGCCGTTTGTGCTAATACACATCCAATTCCATATAAACTCGCATCGCAAAGAAGCAGAAATGGTTTTGTAAAGTCTGGTGTTTTCAGAATAGGTGCTGATGTCAATTTTTCCTTTAGAATGTTAAATGCCTCAGTGGCCTCTTGGTTCCAATCTAGCGACTTGTTCTTTTTCAAAAGTTCTGTTAGAGCAAAACTGATGGTTGCATAGTTATCGACGAATCGACGATACCATCCTGTAAGACCTAAAAATTTTCTCAATTGTTTAACAGTTTTTGGGATCGGGAAATTATTAATTGCTACAATTTTTGCTGGATCAGTACTAAGAGTACCATTTCCTATAATAAAACCTAAGTATTTTATTTCTTTCATACAAAATTTAGATTTAGCTACATTTATTGTTAGATTTGCTCGGCGCAAATACAATGCTACTTCTTCCACCAGGGATAAATGAGATTCAAAATCGTCAGACAGTATAAGGAGGTCGTCTAAGTAAACGAATACTCGAGTTCTTAATTCGGCTGGAATAACTCGATCCATAAGTCTGCAAAGAGTTTGCGGAGCATTGCACAAACCGAAAGGCATTACTCTGTATTGATATAACGGACGATTGGGTATAGTGAAGGCTGTGTATTCTCTAGATTTTTCATCAAGAGGTATTTGCCAAAATGCGTGCTTCATATCTAAGCCTGTAATAAAACGGGCTGGAGGTAGTCTGCTTAATATTCCATCTATATGCGGTAAAGGATATGCGTCTTTTCGAGTGAAACTATTTAGAATTCGGGAATCCAGACAAAGACGACACTTTTCTGCTTTTCTAACTAATACACAATTACTACTCCAAGGACTTTTAGATTCCTCTATTATGCCTAATTTCAACATTCTGTCTACTTCTGCGAACATTATTGCTTCTATCGCCGGTGATACGGACCAATGACGTTGTTTCACAGGTTTTGTGTCTCCAATATCGATGCTGTGTTCGATCAGATGTGTACGACCAAGTCCTTCCTTCTCGTATGACGGAAGTTTTCTTTTAATAATATCAAGTTGTTGTTGCTGAAGTGCAGATAAACTATGCATTTTGAAATTATCTAACAATTCATCTTCTTTTCTAATCTCTGAAATTGCCTCACATGGATTTAAAAGATTCTGCAACAGACCAAAGTCTCTCCAGAAATCCATACCTAAATAAACATCTTGAGTTAAACTGGGGACTACGTATAGAGTTAATGATTTCGTGACTCCACGAAATGTGACTTTAGTTGTTATTTTTCCTATTGCCGGACATTGTGAATTACTTGCCGTTCTAATGTTGGCTGAACATTTTTTTATATTGGGATGCTCAGAAAGAATCATAGCTGGTTTACCGCCTATGCAACTTATGCTTGCGCCAGAGTCTAACAAGGCGACATAGTTTACATCTTCAATGCTAATGTCTACATAAAGTCGATTATCTGAATTACAAATTATAGATGATAATAAATTCTTACGTTCTAAACGAATTGTTTTCCAAAATTTCCTAAGACGGATTGTGGATCTTGTCCGTTTTCTAGTTACTACAAGAGAGTTTACATCTCCAAATATTCGTTGTCTAGTTGACATATAGTTTGAAAGTCTCTTATGGAAGGGTAAATTAGGATCAAGTCCTGAAATTTTAAATTCATGGTTTTCAATGGTCTGTGTATCCTTATCTGACAGACTATTTGGTTCGGTCTGAGTATAGGAGTTAAGTTTTAATGTTCCGGATGCGCTAGAACTACTGGTGATGGGTAACTCTGCACATCCGCACTGTGGTTTTCCGTCGGGTTGCATAACCTACATTTGGGCTTATAAGTGTTTTTGGCTCCACAACCATAGCAAAATAGTGTGGGTGCCTCCAGACAATTGTCGAAGCGATGTCCGGGCTTGTCACAATTCCAACAAATCAATCGTTTTCGTACTATTTCTGCGACCTCATTGTTTAACTGATCTTCGGACAAAATCTCGGAAACTTGTTGTCGAGTCGAAAACTTATTTTTATTGGTTTGAACTTTTACTTGTTTATAAAACTGTTCGTGAGTGCGAACTTCTAGCCTTAGCCGAGCTATGGTTAAAATATTCAAATGCATAAGTTCGAAATGCAAAGATGTTTTTGAATTACGAATTAGAAGACGAACTAAAGTTTCCTCATTAATAGGATTGCGTAACCGTCCTGCCAAGTTCTCTACTGTCTTGATTGTCTTTCCTCAGGAACAATATTGTGAATCTGTGCTCGTGCTTGCTGTGGGCGCTGCATCGACATAGTCAAAACTCCTGACATAGGCACTTTTGCCTTTCCTCTATTAGGTTTCCTAGTTGGCTGAGCAACAAATGTGGTCTTAGGTCTTGGCACTTCTGCTTGTGGTGGTGCTGACCTAGCTGAAGACTGCGAATTAAAGCTTGCTTCTCTTAATTCTACCTCAAGATTCGTATTTGTGTATCGAAGTTGATTGATTCTTAGTTCACCTTTGCATGTTGGACATTCTGTCGATGTTTGCAAAAATTCTGTTATACATCGTTGATGGAACCGATGGTTGCAAGAAGATTCACCAATTGAGTCGTTTACATTTAAGATTTCGTTGCAGATACTACAAAATTGATCTGCGGCTCTAATAACCTCACTTAGATTTTCGTTACTGTGTCGCACCGACATATTTAATCTTGAATTTAGTTGTCTTGTTTTATTTTAAAGAAAATTTCTGTCTTAATTCTGTCACCATACATTTATATCCATACCAAATCCTATCAAGTTAAATCTTCCTATTGTAGCTACTGAAACTATTGTTGATTTGTTTCGCTAACTCTGTCTCCATCGGTCAAGTTGTCAAAATCCTTCTAACAGCTTGCTTCTCCAATATAGAGCATTGAGTCTTCCGAACAAATTTAAAGCCTAGCGAATTCCTTCCGTTAAATGTCTTTACTTTTTAAAATTGGGTTGTATTCTGGTCGACCAGGCCGCTTCTACCGATCTGCCATCGCAATATCCAAAACACAAATTCCACAATTTGTATTAACAAATATAAGACTGAATTACTATTTTATGAATAACAAAAATATGTAAGTTGAAATTAAAATAAATATTATAAAAGGAGCAATATTTCGGGGAGCTGTTTAACGAGAACTAGTGTGGGCATCGAAGATTTAATTCTACGCGTACAAATCGACCCACTAACCCTGAGATTACTGACTCTGCTTATATTTTGGTTAATTTATCTTGTTTCTCTAATTAATCAGCCTGCCCCACGTTGTCGGCCAATTTCTTTTTTTTTATGTAGTGAACACGTAGTAATGGTTGGGGAACTACTAGCTGACTAAATGAGCTGTTCACGGTACTACTGACTAAAGGCGGGCGTGCACTTATCTTCCGGCTCCATAGGAGGATAGCTCGACGGATGGGGTGGGGTTCTTGCCTCGTCTAATAGTACGCATTATTGTAAAAGAAAATAATGAAGTGCACTATCGGATATGCTAATGGAAATAAACAATTTTTGAGATGATAAGGTTTTCCCCTGTAAGATTCAGATCGAGACTCGTAGAGTTGATTTTTATGGGGAATGCTGAGGTGTTATTCGCCTTCCCCGTCTTTACCCTCCCTACCTTGGCAGTTCGCTAAACATATTTTCCAAACTGCCCCAAACGAAATCTACGAGTTACTAAATTGGATCAGGCTTAGACATGATATTAGGTGACAGATTTCTTTAAATTTATTCACAATTCATTATTACTCAATTTCCATTCCAAAACTAAATTTTAAACATATTTCAAAACAATTATCCTCCACATTTTCTTTTTCTTCACTATCATATTGCGTCATTCTAACAAGATTTGATAAACATTATTAACACTTTTATCTCTATATAAAGAGACTTAGGGATATAAATCAAAATCATTACAAACAAAGGCTACTTTTGATTAACTTCTTACTCAGACCGGTTCCTTGCGCTGGATCGATGGGCCCGTCGACTGCGTGGTGGCTGTGGAATTTTCAGATTAACTTTAGCCTATATAAAGAAATAGTGATTAGCAAAAGTGTTTATAAAATCTTGTTCTAATGAACAAAAAAAAAACTTATACTAAAATTATACTTCATAAACTAATTCTACATTCTTTTGCTTAAAATCTACATTTTTCTACTACTACTATTCATATTTCATCCAGCGCCGAAAGCGCTACAAACCAATCGGAGAGCCCTAGTGGAAAATTAGTTTTCCTAGGCGAGTCTCACTACGTCAAAAGTAGAGTTTCCTCTGAAGCGACTTTACGGAGAATCAACGTAAGTGGGTAGAGATTTCCTTTGCCTCCAAAATAAAATTTAGTATAGATGTTTTTCCCAGCCTATTTTCTGGGTGATGGAGTGGCTCAACAGTTGTGGTTGTATTTTTTTTATTTCCAAATATGCCGAGGTGCAACTGTGATTTTTAGGGTTTTATAATTTCTTTATAATTAGGCGGATGCCTTAAAGTTTCCAAAACCTCACTTCCTGGAGCAGTCTAGCGGGAGCGTTGTGTTCGGTGGCCAGAAAATATGCGCTGAGATAAATTGCTTTAGGTAATGAATGGTCTCAATTCGCTGAATATCTGTACACCGACACCTGGTAAAATCAATTCAGAATCAATACACAAATATTATATTATTACCTGGGCACTTTTCACTTCACACTGAGGGATAAATTCTCTTTGGAATTTATAGTATAATAATTAATTTATATCATTCAATTTCACGTGTTTACACTTCAATGTCTTTTGACAATAATTTTTATACTGTTGAACTTTTCACTTAGTGATGTCACTGCTCAAAGAAAAAAAACCTTTATGCCCTCCTCCGCTCTCTAATTTATAGCAGACTTTTTGCACACCGACCCAAGCTTATTCTTTAAATCTAACTGTAAAGTCGGATGATCGTGAAAGCATGTGGATTAATGCTGTTGTGGGTGTGAGCGAGACGCATGCGCCTTAAGTTGTACTTAGCTGTTGCTAAGTGCGTTGATCTGAAGCTTTGTCTAATCGTTAAAGAGAGTGTGGGTGGGGAGAGACTGATGAAGAGAAATCAAAGCTTGTGAAACACTCGAACGTTAATCTCTTCAAAAAAAAAAAAAATGATTTAGTAAAGTTTCAAACCTAATCTAGATATACTATAAATTAGAATGCACACTACACCACAGTTCTTGCGGCGAGGTCAATACCGAGAAGGCCTGAACTGAAAAAGTGCATCTTTAGATTTTTATATCTTTTAAATGATAGATTCCTAATGATTTCTTTGATTCGTTTGCTAATTCATAATAAGATGGACTCATTTTGCGTAGAACTGTAGCTTTAACAAATACAGGTGCTAATTTAGCATTAAATTTCTTTGCCGCGTTGCTTTGAGCGAAGTTGCGTGCGTATACCGTGTCTCCTACCTTAAGCTGAATCGTTCTACTACGAAGGTTATAAATACGAGCGTTACCTGCATGAGTTATTGCTATATTATCTTTGGCCTGCTTCCGAACTATTTGCAAAATATCTGCCTGTTTTAAAGTTGTATCATCGGTTACTGAACGTAATTTCCGAAGAAGTTCATAGTCTTGTCCATTAAGCATCATGTTCTGACCAAATGTCAGGAAATACGGTGTGAAACCAGTACTGCGATGTACATTTGCTCTTAATGCGCCACTAATCTCGGATAAGTTATGATCCCAATTAGCATGATCTTTACCTATATAAGCACGGACTGCAGCTAATACGGAACGATTTAGACGTTCGCTCGCATTTGCTTGGGGTGAATAAATAGCTGTGCATATGTGCGTTACACCAAACCGAGTAAGAAAAGACTCGAAAGTTCCGGATCGAAATTGTGATCCGTTGTCAGTGAGAACAACTTCTGGTACTCCAAAGGTATAAAATATATGATTTTCCAGGCACTCAATTATACGATTGGATGTAAATTTCTTTAACGGAAACAAAAAGTGAAACTTTGTACAATGATCTACAATGATTAAAATTCCTATATTTCTTTTCTTTGACCTCGGATAGGGCCCTAAAAGATCCATGTATAGTTTTTGAAATGGTCTCTCAGAAACCATCGGTTGACCCATAGGTGGCCTTAAAACAGTATTCGGACTTTTAGTTGATTTACATGTCGAACATTTGGCTATAAAATTTCGGATTTGAGTAACCATTCCTGGCCAAAAGAAATATTGTTTTAATTTGTATATGGTTTTGCTAATACCTCCGTGTGCTGAATCGGGTGCATTGTGTGCTCGATACACCACGTCATGTGTGAGGGTCCTGGGAACCCAAAGTTTCCAAATGTCAGAATCTTGAACTACTTTATTATTTGAAAATTCGGTTCTTTTGTAAACAAAATCATCGATTACCCGTAAGTCTGGTAATCTAGTTTGATTTTGCTCAATATTTCGTATTAAATCAGTGTATTCTTGTGACTTAAACTCTTTTGACTTCAAGTCAATTATTGGTCCATAATCGAAAATTTCATTTACTATTGGTTCCGCTAATCTGGATAATGTATCAGCTACAACATTTTGCGAACCTCTACGATGGGTTATGGTAAAAGAAAATCCTTGCAACTTAATAGCCCATCTAGCTAATCTCATCAACCACTGCAATGCGGCATGATCTGTGATAACTGTGAATTCCTGTCCCTCAATATATGATCTGAACTTCTTAATTCCCTTAATAACGGCTTAGCATTCTAATTCGGTAACAGAATAGTTACGCTGGGTTTTTGTTAGTTTTTCCGACATATAAGCAATGGGCATTTCTACACCTTCTTCATTCGCTTGTGCTAATACACATCCAATTCCATATAAACTCGCATCGCAAAGAAGCAGAAATGGTTTTGTAAAGTCTGGTGTTTTCAGAATAGGTGCTGATGTCAATTTTTCCTTTAGAATGTTAAATGCCTCAGTGGCCTCTTGGTTCCAATCTAGCGACTTGTTCTTTTTCAAAAGTTCTGTTAGAGCAAAACTGATGGTTGCATAGTTATCGACGAATCGACGATACCATCCTGTAAGACCTAAAAATTTTCTCAATTGTTTAACAGTTTTTGGGATCGGGAAATTATTAATTGCTACAATTTTTGCTGGATCAGTACTAAGAGTACCATTTCCTATAATAAAACCTAAGTATTTTATTTCTTTCATACAAAATTTAGATTTAGCTACATTTATTGTTAGATTTGCTCGGCGCAAATACAATGCTACTTCTTCCACCAGGGATAAATGAGATTCAAAATCGTCAGACAGTATAAGGAGGTCGTCTAAGTAAACGAATACTCGAGTTCTTAATTCGGCTGGAATAACTCGATCCATAAGTCTGCAAAGAGTTTGCGGAGCATTGCACAAACCGAAAGGCATTACTCTGTATTGATATAACGGACGATTGGGTATAGTGAAGGCTGTGTATTCTCTAGATTTTTCATCAAGAGGTATTTGCCAAAATGCGTGCTTCATATCTAAGCCTGTAATAAAACGGGCTGGAGGTAGTCTGCTTAATATTCCATCTATATGCGGTAAAGGATATGCGTCTTTTCGAGTGAAACTATTTAGAATTCGGGAATCCAGACAAAGACGACACTTTTTGCTTTTCTAACTAATACACAATTACTACTCCAAGGACTTTTAGATTCCTCTATTATGCCTAATTTCAACATTCTGTCTACTTCTGCGAACATTATTGCTTCTATCGCCGGTGATACGGACCAATGACGTTGTTTCACAGGTTTTGTGTCTCCAATATCGATGCTGTGTTCGATCAGATGTGTACGACCAAGTCCTTCCTTCTCGTATGACGGAAGTTTTCTTTTAATAATATCAAGTTGTTGTTGCTGAAGTGCAGATAAACTATGCATTTTGAAATTATCTAACAATTCATCTTCTTTTCTAATCTCTGAAATTGCCTCACATGGATTTAAAAGATTCTGCAACAGACCAAAGTCTCTCCAGAAATCCATACCTAAATAAACATCTTGAGTTAAACTGGGGACTACGTATAGAGTTAATGATTTCGTGACTCCACGAAATGTGACTTTAGTTGTTATTTTTCCTATTGCCGGACATTGTGAATTACTTGCCGTTCTAATGTTGGCTGAACATTTTTTTATATTGGGATGCTCAGAAAGAATCATAGCTGGTTTACCGCCTATGCAACTTATGCTTGCGCCAGAGTCTAACAAGGCGACATAGTTTACATCTTCAATGCTAATGTCTACATAAAGTCGATTATCTGAATTACAAATTATAGATGATAATAAATTCTTACGTTCTAAACGAATTGTTTTCCAAAATTTCCTAAGACGGATTGTGGATCTTGTCCGTTTTCTAGTTACTACAAGAGAGTTTACATCTCCAAATATTCGTTGTCTAGTTGACATATAGTTTGAAAGTCTCTTATGGAAGGGTAAATTAGGATCAAGTCCTGAAATTTTAAATTCATGGTTTTCAATGGTCTGTGTATCCTTATCTGACAGACTATTTGGTTCGGTCTGAGTATAGGAGTTAAGTTTTAATGTTCCGGATGCGCTAGAACTACTGGTGATGGGGAACTCTACACATCCGCACTGTGGTTTTCCGTCGGGTTGCATAACCTACATTTGGGCTTATAAGTGTTTTTGGCTCCACAACCATAGCAAAATAGTGTGGGTGCCTCCAGACAATTGTCGAAGCGATGTCCGGGCTTGTCACAATTCCAACAAATCAATCGTTTTCGCACTATTTCTGCGACCTCATTGTTTAACTGATCTTCGGACAAAATCTCGGAAACTTGTTGTCGAGTCGAAAACTTATTTTTATTGGTTTGAACTTTTACTTGTTTATAAAACTGTTCGTGAGTGCGAACTTCTAGCCTTAGCCGAGCTATGGTTAAAATATTCAAATGCATAAGTTCGAAACGCAAAGATGTTTTTGAATTACGAATTAGTAGACGAACTAAAGTTTCCTCATTAATAGGATTGCGTAACCGTCCTGCCAAGTTCTTTACTGCGAATTAGAACTCTTCAAAAGGTTCATTTTCATTTTGTCTTCGGGTATTAATTAGTTCCCAGATATCGATCGGAATCTGTGTCTTCAAATTTCTTAAGAAATTCTTCACAAAATAATTCCCATGTAACCCTAGGATTAGCACGGTGAAATTTCCAATACCATTCACTTGCCTTATCTACAAACAGCAGGTGCAAATGGTCGCATAAAAGTTGATAATCTGCTCTTAAGTTTTGCTTGGCCAAAGCTCGAACTCGATATAGAAAGGATTCTGCCTGCATACCGTTCCGAGAGCCATCAAACTTCAAACGCCAGCTTTGGATTATACTAGCTGCCTTATCACACGGGACTGAACTGTTCGACCTGCTATCATTATCATGACCAGATAGATGTTCATTATTACTAATATTTTCTGGTTGCTGATGCAATACATTAACAACAGAAGATCTCCTTGGAGAGAGACTTCGAATAGGTTCAGGTGATATATGTAAATTTTGTAAGGGATTTATCAAAGCTAATTGATCTTGAACAGACCTTTGTATTGTTGAGGATAACGTTGAAGTTATATCCCGCATCAACTGTTGTTGCTGTTCTATTATTGTTGACTGTATTATGTCTAATATTTCGTCTCTATCTATTTGAAGATTCTGTGACTGAGGTCTTGATTGTCTTTCCTCAGGAACAATATTGTGAATCTGTGCTCGTGCTTGCTGTGGGCGCTGCATCGACATAGTCAAAACTCCTGACATAGGCACTTTTGCCTTTCCTCTATTAGGTTTCCTAGTTGGCTGAGCAACAAATGTGGTCTTAGATCTAGACCTAGCTGAAGACTGCGAATTAAAGCTTGCTTCTCTTAATTCTACCTCAAGATTCGTATTTGTGTATTTGTGCAAGAAGATTCACCAATTGAGTCGTTTACATTTAAGAATTCGTTGCAGATACTACAAAATTGATCTGCGGCTCTAATAACCTCACTTAGATTTTCGTTACTGTATCGCACCGACATATTTAATCTCGAATTTAGTTGTCTTGTTTTATTTTAAAGAAAATTTCTGTCTTAATTCTGTCACCATACATTTATATCCATACCAAATCCTATCAAGTTAAATCTTCCTATTGTAGCTACTGAAACTATTGTTGATTTGTTTCGCTAACTCTGTCTCCATCGGTCAAGTTGTCAAAATCCTTCTAACAGCTTGCTTCTCCAATATAGAGCATTGAGTCTTCCGAACAAATTTAAAGCCTAGCGAATTCCTTCCGTTAAATGTCTTTACTTTTTAAAATTGGGTTGTATTCTGGTCGACCAGGCCGCTTCTACCGATCTGCCATCGCAATATCCAAAACACAAATTCCACAATTTGTATTAACAAATATAAGACTGAATTACTATTTTATGAATAACAAAAATATGTAAGTTGAAATTAAAATAAATATTATAAAAGGAGCAATATTTCGGGGAGCTGTTTAACGAGAACTAGTGTGGGCGTCGAAGATTTAATTCTACGCGTACAAATCGACCCACTAACCCTGAGATTACTGACTCTGCTTATATTTTGGTTAATTTATCTTGTTTCTCTAATTAATCAGCCTGCCCCACGTTGTCGGCCAATTTCTTTTTTTTTATGTAGTGAACACGTAGTAATGGTTGGGGAACTACTAGCTGACTAAATGAGCTGTTCACGGTACTACTGACTAAAGGCGGGCGTGCACTTATCTTCCGGCTCCATAGGAGGATAGCTCGACGGATGGGGTGGGGTTCTTGCCTCGTCTAATAGTACGCATTATTGTAAAAGAAAATAATGAAGTGCACTATCGGATATGCTAATGGAAATAAACAATTTTTGAGATGATAAGGTTTTCCCCTGTATGATTCAGATCGTGACTCGTAGAGTTGATTTTTATGGGGAATGCTGAGGTGTTATTCGCCTTCCCCGTCTTTACCCTCCCTACCTTGGCAGTTCGCTAAACATATTTTCCAAACTGCCCCAAACGAAATCTACGAGTTACTAAATTGGATCAGGCTTAGACATGATGTAGGTGACAGATTTCTTTAAATTTATTCACAATTCATTATTACTCAATTTCCATTCCAAAACTAAATTTTAAACATATTTCAAAACAATTATCCTCCACATTTTCTTTTTCTTCACTATCATATTGCGTCATTCTAACAAGATTTGATAAGCATTATTAACACTTTTATCTCTATATAAAGAGACTTAGGGATATAAATCAAAATCATTACAAACAAAGGCTACTTTTGATTAACTTCTTACTCAGACCGGTTCCTTGCGCTGGATCGATGGGCCCGTCGACTGCGTGGTGGCTGTGGAATTTTCAGATTAACTTTAGCCTATATAAAGAAATAGTGATTAGCAAAAGTGTTTATAAAATCTTGTTCTAATGAACAAAAAAAAAACTTATACTAAAATTATACTTCATAAACTAATTCTACATTCTTTTGCTTAAAATCTACATTTTTCTACTACTACTATTCATATTTCATCCAGCGCCGAAAGCGCTACAAACCAATCGGAGAGCCCTAGTGGAAAATTAGTTTTCCTAGGCGAGTCTCACTACGTCAAAAGTAGAGTTTTCTCTGAAGCGACTTTACGGAGAATCAACGTAAGTGGGTAGAGATTTCCTTTGCCTCCAAAATAAAATTTAGTATAGATGTTTTTCCCAGCCTATTTTCTGGGTGATGGAGTGGCTCAACAGTTGTGGTTGTATTTTTTTTATTTCCAAATATGCCGAGGTGCAACTGTGATTTTTAGGGTTTTATAATTTATTTATAATTAGGCGGATGCCTTAAAGTTTCCAAAACCTCACTTCCTGGAGCAGTCTAGCGGGAGCGTTGTGTTCGGTGGCCAGAAAATATGCGCTGAGATAAATTGCTTTAGGTAATGAATGGTCTCAATTCGCTGAATATCTGTACACCGACACCTGGTAAAATCAATTCAGAATCAATACACAAATATTATATTATTACCTGGGCACTTTTCACTTCACACTGAGGGATAAATTCTCTTTGGAATTTATAGTATAATAATTAATTTATATCATTCAATTTCACGTGTTTACACTTCAATGTCTTTTGACAATAATTTTTATACTGTTGAACTTTTCACTTAGTGATGTCACTGCTCAAAGAAAAAAAACCTTTATGCCCTCCTCCGCTCTCTAATTTATAGCAGACTTTTTGCACACCGACCCAAGCTTATTCTTGTAATCTAACTGTAAAGTCGGATGATCGTGAAAGCATGTGGATTAATGCTGTTGTGGGTGTGAGCGAGACGCATGCGCCTGAAGTTGTACTTAGCTGTTGCTAAGTGCGTTGATCTGAAGCTTTGTCTAATCGTTAAAGAGAGTGTGGGTGGGGAGAGACTGATGAAGAGAAATCAAAGCTTGTGAAACACTCGAACGTTAATCTCTTCAAAAAAAAAAATGATTTAGTAAAGTTTCAAACCTAATCTAGATATACTATAAATTAGAATGCACACTACATGTGGGAAAAACGGATGCATCGGATATGTCTGGCTTTAGCCACGTTTCAGTAAAATCCAAAATATGAAAGTCAAAGGATAGACTATCTACATAGAGTTTAGAAGAGATTTTAGTCCTCTAACATTCTGATATTCCAGAACAAGAGACGAAATTAGTTTCTTGACTCACCAGTGGGTACTGACGTGCCTGAAGGTAGGGAAAGATTGGTGCTACCTGGTGCGGAAGGCAAACGAATCGGAGGCCGATTTTTCCGCTTTTTAGCTATATACTCCTTTACTATTTAGTGTTCCGGCACAAAATCTTTATGACATATTTGGTCAAAAAGATTTGGCGGAACACCAAGTTTAAAAGACGAAATGTCACGGGAATACGAAAACTTAAACTTTTCCACCGCGATGTTAGGCTCTACGATTTTTGCCCGGATGTGGGCATCTGACATCATCTGATGTAGTGTTGGGATCTAGGCTCGAAACAAAAATTTGCTTATTTGGTGGAATACCGACAAGAAGCGAACAGCAGCCACAGATTTTGGCACTGGAGCTACTGCAGCGGATAATGCCTTGGGAACCTCCCTTGTTACTATTTTATTGGGAACATCTCTAGAAGAGGATGTTCGCCCGGACACGTCGGACACTACACCCGATATCGCATCAGTATGCGGGACGAAGTATGCGGAAAGAAGAGATGTTGGTGGATCAGGGGAGAAATGCAAAGGAATGGTCTCCTTCCGCTTTGGGGATACGCTTAATAAATTTAATGATAGCTTAAATTAAATGTTTAAGAACAAATAAAATTTAGCGGTCGTCGAATATACTTTTCGTGCAACTTGATCGTTAATTATAGAAGTACAAAAGAAGTTTCTAACAGTAGGTAAAATAATGCAAATTATTAAAAACGAGAGCGCAAAAGAAACACGACCGACTTCGATGAAGTGAAAATAGATATTTTTATTGTTGTCCATCAGCTTTTGGAAGAGCAGGTTATGGTTCCGGATTAGTTCCTGCATATTTTCTATGAACGTGATGAAATTAGTCCTGTTCTGGTTGAGTGAGATCAAAATGGTTTCTTTCCTGCCGAGTCCGGATGAAATGGAAGCCGTATTAGTTGGGATGGTAGTGGGATTCTTGGTTGTGGTGTCCTGTGAATGTCCATATGCCCGGTGTTGTTTGGGAGGGAAGAAGAGTCGGGCCTTGTATGCTAGCCGTAAAGTTCTTTGAAATGAGGCGTGACTCTAATTCTTTGTAAACAATGTACCCACCACAATTGCTGCACTTTCTGGCGTTGTCATTTACTGAACGCAAGAAGGACTTGGTATGGCCCATCTCTTGGTATTCTTGAGGCACCAACTCTCTTTTGAGGCTCCACGGTAATTCTGCGGTGTAGCAGAAGCTGTAGATGCTAGATTGGATGCAATGTATTTGCCTTTGGCCTCCGTGCATTGGGTTGTGGCTGTGTTTACCTTTATTATATTTGAGACGGACTTAATGTCTAAGCCTTTCTCGGTCAAAGGGCAACCCTATGACACTTTTCACCTGGAATGTGTAGAAGTTGGAAGGATGATTTAATCTGCGTTATTCCTTCTTGAGAATCAGGCTGATTTGTCAATAATTGGAATCTATTTCCTTCCAATGCTTGAACAGTAGTTTTGTTAATTTTCGATAAATTGCCGATTGTTTTGCGCTGCGGATTAAGCTTTCGTTTGTTAATATTAATGTGCCAGTCTCGGATTCGTCTTCCCTGTCGAAGCAGATTTTGTTGCGGTAGCTGGATGGGTGCAGATCGAAGCTAGTGCAGATGTTGCTGTTGTCGTAATGGCAGTAGCTGCCATTGTTGTTGTGAGCGAGCAGAGCGGACTTGACGATGTTAGCAATTAACTTGCTCTTATACTCTCAGCGCTTGTTGTTGTTGTAGTGATCGGTGACACTATGTGAGGAATAATTATTATACCAGTATATGGTTTATTATTATCCCTCACAAGTAGGCATGAAAGGAAAATACATTACATTAATTTTATATATATAGGTAACAGAGACAAGATACTCCAAGCGTACAAAACAGCTAAATTAGTTCAGATAGCGAACATGCAAACGAACATTCGGTATGATATTTAATGCAGTATGTTGGTCATATTATTGCTAGTATTATATATATTTATTATTACACATTATTATTGTTATTATAGATATTTATTATCATATATTTTATAATATATATATTTATTATTATTATGCTAGTATTATATTTATGTGTGCTTGGTTATTAATTAATATAAAGTTAGTAGGGAAAATTATTGTGATACTGTTTAATATACATATATTCTTATTTGGTAATCTATTATTAGGCGAGTGTGAATTATAGAGAGTAAGAGTTGTGGTAACAAGTAAGAGCAAGGACGGTGGCAGACGAAGTATGCGTGAATAGGTGACCTAGAAGTGATCGTGGGAGAAAGAAAGGACGTTGACGACAGCACAGCGGCTGGGCGCAATATGGAAAGCTGTAGCGTCCAAAAGGGTAATTTCACCATGCACAGCAATTGGCGAGCTATGGTGCAGTGTCAGCAGAGAAAGTCCACACAAAAAAGAAAGCGATGGAAAGTTTTGAAGGAAGGGCACAAGTGCGTGAAAAAGTACTGGCTGCGGCGCAGCATCTCACCACGCATCCTGATTGGCATAAGACGCCTATAAAAACGCACGGCTGATCCCAAAGAATTATCTAGTAAGCGAAGTAATGCGAACTATTATACAAATGAAGTTTTATACAAGTGAAGGAAAACCACAGTCGCAAGCAACAGCAAACAGGATCAGGACAGATCCTTGCGAGACAAATAAAAGGTGTTCGAAGCAAAAGAAAGCAATACTAAGAGTATTCCAGGTAACAGTTAGGTCCCGCAACAAACACCTTTTATCTGCCCACAAGAGGATACAGCATACGGCAACTCGAGCATGCTACATGTACCCTATCATAACTCTTTCATCGTCCTAAAGCAGCCATCACCCTCGAGAAATTACACTTTAATAAACAGAGTCTTTAATATTACAATCAAGCTAAAGATTTTCATTATTTTCACCAGCGCACAATATAAATTTGTTGTGTCGTACCGCGTCTCCTGAAATCCGGCTCTGCCAATAGTAAGGACCAAAAAGTATAGTTAAATGAAATGGAGTTGTGAAGCGTGCCGGGACGTTGAAATGGAAATGCGTATATTTATGCGACGGACTAGGGAGGGATTTAGAACTTTGTCGGCTGGCTTTCTAAAGCTTCGGGAAGAGTTTTCGACTCTGGAAACTCAGTTTAATAGTTATAAATTATTAAGCGAATCCCCAAAGCGGAAGGAGACCATTCCTCTGCATTTCTCCCCTGATCCACCAACATCTCTTCTTTTAACGGTTTCGTCTTCAGGTCGCGACCCAATAACTCCGAATTCTCAGCACCTGATATCGTTTAGGAGTCCAGTATTAGCTGCAGGTGCGGACACTATTGCCACTTCCCCTGGCAATCCTGTCCCGCATACTGATGCGATATCGGGTGTAGTGTCCGATTTGTCCGGGCGAACATCCTCTTCTAGAGATGTTCCCAATAAAATAGTAACAAGGGGTTTCCCAAGGCGTTATCCGCTGCAGTAGCTCCAGCGCCAAAATCTGTGGCTGCTGCTGCGGTTGGTGCCTCGAGTTCGCTTCTTGTCGGTATTCCACCAAATAAGCAAATTTTTGTTTCGAGCCTAGATCCCAACACTACATCAGACTATCCTTTGACTTTCATATTTTGGATTTTACTGAAACGTGGCTAAAGCCAGACATATCCGATGCATCCGTTTTTCCCACAATATTTTCTACATATAGATACGATCGAACACTCAGAAATGGAGGCAAAGTTTTAATTGCTGTCAACTCAGCCATTCCATAGTGTCAAAATTTCTCTACAATCATATTCTGTTTTTGTAACTTGCTCATATATTCCGCCAAAATTTGAAATGGCGGTATACACCAGCCATTTAGAAGCAATTTGCTCTGTATCCTTCCATCTTTCCGATGCAGATTTACTAATCGTTCTTGGGGACTTTAATTTGCCTGACATTTCTTGGTATCCATCAGATGAGTCTTCCATGCTGGTACCTTCCTCCTCAGACTGCTTTATTGATGGTCTTCTTGAGTTATCCTTAACCCAGGTTAACCCTGTGCATAATATAAATGGTAGATTACTAGATCTTATATTTATGCTAGATTCTTCCGACTGCTCTGTTTCGAGAATTGGTCCTTTAGTACTCCCCGAAGGCAATTTCCATCCAACTTTTGACTTAACCATAAACCTTCCTTTTCGATTGCCGATTACCAACTCGACATCTCGCACCCGTTGCTCTCGTAAAACTAACTTTTTCAAGCTCAATGAGCTTATTCTAGATCAGATTAGTCTTATCTGTCTTCTTGCAAAGATTTAGACGCTGCTATTTCATTTTTCTATAATACTATGTTTTTACTTTTTGATGCTTATGTCTCACGTGTCACCCATGTGTTAACTGACAAGCCGCCATGGTTTTCACGTGAGTTATCTTATTTAAAGAATGTAAAATCTAGATATTATAAAAAGTATGAAAAATCCGCTCGACTGTCCGATTTTTCTCTTTATGTAGTTGCTCGATCAAATTTTTTAGTGCTTAATACACAATGTTATAAAGATTACTTGAGGCGCTGTAAACTTGAGTTTTCCCATGATCCTAAGCGGTTTTATAACTTCGTCAACGCCAAAAGCAAGTCATCAATGCATCCGTATTATGTTTCGAAAATAAAAAAGCTAACGATGATCAGGCCATTGCCGATATGTTTTCTGATTCTTTCAATACAACTTATTCCTCCAATCACGCTAACTCTTTGTATCCTTATCAGTTGAATAGATCTAATTGTATCTTTGATCCTGTGGTCGATGAAAGTTCGCTACTTAGCGTGCTTACTTTAGTAAAACCTGTGCACTCATCTATCCAGATGATCTTAGCCAACCTAGGCAAAGCGAGATTTTTCACTACGTTAGATCTTAAATCTGGGTACCACCAGATATACCTGGCCGAAACCGATGGAGAGAAGACGTCCTTCTCAGTAAACGGCGGGAAATACGAATTCTGTCGATTACCTTTCGGTTTAAAAAATGCGGGAAGCATTTTTCAGAGAGCAATCGACGACGTCCTACGGGAACAAATTGGGAAAATATGCTAAGTCTATGTAGATGACGTAATAATATTTTCTGAAAACGCCACCGACCACGTCCGCCACATCGACATGGTACTTCAGCGACTTTGTGCCGCTAACATGAGAGTCGCGAAAAAAAAGACAAAATTTTTTAAAGAAAGCGTAGAATATTTAGGCTTTATTGTTACCCGCGATGGAGCAACAACAGACCCTGAGAAAGTTAAAGCGATCCAAAAGTACCCTGAACCAAAAAATCTATACGCCCTAAGGTCTTTCCTAGGCCTAGCCAGCTACTATAGGGTATTCATCAAAGATTTTGCTTCCATAGCAAGACCCTTGACTAACGTGCTAAAAGGTGAAAATGGCACTGTAAGCAGGCACATGTCCAGAAAGGTAGCTATAGAATTTGACGACCATCAAAGAGACGCCTTTGTCCGATTGAGAAACATATTAGCTTCTGAGGAAGTTATGCTTATGTATCCTGATTTCAAAAAGCCTTTCGACTTGACTACTGACGCTTCTGCCAGTGGCATTGGGGCAGTACTGTCCCAAAGGGGGAGACCAATAACAATGATTTCTCGGACGTTGAAAACATGCGAATCGCATTATGCGACGAACGAAAGAGAGTTATTGGCTATTGTATGGGCCTTAGGCAAATTGCAGAATTACCTTTACGGCACTAGGGAGTTGCACATTTTTACAGACCACCAACCCCTCACATTTTCGGTATCAGAAAAAAATACAAATGCAAAAATAAAAAGATTTATTGAAGAACATAATGCCAAAATGCATTACAAGCCAGGGAAAGAGAACTTTGTCGCAGATGCCTTATCTAGGCAGGAGCTTAACGCTCTTCAAGACGAGATAAACTCGGACATAGCTACCATTCATAGTGAAGAGTCCCTAACATATACTATAGAAACAACAGACAACCCCATAAACAGCTATAGGAATCAAATATCGCGATATGCATTACATCGGAGACTTATGTTGTTGGGCAAAAAAACACGCCATCTAATTCAATTCACAGACAAAAACAATCTTATTGAAATGTTAAAACTCGCTGTAGATCCTGATGTCGTGAATGCGTTTCACTGCGATTTTCCGACTTTAGCAACATTCCAACACGAACTTGTATCTCTTTTCCCTGCAACTAAATTCTGGCATTGCAAGAAGATAGTGGCATATATCACAAATAAGAACGAACAAATTGAGATAGTTAATGCCGAACACAATCGTGCACATAGAGCGGCACAGGGAAATATTAAGCAGATACTTAGGGACTTCTATTTCCCGCACATGGCTAAATTGGCTAATGAGGTAGTACTAAATTGCAAGGTGTGCGTTAGTGCCAAATATAACCGGCATCCCAAAAAACAAGAAATTGGGGAGACACCAATTCCGTCGCATAGCGGTGAATTTTTGCACATCGACATATTTTCCACTGACCAAAAACTTTTTCTAACATGTGTAGACAAGTTTTCAAAATTCGCTATTGTCCAACCTTTGGCATCCAGATCAATTACCGACATTATGAACCCTATCTTACTAAACCTAAATGTTTTCCCGAATACCAAAACAATTTACTGTGACAACGAACCGTCATTTAAATCCGAAACAATCACCTCACTTTTGAGAAATCAGTTCAGCATCGACATGGTCAACGCACCTCATTGCATAGCTGCTCTAATGGGCAAGTGGAGCGTTTCCACAGCACGTTAGTGGAAATTGCTAGGTGTCTCAAAATCGACAAAAATAACAAAATATAATAAAACCATTCACTCGGTGACAGAGCAAAAGCCAATTGACATACTACACGCAGTCCCGAAAGTATTTAGGGAAGTAATAGAAAATAAAATAAAAAAGGCACAGCAAGAGTCGCTAGCCAGAAATAACCCCAGCAGGCAGAATAGGGTGTTTGATGTAGGAGAAAAGGTATACCTCAAAAACAACAGAAGACTGGGCAACAAGTTATCCCCATTATGTACAGAAGGTATCATACAAGCTGACCTAGGAACGTCAGTTCTTATTAAGGGGAGGGTGGTCCATAAAGACAATTTGAGGTAGATCTAGGCTATAACATAAGAATACTTGCAAATGGTACTACATCAATTTCATTTCATACAGGTTCGTCGGGATAATATTCATACTCATTACCGCAACTTATGCGCGCGTCACCGATTTCACGCACGCGAACTACATTCCAATTTTGGACGGCGACGTTCTAGTTGGGAACAGCGTAACTACATAAGACACTCATCAAACTTGACCAATTTTGTAACAATCATAGAAGACACAGTAAGACTAGTAAAACTTTTTCCGCAACCGCACATGCGAAAACTTTTAGACGTAGACATAGAACACATCAGGAACAGCTTAGCGAGTTTGACAGTGCACCATAGATTAGCCAGGAGTTTAGACTTCATAGGATCGGCGCTTAAAATAGTTGCGGGTACGCCCGATGCGTCTGATCTAGAAAAAATTAAATTCACAGAAGCACTACTCATAGAATCCAATAATAAGCAGGTGATTGTAATTACCGAAACACAGAAGCAAATAAACTTGTTAACAGATACAGTCAATAAATTAATTAAAGAAAAGAGGGGAGTTTGTTGACACGCCCCATTTGTATGAGACCTTGCTTGCACGTAATAGAATACTAATTTCCGAAATCCAAAATCTCATGTTGAAAATTACACTCGCTAAGTCCAATATAATAAATCCAACAATATTTGATCATGATGACCTGAAAACTATCTTTGCCGAACATCTCACAGAGGTCCCAATAATAAGTTTAATGAGTGTATCTAATATCAAAATATTTCAATCAAATAGCATAATTCATATAATTGTCGAATACCCTAAGTAGAAACTATTTGCATGAAGGTTGTGTTATTCCCTGTAGCCCATAATAACACCATTTTACAATTTCATGATAATGTGGTAGCCGAATGCGCCAATGGAGTTCAACCATTAGTAGATTGAGCGGTTTACACTCGGGAGGATCAACAGCATGTGTCACACAACCCAGTCACCTGGAGTCGGTCACAGTCGTGGATGAGGGTACTATCATCATCAACGATCTGCCAGCAAGCGTCAGAGTGGACGATGGGCCCACTATTACCACCAAGGGCACATGCCTCATTACATTTGAACGAGAGGCAACCATAAATGAGTCCATCTTTATCAACTACAATCGAGTCATAAAAAAAGGGCCTGGCATTGTGGCCTCTCCGCTGTTGAACATCACTGCGCACGATCAAGTACTCACCCTACCACTGCTTAAAAGAATGAACGAGCACAGTTTGGATATAATTAGGCAGTTAAGGGATGACGTGACCTCGGGAGGAGAAACCAATGTGTGGCTCATAACAGGCGTAACCATCGGCCTTATTCTCTGCTGCATAGGTGTCATTCAGCAATGCTGGTACCGAAGAAAAGCATCCATCAAGCTGCAAGCTCTGGCAAAAGAATTAAGTGTCACCGAGGACGGCAACAATCTTAAGGGGGGAGTAGTTAACGAATTAGTTCGTGAACGGCCCTCGCAGCGGAAATGATACACGCGCGGTTGTAATGTTGCTGTGTCAGGCGTTTGCATATTTATGTTGCTAGCGCTGATTGGTCATTGCATTATGCTGATGCAGCTCTGTCTACCACGGAGCCTCTGCATGAACAATAATTTGCTTATGATAAGTCTTTTATATTTCATTTTTGCTGTAGCTTAAGATTCACTTTAGCTTTACAAGTTCAGTTCTGTATAATCACTTGAACAATACATTTGGTTAATAAATACTTTGCTCCGGCTACGCCGTTAAATTCAATAATCTTTGCTAAGCTAAAGCTAGCATTTATTGGAACCTGAGTAACACCAACAGAAGTGCAGCGACCCATTGGAAATTGGCCGTGGCACATAACCTTCTTAATTTACATACATATGTATGTACTGTAATTTGTTGTTTATTTAATTTTTGTAGTCTTTTTCAATAATGCTTCCGTTCATGTTGGCTGTGCATTTAATTCTCTTCTTATTCATTTGGATTTTGTTCGGCTTAAGTCTAATACATAGTGTTCTTATATCTACGTGTACATATGTATGCAGAAAGCTTGCATATGTTACGTATGTATGGTTTGACCACTTGAGGTGCAAAGTGCATGCTCAGCATTTCCCACGCCCAGCGATCGGCTTGTATATAAGCGGTAGATCGTATTACGTATGCGTTGGAACGTTTATGTATTTCTATGTGGTCTTTGGGTATTTGTATATTTGTATTTATTATGACAAAGTGTCACAATGTATTAACTGAATGATATACCCTTAAATTGGTAGGGTAGATATGCTACATCTCCCTTTTTTAAGAAATGACGTAATATATGTAGTCGTTTGGAGTAAGTGTTAATGTATTGTGTTTTATAAGTGTACTTAAAATGTATTAAAAATGCGTAATCTCTATTTTTGTAAAATAGTTGTGTTCATTGAGGAATTTTGTTTTTAATATTTTAAGTTACGTTATATTTAGTTTTAACTTTCTTAGAAGAACTATAACTTTCATCATTATATATACTTATTTTTTTTTTTCAAACGGTTGATCAGACCTCTTGTTTCTTTTTTTTCTTTCTTTCTTTCAAGAAATGTTTCATTGATTATATATTTTAATCCTATCCTTATGTACTTTTTGTTTCTTATTTTTACTATCTTAAATAAAAATGTTATCATTATCCCCTATTTTTTCTACTGTATATGGTCCTAAATATACTGGGTCTAATTTATGCCCTGCTTCGTTTCTTATTAGTAAAATACTAATCTCCTACTTTTAGTTCAAAATTTTTAGTATTTTTGCCATACAGTAATTTCCTATAAGCTTTAGCTTTTTCTAACAAAATTCTAGCTCTTTTGTATGGTATTATCTGGTAACCTATCTTTATGTACTTTTTGTTTCTTATTTTTACTATCGTTAATAAATATGTTATCATTAGGACCATAGTCCTAAATATACTGGGTCTAATTTATGACCTGCTTCATTTCTTATTAGTACTTTATGTCCTACTTTTACTTCAAAATTTTTTGTATTCTTGTCATATCGTAATTTCCTATAAGCCTTGGCTTTTTCTAACATAATTCTAGCTCTTTTGTATGGTATTTCTAATCTTAACTTTATTTCCTTAGAATAGTCATCTAAATTGTAAATAGGATCTATTTTGTCAATTTTATTAAAATCTATGAACTGTTTTGGTAATCTGCCAAATATAAGTTCAAATGCACAATACTTATGGGTTGCTGATGGTGTCGTGTTGAAATACTTGAAATATTGAATCCAAACATCCCAATCGGTTTTGTCTGCATAGATACATATGTATATGTATGAACCAATGTACTCATTAAATGTACGATGACTTCGTTCTATTGTCCCTAATGTTTGATGATGGTATGCAGTAGAGGTGAGTTTCTTGATCTTCATGTACTTGCATAAATCTGTTATTATCTGGTTTTTATACTCTGTTCCCATGTCCGAAATGAACGTCTTCATTGGACCGTACTTGAGTTTGAAGTTTTCAAAAATTGTTTTTGTGACATTGGTTACGCTTTTGCTTTTGATTGGAATGGCTACTAAATATTTTGTTAGGCCACATATTAATGTGACTATGTATTCATTGCCATGCTCCGATTTTGGTAGTGGACCAATTGTATCCACTGTCACTATGTCGCATGCGTTTACTGGTGTTTCAGTAAAAGTCATAGGAGTTTTTGTATGCATCGTTGTTTTCGACATCTGGCATTTCTGACAGCTACGTACATATTCTTTTATATGACGTTTCATATTTTTCCAGTAGTAGTATCTTTTGATTTTTGCTAGCGTTCTTGTTATACCACTATGGCCTCCTTGTATTAGATCGTTATGACATGTAGAGAGTATATCTTGTATCTCTTTTTCATTTTTAACTTGGGTCACCGGCTGGAGTAGCGCCACTCGTAATGATTTTAATATTTTATTGCCCATATTTTTAAAAGCATCTATTGAAATTGATTCAAAGACCTTTTTGCTCGGTGCCACTTTGAGTTGGCTAATTTTAATATACCGGCCTCTTTTTCGAGCCTTTGGAAAATTGACCTAAGTCGAGAATTCCATTGGTATATAAATCGCTCACTTCAATTCTTGCGATAACTTTATTTTCATGTTTAAATAAGCATTTAGATTCTGTTATGTGCAAGGTCACTACTTTCCGTACTTCATCATTTATAATGACCTCATGTTCGTTGGGCTTGGATACACTTTTATGACTTTGCCTTGGCAAAAGTTCATTGTTTTCAACTGTACAGATTTTTTCTTGTTTACTTTGTCGCCTGATAGTGACTTTCAGGACTTTATTTTGAATGTCTTTAAGTTCTGTTATTGTGATACGCGAAAGTGCGTCTGCAACGAAATTATCTTTTCCCTTTAGGTATTCTACTGTGAAGTCGTATTCTTCAAGTTCTAGCCGGATGCGAGTTAATTTGGAACTGGGATTAGTCATAGAGAAAATATATGTTAATGGTCTGTGATCCGTTTTTATTGTAAAATGTTTCCCATAAATATATGGTCTGAAGTGGGTAATTGCCCAATGAATTGCCGTTAACTCTTGTTTTGTTGTGCTTTTATTACTTTCCCCTTTTGTAAATGAACAAGATGCATAAGCTATTGGGAGTTGAATTTCATTATGGTTCTGAGTTAGAACCGCTCCACAAGCTTGTTTACTAGCATCTGTTATAATGCAAAACTCTTTGCGAAAATCGGGGTATTGTAAAAATATTGGTTGCATAAGCTTTTCTTTTAAGTATTGGAATGCGTCTTGGCATTTATTCGTCTATTCAAAAGGAACATTCTTTTTACATAATCTAGTTATGTGCCGTGAATACTAAGCGAAGTTTTTTATAAATCGACGGTAGTAATTGCAAAATGCTACGAATCGTCTTGCACTGTCCGCATCGTGAGGAACAGGGTAATTTTTGATTACGTCAAATTTTTTGTCATCTGGCAGTACTCCTTTGTTTGTGCATTTGTGACCTAGGAATGTCACTTCGTGCATGAAAAATAAACATTTTTCTGGGTGCAACTTTAGGTTGTATTTCCTACATACGTTAAAAACATCAGTTAAGTTTTTAATCATGTGTTTTTCGGAACATCCTATTACCATTAAGTCATCCATGTAAAGGAATGCCTGTGAAGGTTCTAGACCGGAGAATGCTATAGTCGTCATTCTGTGAAATGAATTTGGTGCTATTTTAAGGCCAAATTTTAATCGCTTGAAGCGATATGAGCCATTGCTCGTTTTAGAAAGATGTTATGTTTCTTGAACTTTCTTCCAGTTCAATTTGGTGAAAACCTGACATTAAGTCGAGGCTGGAAAAGTATTTAGCTATTGGGGACTAGCAAGAGTGGACTATTGTATTCGGATACTGACGGTTCTACCATTTTATCATATATTAATTTCTCTACTTGTTTTTGAATTTCTTCTACATGGCTATGCGGGCTTCCGTAGTTTTTTATGTAAATTGGTTCACTGTCTTTCAGTCTCAATGATTGTTTATAAAAGTCGTTTGTTGTGATTGGTTCGGTTTGTAGTCCGAACACATCACTATATCTGGTGCATAATTCTGTTAGTTGATTGTTAAATTGTATTGGAAAATTTTTCTTTAAATGTGTAGTTCGAAAGAGATTCATATCTTATGCTTACTAATAAATCGGAATTGGTTGTATTTAACAATCGGAAAAACGTACATTGTGATTTCATTATTGTATTTGCAATATACTATATACCTTTTGGATTTCTTGATTAGGTATATAAACGAAATCATCTTTTGAATCAATTTTTATATTGCGTATCACTTCGGATCTTGCTGGTAGGATTACCAGAACTGTAAGTTATTGGAACATAAATTAGATAAGACAGATTTTGAGGTCTAATTATAAACCAGTTTTCAGTTGGTTTGAAGTCTAACTAGTAATTAATTTTTTTCATGAAGTCAATGCCAATAATTCGATCACACGGTATTGCGAAATCGGAGTCTACTAAATGAAATTCGTGTGGAATTATATATTTGGTTGTCTGAAGTTCTATTACTGTGGTGCCTTGGGATTTTATTACTCCTTGGCCTATGCCTTGGATGTTTATAATTTTATTGTGTTTAATGTCATAGTTATCTGAATTCAATTTTAGAAGTGATATATCCGCACCAGTATCTATTAAAAATGTAAGCTTTATTTTAGTTAGATGATTAATGAAGCAAACAAATATGTTAAGACTAAAATTGATTGAATGAACTTTGGAATTCACTGTGTGTTGCCTAAGGGTTCTGAGAGTTTTCCGACGTATTTTGCGCCACTCTTACGTTGTTCCAGTTATAACCTTGGTTGGGGTTACCTCGGCCTCTTCCTTGATTCTGTCCCGTCTTCTTCCACGGTTATTGTTATTGTTGTGGTTGAAATTTTTGCCACGATTATAACCTCGGCCTCCTCTATTATTGTCATTTGCACCTCGTCGATAATACAGGACTGCGTTATTTTGAACTATTATCTCCGTAGAACTGTTTACAAATTTTGACACGGCATCACTCATGTTTGTGAATGTGCCTGCTTGCATGATAAGTTTTACCTTATCAATGGAACAATTTTGTGTCATGGCTTTCACAGCTGTATTTATTGGCGAGTGTTTGGCTTAGACCTTCACTGATATAGGCACCTTCAAGGGCCTTTGCCAGTGTTTCCACTTCTTGAGTGTATTGGTTAGCCGTTTTTTTTTTTGCTGCAGATTAAGAAGCTTAGCAGAGATTCTCCTTTCACTGCTTTTGATAAGTGAGTAATGATTTCAGTTATTGTCTGTTCATTATTGATCAATTTTCTTGCATGGCCTTTAAGTTTTGTTTTAATAAGGCTTATGGCCGTTATCTCATGTGCACCTTTTAAAGTTTGTAATAGATTCAAAGAGTCTAGAAAACTTTGTAGATTTTCTGGCTTACCATCAAACTCTGGTATCAGAGATGTGGCTAGTCTGTTACTACTATTGTTTGTGCCATTTCTGCATTTTTGTTTATCTAAATTGTTTGCTCTGCTCATATAATGCCATGTTATTTGCGCTTTACTTTTTGAAGTGAAAACTTCTTTAGAATCGTTGGTAGTGATTTGAGACTTGATGAAACGAAAAAGCGACACTAAAAAGAGACATACATATAGATCTTATAGTATACAGCCTGCGAGAGAATGAGATAGAACAGAGTTATATAGCGTTCCTTATTCTCCGTCTCCTCTTTGTGCGGTGCTTCGTAGCCTCCCCACTCTTGGCTACGAAGCGTTATATGTTGATGTACGTATATGTGTGTGGCTGCGTACTGCTGAGCCACGCTAGTAGAGTGAGTATTGTAGTATGTATACTACACTGCCTAATACTTGCTTTAGTGTTAGTTCAAGCGTCATACGTATGTATGTTTGTATGTATGCTAGTACGTATGTGGGCCTGCGTATTACGGAGCTACGGTGAGCGAGAAGGCATTATGTATAGCTATACTACACTACCTAATACTTGCTTAGATCAAGCGTCCTACGAATGTTTGTGTGTATGTTAGTACGTCTGTGTAATACACGCGTTACGACGCTCATAATAGCAACCGTGTGTGCTGTATTGCGTCCGTATTTTTATATTCGTAAATATTTTCATTTTTAAATATTTACCGCAATTATGCCGAAAAATAATGCAGAAAAGTGTCGTGAATATCGACAGAAAAAAATAAAGTATACACCAGAAGTATCGCGGATACTTAGAAAAGATTACGATAAAGTTCCAATGATTTAACGTAAATTTTGCATTGGACACAGCGGTTCCTTTAATTGACTTTCTTAATACAACATTCAGTTTAAAAATGTGTAACAATCGCACTGAATCAACAAAACGATCAAAAACAACAATTGACGCGGTATTTCAAAGATATGTTGACAACATCGAAACCAAACCATTTGTATCATATTTTAGCTATCATAAGCCACTCGTATCATTTGTTGAAATTGAAAACATTGAGGATGAATAATAATAAAATGAAGAAAATAAAATATGACCTTTATAGCAATATTATAATGAACCTATAATTATCCCGCTCCTAATGCTGCTTTCGCCTCATTCTCTCTCAGTTTGTTTTACGGAAGGTTTCACTTCTATCGTGTCTAACCGTTAGACGCACTTTTTTTTTTTTGTATTGTTTATTAAAATTTTTTCTTAAAGAGTATCTTTATTTTAAAAAGAAAAGAAACAAAAAGTGAGTTATAGTTTCATTGCAATGATTATATTGCAAATTTGAAATTTTGAAATTATTGTAGAATGAATGACGCAGGTTTGTAGGTTTGTAGGATATATTGGATTTAACACAATAAATTGGTCTTATCCGTTTGAGCTCAGTTTATTGAATTATTCTTAATTCTATAACAATTGTTGACTATAGCTAAGACCGAGTAGCTGCGCTGCCAGTCATGCAGGCAGAGGAGCGGTATGCTTATGTATAAACATACTTATGTATAAATGTTTACATAAAAGTATGTATGTGTATATGCCGCCACAGCGGGAGAGTGAGGATGTATCATATTGCATATTGGGCCAAAGCGGCCGCGCGTGTTATATTTGCCGACACAGCAATTGTCCAGCACCATGTAGTCATGGGTGGTCATGTTACCTAAGAGGCAAATGAACTTGAATGTTGCGCACATAAATATTGTAACTAACTGCTACAATATGTTTATAATATGTTATTCCAGAACATGCTACATCCCCCTCTTTAGAAGAATAACGTAATTATATGGAGTTATTTTCTAATTTTTTTTTATATGCAAATTTATTTATTTATTATTGTTTATTATTTTTTTTTTTTTCTTTGAATGTTCGATTGTTCGATTAATGATATATGTGGTAAAAATATATTTGTGTATATGTATGTCATTAGTGTCATTAAATGTAGAGAATTTATTTGTTTTCTTTTTTTATTATTATTATTTTTTTTTATATATATTAATTGATTAAAATTTTTAACCTATCCTTATGCACTAATTGTTTCTTATTCTTTGTATCTTTAATTAAAATGTTATCCCTATCTTTTATTTCTTCTATAATGTATGGGCCTAAATACTTAGATTCTAGCTTATGACCCGTATCATTACGTAATAAAACCTTATCTCCTATTTTTAATTCGATATTTTTTACTTTTCTATCATATATTTCCTTATTCTTCGCTTTGTGCTGTTCTAACATAATTCTGGCTCTTTTATAGGCCTGTTCTAATCTAAATTTTGATTCCTTAGCATAATGTTCTATATTATATAGTGGATTTATCCTATCAACACTATTAAAGTCTTGGGGTAAATTCGAGGTTTTACCGAATACCAACTCATATGGACAATAATCATGTGCCATAGAGGGTGTTGTATTAAAACAATATGCGAAGTATCGTATCCATACATCCCAGTCAGTTTTGTCAACTGAAATGTATGATCGTAAAAATTCATTAAGTGTTCGGTGGCTTCGCTCCACAGTGCCTACAGTCTGGTGATGATGTGCAGTTGAAGTTATTTTTCTAATTTGCAAGTTTTTGCATAAATCTTCAATTATTGAGTTTCTATATTCTGTTCCCATGTCCGTAACGTCTTCATTGGACCGTACTGCAGAATGAAATCTTCAATTATAGCTTTCGCTACTGTTTTTGCACTTTTGTCTTTCATTGGTATTATTACAAGATATTTTGTTAGGTCGCAGATTAAAGTTACTGCGTATTCATTTCCGTGTTCTGATTTTGGGAGTGGACCGATCGTGTCCACAATTACCCTGTCGAAAGCCTGTTGTGGCGTTTCAGTTATAATTAACGGAGTTTTTTTATGCTTTGTTATCTTTGCTTTTTGACACTTATTACATTTTTATACCCTGTACCCATAGGGTTAAAGGGTATATTAAAGTCGCTAAAATGTATGTAACAGGCAGAAGGAAAATTTTCCGACCCCATAAAGTATATATATTCTTGATCAGTATCAATAGCGAAGTCGATTGAGACATGTCCATCTGTCCGTCTGTCCGTCCGTCCGTCCGTCCGTCTGTCCGTCTGTCCGTCCGTCCGTATGAACACCGAGATCTCAGAGAGTATAAGAGCTAGAGCAACCAAATTTGGTGTCAACATCCGTCTATTGTATAAGCAGATCAAGTTTATTTTAAATTTTTGCCACGCCCACTTCCGCCCCCGCAATTCGGGAAAAACCTATAACTAGAGCAATATTAAAGATATCGTATTCTTATTTGCCATCCACTATATGGCCAAAATGCACCACTTAACCAAATTTTACCAAAATCGGACAATAATTATCGGAGATATACGTATTTCCCTTTTATACTGAAACGCCCCATGCAAAATGGGCTGTTAAGTGTGAGCGAGATAGCATGCGTTCGCTGTTGCTGCATACTAAGAGAATTTTTTTTGTAAATTGATGGCGATTATGATCGTTTTTGACTTTATGGATTACTTTTACTTGGTACAGGGTATACTCAATGTCGGCATGGACGACTTGCTTGCTTCATTTTATATATTGAGAATATCTCGTGTCATATTTTTCCAATGGTAATGCCTTTTTATTTTGGCTATAGTTCTCAATATTCCAGTATGACCTCCTTGTATAGGGTCATCGTGGAACAGTATTGCTTCTTTTTCTTTATCATTATTTGATAATAGGGTCACCGGCTTGAGTAGCGCTACTCTTAAAAATTTCAACATTTTATTCTATTGAAATAGTTTCAAAGATCTTCTCGCTCGGTGCCACTTTGACTTGACTGATATTGAGTATACCGGCTTCTTTTTCGAGCCTTTGTAAAAATTGACCTAAGTCAAGAATTCCATTGGTATACCTATCGCAAATGTCAATTCTTGCTATAACTTTCTTGCCATGTTTGAATGTGCTTAAAGAATCAGTTATTCGCAAGGTCACTACTTTTCGTACTTCGTCATTTACAATGACGTCATATACATTGGGCTTAGAAGCATTAAGAGATTGCTTTTGCAACTCTTTTATATTATTTTCTTTTTCTTTTCCTGCGCAGGAATTTGACTGTTTATTTTGATTTCTGGTAGTGACTCTCAGTATTTTGTTACTAGTTTGTATATTTTGTAAGTCCTGTATTGTTATTCTCGATAGCGCGTCGGCTACGAAATTATCTTTTCCCTTAGATACTCTACCGTAAAATTATATTCCTCGAGTTCAAGTTGCATTCTAGTTAGCTTGGAACTTGGATTTGTCATTGAAAACAAATAAGTTAATGCTCTGTGATCTGTTTTGACAGTAAAATGTCTACCATAAATGTATGGTCTGAAGTGCGTGATTGCCCAGTGAATCGCAGCTAAATCTTGTTCAGTTGTACTCTTATTACTCTCACCTTTTGTGAAAGATCTAGACGCGTATGCTACTGGAAGCTGTAGTCCATTTTTATTTTGCGTTAGGACTGCTCCACATGCATATTTACTTGCGTCAGTGATTATGCTAAATTCTTTGCTAAAATCTGGGTACTGCAATAGAGTTGGGTTCATTAATGCTGATTTTAAATGCTCGAACGCATTTTGACAATCACTTGTCCATTCGAATTTAACATTTTTCTTACATAAATTTGTTATGTGACGAGAATATTCAGCGAAGTTTTGTATAAATCTTCGATAATAGTTGCAAAATGCAATGAATCTTCTAGCGCTGTCCGCATCATGTGGGACTGGATAATTTTGAATGACATCATACTTTGTGTCATCAGGCAAGATTCCTTCATGCTTAAAAAATGAACATTTTTCAGGATGTAACTTTAGGTTATGTTGTCTACACTTCTCAAAAATATCTGATAAATAATTGATCATATGTTTTTCGGAACAACCTATGACTATTAAGTCATCCATGTAAAGGAATGCTTGCGAAGGTTCAAGGCCAGTGAATGCTATAGTCATCATTCTCTCGAACGAATTTGGCGCTATTTTTAAACCGAATGGTAATCGCGTGAAGCGATATGAGCCATTACATGTGGAAAAGGATGTTAGTCTCGTGACTCTTCTTCGAGTTCAATTTGATGAAAACCTGACATTAGGTCAAGGCATGAAAAATACTTTGCTCTACCTAGTTGATCTAAAATGTCATCAATTCTAGGTAATGGGAATTTATCGGGCAACAATTTTTTATTAATTTGACGATAGTCAATTACTAATCGCCATTTTTTATTTTCAGCACTTGGTAACGATTTTTTCGGTACCAATAAAAGTGGGCTATTGTAAGGAGATACAGAATGCTCAACTATATCGTCTTTTATAAGCTTTTGGACTTGTCTTTGTATTTCGTCTTTCTGACTATGAGGATTTCTATAATTTTTAATGTAAATTGGTTCATCGTCCACCAGTCTTAATTTTTGTTTGTAAAAATTATTTGTTGTTATTGATTCAGTTTCTAGTCCGAATACATCACTATATTTCTTTCACAACTTCGTAAGTTGGCTGTGAAACTGTGGGGGAAAATTTTTTGATAACGTAGTTAGTACTGCGTTTTCATGCTGTTCATTATTTGCTTCGATTATTTCGTAGCAGGAAAGCGGTTCATACTTCAAACTTGATATGTTTACTATTTGATCTTTATTTGTAGTATTTAGCAATCGTTTGACTGCGTTTTGGGGTTTAGTTATGGTATTTGCTAAATAAATACCAAGTTGAATTTCTTGGTTTGGAATCAATACACTGTCTTCTTGTGAACTCATTTTAATTTTTCGGATAACTTGGGATCTTGCTGGTAAAACTATTGAATTATTACCAGAAGTGTACGATATTGGTACATATATCGGATATTTTAGATTATTTGGTCTAATTATTAACCAGTATTCGGATGGATTGAAATCTAATTGGCAGTTATATTTTCTTATGAAATCGATTCCTAGTATTCCACCACATGGAATAGCGAATCGGGTATTAACAATGTGAAAGTCGTGTGGAATTATATATTTTGAAGATTGTATTTCGACAGAAGTAAACCCTATGGATTTAGTTATTTCTTGACTAATTCCTTGTATATTTATGATTTTTGGTTTGGATACCTTGAAAGCTGTCTGAATTTTTTTCTATGATCGATATTTCCGATCCTGTGCCTATTAAGAATACTAACTTTTTCCCCGTTGCCGCATTCGTGAAAGTAACGAACGTATTTTGATTAAAACTGATGGCGTGAATCTTATTATTGATTACTGCTGGGTATCTAAAGGTGTTTGGGAGTTTCCCGAAGCATTCTGTGCTACTCTAACATTATTGCAATTATAACCGTTTTGTCGGTTATTTCCTCGGTTACCTCTATTATTCCTGTTGTAACCTCGGTTATTTCCTCTGTAATTATTACTTCTGTTTTGTTGGTAATATTGGCCGTTATTGTTATTGTTATAATTATTGTAATAACCACGACCATTGCCTCTACCACGATAATTATATTTGTTATTATAATTACCACGGTTTCTTTGGGCAAACAAAACCGTATTTGGGTTACCTGTTATTTCAGTACTTTTTTGTAAGTACTTTGCTATAGCTTCGTCCATGGTTTTGAAATTGCCAGAGTCAAGTATAGTTTTAATTCTATTTTGTTCGCAATATTCAATCATTGCTTCTATAGCATCGTCTGTGCTATTCTTAAGAGCAAGTGCTGCTGGCATACCTTCATCGATATAAGCAGCTTGGAGGGTTTTGCGTAAATTATCAATCTCCGAAGTAAATTTGTCAGCGGTTTTACCTTTCTGAGTTGTATTCTTCAATTTGGTTTTTATAACTTTGGATGTTTCACCAATTACAGTGCCTTTCAATTTTTATATTATTGCTTCAATTGAAGTTTCTTGTTGGACTTCATATAGTGTTGGGCCAATAATTTTTGATTTTATTACCTCAACTGATATACTTTCATAGTCGCCTTTCATCATATCTACCAACTTCAGAGCTGTTACAAATATTTGGAGTTGCTTCGTTGAAAGAATCAACTAGAATTTTTGCGTGCTTGTTTATTGTTTCCTTTTGGATGCTTCTATTCTGTGTAACGCATTTATAAGATTTTTTGAAATTTTCTTTTATATTTTGGATATGAAGAAGTAATTCTTCCCATTCCATGCTTAAAAGTTTATTTTTATTTTTCTGTTACTTGTACATTCTCAACTGATACTTAGTTAATTTATACTTCATTTCGACAACAACTCAGTATTGTTCGTCTTCATCCATCAGGTAGAAGCGAAATGTGCCTGTGAACCTCGAGAAACAACATATATTTGGCACTGTGACAATAAAACTCTTCTGTACCATTGCACTTCCTTGAACTGGGAAATGTTCTCCAGTCACATCAAGGTATGCCGATCTTATCTGTACCAAGTTTATCGAATTCTGTGCCGAATTAATATTGCCTCTTCTAAAAACCTCAAGTAAATCTGCTGAAATGCTAGGATTCCTATCTACTATCTTTCTAAAATAATCGTCTAATATACTCATCTTAATCAATTGATATATGTACATATATATATTTTCGTTCATTTTAAATTTTTTTTATTTGTGAAATTTAAAAGTGTTTTTTTTTTTTTGAAGTGAAAACTTCTTTAGAATCGTTGGGAGTGATTTGAGACTCGATGAAACGAAAAAGCGACACTAAAAAGAGACATACATATAGATCTTATAGTATTTAGCCTGCGAGAGAATGAGATAGAACAGAGTTATATAGCGTTCCTTATTCTCCGTCTCCTCTTTGTGCGGTGCTTCGTAGCCTCCCCACTCTTGGCTACGAAGCGTTATATGTTGATATACGTATATGTGTGTGGCTGCGTACTGCTGAGCCACGCTAGTAGAGTGAGTATTGTAGTATGCATACTACACTGCCTAATACTTGCTTTAGTGTTAGTTCAAGCGTCATACGTATGTATGTTTGTATGTATGCTAGTACGTATGTGTGCGCGCCTGCGTATTACGGAGCTACGGTGAGCGAGAAGGCATTATGTGTAGCTATACTACACTACCTAATACTTGCTTAGACCAAGCGTCCTACGAATGTTTGTGTGTATGTTAGTACGTCTGTGTAATACACGCGTTACGACGCTCATAATAGCAACCGCGTGTGCTGTATTGCGTCCGTATTTTTATATTCGTAAATATTTTCATTTTTAAATATTTACCGCAATTATGCCGAAAAATAATGCAGAAAAGTGTCGTGAATATCGACAGAAAAAAAAAACAAAAAGAAAATAAAACTAAAAAAACCGCAAAGACTTCAACAGAACGTGTACGTGACTTTCGTGCATGCCGAAAAACATTACGAAATGCGCAACCTAGTGTTTCTACTGTGCAAAATAGTGAAAACGATCATCGTAAGTACTTTAATATTTTCTAATCAACAAATTTTTGTGTTTATGCTCATAGATTAAATGCATAACATACATGCATACAACAATTGACGCGGTATTTCAAAGATATGTTGACAACATCGAAACCAAAGCATTTGTATCATATTTTAGCTATCATAAGCCACTCGTATCATTTGTTGAAATTGAAAACATTGAGGATGAATAATAATAAAACTAGAAGGATGGGCTAACTTCGGCCGTGCCGAAGCAAGTACCCTTGCAAACTGTCTTTTTGATTTACATATAATTTGCCAGAATCATAAGTATATAAAACACATCAAATATAAATTTGATGTCCGTGTCATAAAAAAAAAAAATTAAAACAAATTTTTTTCCCCGATTGTTCCTATGACAGCTATAGCATATAGTCGACCGATTCTGCTGGAACTTAAAATATATATTTGTTTTTGTATAAAATTGTCAAATAACAAATTTCGTGACGATTTCTTCAAAAACACCCAAGTTATTGATCAAAAACTATATTTTTGACTGATCGTTCCTATGGGAGCTATATGATATAGTCGACCGATTCTGATAAAATTTGGTGTATGTGTTGAGGATTATATAAAACTAACAAACACCAAATTTAGTGACATTCGATTGAAAAACAGCAGAGTTATTGATGTTAAACCCTATTCTTGGCCGATCGTTCCTATGGGAGCTATATAATATAGTCGACCGATTCTGATAAAACTTGGTATATGTATTGAGGATTATATAAAACTAACAAACACCAAATTTAGTGACATTCGATTGAAAAACAGCAGAGTTATTGATGTTAAACCCTATTCTTGGCCGATCGTTCCTATGGGAGTTATATGATATAGTCGACCGATTCTGATGAAACTTGGTATATGTGTTGAGGATTATATAAAACTAACAAACACCAAATTTGCTGACATTGGATTGAAAAACAGCAGAGGTTTTGATGTTAAACCTTATTCCTGACCGATCGTTCCTATGGCAGCTATATGATATAGTCATCCGATCGGGATGATTCCGAGATATACAATGCCTGCAGCAAAAAGAGGCCTAGGTGCAAAATTTCAGCTCTGTAGCTCCAAGGGTCTCGGAGGAGATTGCGTTGATCCAGACAGACGGACAGACGGTCAGACGGACAGACGGACATGGCTATATCAACTCAGCTCATCATGCTGATCAAGAATATATATACTTTATATAGTCGGAGATGCTTCCTTCTATGCGTTGCAAACTTCTGACCAAAATTAATATACACTTTTGCAAGTGTATAATGAAGAAAATAAAATATGACCTTTATAGCAATATTATAATGAACCTATAATTATCCCGCTCCTAATGCTGCTTTCGTCTCATTCTCTCTCAGTTTGTTTTACGGAAGGTTTCACTTCTATCGTGTCTAACCGTTAGACGCACTTTTTTTGATAATTTTTGTTTGAAATGCACTGTTACAATAATTGATGCATATGTTATTTAGATCTTATCAAGATCATTAGCATGGCTTAAGGCTCTTTTTGTTACACACTTGTTGTCTAATTTATATGCTTTGTATAACACATATGCGCTCATTATTACCACAATTATTAATATAAGTGCTTTTGTTGGTCTTAAATCTACATTTGATTACTCTATTTTATTGATTACGTTTGCAGTGGAGTCCACTGTCTTGGTATCTATTAGCCCCATATTGAGTTCGTCAAATATGTCATCAAACTTGTTTATTTTGTGGTCAAAATTCCATTTGAAAAAAATCTTAATTAATTTTTTCTATTTGTTTTTAATATTTTAATCTTTAAATGTTTTGGGCTGAAGGCTCATTTTTTTTTATATTACTTTATGAGGGGATTAATTTTTAATTTCATTATTATTTTTTTTCGATTCTATAGGATTTTTTTTTCCATTTTATCCCTGCCTAATTTTGTGTGTGGTTTTCAGGCCACACTCTAATCGAGCAACTTTTATGTCGCACGAGTTAACAATTTCTTTTTAAATCTATTATTTTATGCATCGCAGTGCATTTATTATAATTCATTTTAAGTTGTTGTGCGCACTCGGGAGCGCTGTCGGTTCACAATTTTCTCAGGGTCTGGCTTGATGCGCCAGACGGGACCGGTGCTGGCTGCACAGGACTCTTATTATTTTTCTTTTTATTTCCCTCCGTTGGTCTGGCTTGAAGCGCCAGACGGGACCGGTGCTGGCTGCACAGGTTTCTTATTGTCTTGATGGGGTACCGGTGCTGGCTGCACAGGTTTCTTATTGTCTTGGTGGGGTATCGGTGCTGGCTGCACAGGTATACTCGCAATATGGTGATCCTACCGGTCCCTCGCAGTCATTCGGGCATCTCTTCGATAATCTGGGGATCTCCTCTGCTTTGGGTGGAGGATTAAAGATTTTAGTTTTGGATAAATTCTGTATAGCAGTGTAGGTGGATGTGTGTGCGGGTGCTTCTTTGTTTTTTCGAATTAGTAATTGTTCTTTAATATATTCCACTTCGGCATGTATTTTTACCGATTTATCCCAACTGAGTGGGTATTTTTTATTAGTTTAACAATTTCAGTAATTCTGCCTTTCTGCCTTTCTGGATTTTAGTTTATGCACAATTCCGCTTCTCTTGGCACACATCTCACTCTACTTACTGCGATTTTTTTTTTTATATTTTACCCTTCGTTTTTGCCTTCCTTCTTCCTTTTATGGATTTCCCTTGTTTCTATTTTATTTATCCCTCGTTGCGTGAAATATTCGTCCTGGTCGATCCTCGACCTATGTCACGGTCGCCATGTAGAATGAATGACGCAGGTTTTTAGGTTTGTAGGATATATTGGATTTAACACAATAAATTGGTCTTATCCGTTTGAGCTCAGTTTATTGAATTATTCTTAATTCTATAACAATTGTTGACTATAGCTAAGACCGAGTAGCTGCTTATGTATAAACATACTTATGTATAAATGTTTACATAAAAGTATGTATGTGTATATGCCGCCACAGCGGGAGAATGAGGATGTATCATATTGCATATTGGGCCAAAGCGGCCGCGCGTGTTATATTTGCCGACACAGCAATTGTCCAGCACCATGTAGTCATGGGTGGTCATGTTACCTAAGAGGCAAATGAACTTGAATGTTGCGCACATAAATATTGTAACTAACTGCTACAATATGTTTATAATATGTTATTCCAGAACTTGCTACATTATATTGATTTTTAAGAATATTTTGAATATATTGCTACTACAATTGCCCGTGCGCATGTATGCGTTTTTTCTTTAGATCTTATCTAAAATATCTGCTTAGTTTAGGACAATTTTAGTTACACACTTATTGTGTAGCAGATATGCTTTATACAAAATATATGCGCACACGATTATAACAATTATTAATAACAATATACATATTTGTAAATTGTAAGTCGACATTTGATGATTCGATTTTATTTACTACATTTGCAGTGGAATCTACTGTTTATGTATCGATTAATCCCATTGTGGGTGTACTATGTATATCTGTCAATGTCAAAAAAATGCATACGTCTATGTATATAGACGTATACAGTTGTCCCCGAAGACAATTTCGATCCAACTTTGGACTTAACCATAAACCTTCCTTTTGGATTGCCGATTACCAACTCGACATCTCGCACTCGTTGCTTTCGTAAAACTAACCTTTTGAAGCTCAATGAGCTTATTCTTGCTACAGATTGGTCTAATCTGTATTCTTGCAAAGATTTAGACGCTGCTATTTCATTTTTCTATAATACTATGTTTTTACTTTTTGATGCTTGTGTCCCACGTGTCACCCATGTGTCAACTGACAAGCCGCCATGGTTTTCACATGGAGTTATCTAATTTAAAGAATGTAAAATTTATATATTATAAAAAGTATGAAAAATCCGCTCGACTGTCCGATTTTTCTCTTTATGTAGTTGCTCGATCAAATTCTTCAGTGCTTAATACACAATGTTATAAGAATCACTTAAGGCGCTGTAAACTTCAGTTTTCCCATGATCCTAAGCGGTTTTATAACTTTGTGAACGCCAAACGCAAGGCATCAGTGCATTTGTCTTACTTATGTTTTGAATATAAAAAACCTAACGATGATCAGGCCATTGCCGATATGTTTTCTGATTCTTTCAATACAACTTATTCCTCCAATCACGCTAACTCTTCGTATCCTTATCAGTTGAATTGGTCTAATTGTATCTTTAATCCTGTGATCGGTGAAAGTTCGCTCCTAAGCGTGCTTACTTCAGTAAAACCTGTGCACTCACCAGGACCAGATGGGATACCTGGTTGTGTACTCAGGTTTTGCGCTGACACTTTATGTAACCATAAGTTATTTACTTTGTCTGTTTAAACTTCTACTTTCCCACCTATTTGGAAGGAATCTTTTATTATTGTTTTTTTTTTCGCGCGAATGCCATCGGGTGCAACAGACCGAGGGGCGCTAGCCACATGACGCACGGCTCGAGTCGCGGGGACATTTCACAAAACAGACAAGAAACGAAAACTATAACTAGTTACGAGCTACATGTAAAACGACAGAAGTTTTTAATGTAGGAAGAGAGCTCCGAACTGATTACACAGTAAAGTCGATTGTAATCAGAACAAAGTACTCGGAAAGGTTCATGCAGAGCATAGTTAGTAGTACAACGGGAAAGAGATAGAGGTATAAAATTTCTAGTAGGCCTACAAGGAACCGATAGATTTACTTGGCTCAATAGCTTAGGAGAGTCTATATCACCATTAAGGAGCTTGTGCATAAAAATCACACCAAGCATTATTCTACGATTAGTAAGAGATGGTAGGTTAACAAGAAGAAGTCTACTAGAGTACGATGGCAGATTGATATTGCGATCCCAGTTCAGACCACGAAGAGCAAAGAGTAGGAACTGTTTTTGGACAGATTCTATTCTTGATTTGTGTGAGTCATATTGAGGAGACCATATGCAAGATCCATATTCTAAAATAGGACGAACCAATGAGGTAAAAAGAATTTCGGTTCTATAAGGGTCATCAAACTCCTTTGACCATCGTTTAACAAACCCAAGAACACCCATAGCTTTACCTACAGTAGTGGAGATATGAGATTTAAAGGTTAATTTACAGTCCATAAGGACGCCCAAATCGTTCATCTCATGAAAACGTTTTAGTGGGATGTCATTAAGAAAATAAGTTACCAACCGCGGAGTATTTCTGTGAAAAGTCATGACCTTGCATTTGGTTGGATTTAAACTTAACAAATTATTTTGACACCACGACTGAAAATTTTGAAGATCAGATTGTAACCGACAGGGAGAGATAATATCTTTGTAACTAAGACAAAGCTTAACATCATCTGCGTACATAAGGACATGAGAATGATTTATAACAGACGGAAGATCATTGATAAAAAGAGTAAAAAGCAATGGTCCCAGATGACTGCCCTGGGGCACTCCCGAAGTTACTTTGATGGTCTTAGACAGTGAGGATTTAAATAGGACCTTTTGTGTACGGTCAGTCAAATATTGCAGAATCCAGTTGAGCAGAAGGCGTGGAAGACCAATTTCGTTCAGCTTGTACAAAAGCAGTGTATGATTAACAGAATCAAAAGCCTTGCTGAAATCAGTATATATGACATCAGTTTGCCTTGCATTCCGAAATCCTTCGATCGTCAATGATGTAAATTCTAAAAGGTTAGTGGTTGTAGATCTACGTTTCACAAATCCATGCTGCGATGGTGAAATTATAGAACTACAAAAATGTTGCAGTTGAGAAGTAATTAACTTTTCAAAAGCTTCGGATTTCCTACCAGTTTTATGGAGAGGAATTATATAGGATTCCTTCCAAATGGATGGAAAAGTTGAAGATTTAACGGACAATAGAAAAAGTTTTTGAATTGGCTTACATAATGCCGCGGCGCAAAACCTTATTACACATCCAGGTATACCATCAGGACCAGGAAAGTACACAGGTTTTACTAAATCAAGCACGCTATGGAGCGAGCTTTCGTCGATCGAAGGAATACAGATACAATTAGATTTTCTTAACTGATAATGATACGGAAGGTTTGCTCGATATTCTACTGAGGAGTAAGTAGATGTGAAAAAATCAGCAAACAGATCAGCAATTGCTTGATCAGAGTCGGCTGTGATATTTTCAAAAGATAAACAAGATGGGTGGATAGTTGTCTAACGTTTAGTATTGATAAAATTATAAAACCGCTTCGGGTCGCGGGAAAACTCTAATTTACAACGCTGAAGGTAATTTTTATAGAATCATAAAGTTAGAACGTGCAACTGCGTATAGAGCAAAGTCTGAAGAACGACCCGATTTTTTATACTTTCTATAATATCTCGATTTCACATTCTTCAAGTTGGATAACTCACGAGAAAACCAGGGAGGTCTGTGAGACAACACCGGGGTCCTCAATGTGACACAAACTTCAAAAAGAGAATCGAGAGTATTATAAAACAAAGAAATAGCTTGATTCATGTCTGAACATCTGTACAAGGAGGACCAATCTGTTGAAAGAATGAGACTATTTAGTTTGACAAAGTTAGTTTTACGAAAGTTACGGGATTTGGGCTAAGGGCAGGCACTAACAATTGGTGCACGAAACGGCAGATCAACAGTTAATTCCAAAGTGGGATGAAAGTTGTCTTCTGGGAAGACAAGAGGGTCAATTCTAGCGACTGCGTAGTTGGTAGAATCCAACACGAATATCAGATCCAAAGATCTTCTATTTTTATTACGCACTGGATTTATTTGAGTTAATGATAACTCGAACAGGCCATCAATAAATAAATGTGAAGTACAAGGGAGCAGCAGGCCAGACTCGCCAGAAGGGGACCATGCTATTTCAGGTAGATTAAAATCACCAAAGACAATTAATATATCACTATTAGAAAGCAATGATGAAACATGTTGAATATATTCTAAATGTTTAATATATACCGTCATGTCGGATTGTGGCGGGATATAAGAACAAGTGATATAGACCGAGAAAGATTTAAGTCCAACCTTGACACTGACAAACTCAATTTCCTGATTATCAGGTAGATGAATCTGGTCAAAATATAAGGCAGAGTCCACCGCAATCAAAACTCCTCCGCCTACACGAGAAGTTCGGACTTCTTCACCTTCACACCTATAAATTGAAAATTTTGAAGAAAGAACGGATGCATCGTTAATATCAGGCTTAAGCCATGTCTCTGTAAACACTAAAATTTTAAAGTCAAATGCTAAACTATCTACATATAGTCTAGGAAGCTTAGATTTAAGTCTTCTTACATTCTGATAGGCCAGAAAAAGGGACGAAACTTTTTTTCCTTTCCAGAAGGCAAGGAATCGGGAGGAATAGAAAGCCTGCCTGACCTATGAGTTTTCTTTTTGGCCGTGTATTCTTTTACTAAGATGTGATCCGGCCAAAAACTGTTACTACAAATGCAGTCAAACAGTCCGACCGGGACACCTATTTTAAAGGAAGATATCTCCCTTGAATAATTGAACTTGAATTTTTCCACCACTATTTTGGAGACTTGAACTTTTGTCTTAATATATGCTAAGACATCATCCGACGAATGTTCGGATGAAGACTAACTGGACGACTATCGGCAATAACAATACTTGATGATTGCCCAGACTTTTCGGAAACTACAGCTACATTCGTCTGCAAGGAGAGACCATTTCCTGGAGAAACGGAAATCGCCTCATGCTTACGGCCACCATGCGAGATGGGGGTTGTAAACAATATTAGTTGCGGCGGATTTGTGTCTTGAGATGGTGAATGTGACATAGCGGCCGAGACTAAGTTAGGTATCGGCAGATGCGGGGACAAGTTACGCACACTAGTTTTCTTTCGCTTTGGAGACTCGTTCAGCAGCTTATAGCTACTAAATTCCATCTCCACAGCATTAAACTCGTCGTAGAGTTTGCGAAAACTAGATGAGAGTTTTTTAATCTCGATTTCAACTGCTCGGCATGAGTCACATCCCCATTTGAGACCCCCTTTTTGCTCCAAACTATCTCTTACCTTGGTTGTGTAGCCAGCACACTTAACGTGCATGACATTTTCACACAGCCAACATGCGAGAAATGCGTTATGTGGCGCGGGGGGGTTTAAACACTTTTTATTAGAGCAGACAGACATTATAAAATTAATTGCAAATATTAATTGAAACAAGAAATAAAATGTCACAGAAAAAAGCCAAAACTCACTCAGTTTTAAAGCAAATTCGACACTTGGGTCAAACTTGCAGAGAAAGATTGAAAATATCTAAGAGAAATTACACAGTTACACGTGTCACTTGTACGCGGTGCAAAGATGCGAGCACGAACAAAAGGAATTAAAGAAGAGCGGGAGAGCCACAAACAATGCACATGCAACAACAATGTGTGTGCGAGAGCGCGAGAGCAAATTGAAACGGCAAGAAGTACAAACACAAGAGCAAAGATTAACAAGAACAGCAACAACTGTGTAGGGTTTGTTGTTGTTCAGAAACAATAAGTTTAATGCTTTGATTTTGCGTTTGTATAATTAAACAGAAATAGCGCAAATTCAAATCGATGGATTGGTTTTATGTTATTAACAAAGTTAACACTGGATTATTAAAAAAAATTATAGAGCCGATCTCAATGATTTTAACCCGAAAATTAATATTTAAACAGGAGCGAAAAAAAACACGTCAATCCACGAAGAAATGCGAATGCAATCTCCATAAAAAGGGTAACAAGTCCGTAGCATCAAATTATAGGGGTATTTTCAAATTGTCCGTGTTTACTTCTTTATCGATCGAAGGATTCAGGAATAAATCGCAAACTGATGTCATTTTTACCGACTTCAGTAAGCCCTTTGATTCTGATTAACATACACTGCTTTTGTACAAGGTGAACGAAATTGGCCTTCCACGCCTTCTGCTCAGCTGGATTCTGCAATATTTGACTGACCGTACACAAAAGGTCCTATTTAAATCCTCACTGTCATCAAAGTAATTTCGGGGGTGCCACAGGGTAGCCATCTTGGACCATTGCTTTTTACCCTCTTTATTAATGATCTTCCTTCCGTAGCTGACGATGTTAAACTTTTCCTTAGTTTCGAAAATTCAGGTTCCCCGCGTCTGCTTCAAACTGATCTAAATAACCTCCAGACTTGGTGTGAAATTATCTTATTAAACCTTAATATTTCAAAGTGTAACGTCATGTGGTTATATAGATCTTCCTTTCAACTATTTAGAAACGAATTACCTTAATAATACTCCACTTGATGAGTGATTTGGGTGTACTCATGGGGCATAAATTAAGTTTCACTCGTCATATTTCTACCTTAGTTAGCAAAGCCATGAGTGTTCTTGGTTTCGTCAAGCGATGGTCGAAGGAATTCGACGATCCTTACACAACGAAAACCCTTTTTATTTCACTGGTCCGACCTACTCTGGAGTACGGATCATGTGTTTGGTCACCTCAAGATGAATCACACCAAATTAGAATTGAATCCGTTCAAAAGCAATTTATGATTTTTGCTCTTCGTGGTTTAAACTGGGATTGCAATGTCAACTTCCCATCGTATTCTAGTAGGCTTCTTCAATCAATTTTCCTTCTTAACTTAATTGTAGAGTAATGCTTGGTACTTTGTTTATACACAAGCTTCTTAATGGGCAAATAGACTCTCCTAATTTATTAAAACATGTCAATCTATCTGTACCTTGTAGACTAACTAGAAATTATGTCCCTTTAACTTTAACAAGTTGCATTTCAAACTATACTTTACATGAACCTTTCCGTGTTCTTTGTTCAGATTATAATCGCCTTTATCACTTAATCGGATCAGAGTCCTCTATTCCTACTTTAGAAACTTCTATCCTTAGCTATCTAGCTCGTAGTTAGTTTTAATTTTAGTTTTAACTTTAGGAATGTTCTAATTGTCGTCTGTTGTCCACGCGACTTCGTTTTTGCATGCTCTCTGCTAGGGTTCGCGCGTAACAGGCATTGTCCTGGGCCACTTGAACGTACTGCGCATAGTACGCCTCAATGTCCAGAGAAAAAAAATATAGTATGCTTTCAAATTAAATTTCAAAACTTTACATTTTTTTTGGTATTTATGCAAATTATTCGATTGGTCTTGTTGGGTGACGGCTGCGCCCGTTGCGGAGCCCCAAACTGCTCGAATAAAAAATGATGCAGACTGCGGTGTATCCAACCGAGTCGGCTTGAGGTGCCTGGCCGAAAAGGGGAGCTTCTTGCCTTCCAAAAGATGTCCAAACAAAACTCAGTATTTCACCTTATAATTTTGTTTATATTTTAATCTAAAATAATTCAAAAGTCTGACTCAAATGGCTGACTCTAGCAGAGTATAAGAAATATCAACAGCGTTGGTTCTAAGTTTCAATCTTCAAAGTTCAAAATTTTCAATGGAAAGACATAAAGTTTTAATAATAACAGGACTTAAAGCTACATATCAAATTCGCTTCATATGCTTAGTTCTCTCTTCGTCTTCTCTTCTCTTTCGCCATAACTGCGCTCTTAACAGCTGTAGCTCGAACATTCTCCCCCTCTTTTATGATGGACATCCTTATCATAAAACGCACGAACACCAGGCTACAGGATCGCTGCTCAAATGGTACTGAAACGAAAGAGTAACAATTTAACTCTCAGATGAAGGGTTGGGGTCATTTTCTCTCCAATTTTCTTGTATGGGTAATGGACATAGCTTAGTTACTGGCCGTTTAACCAGCCCATGAATTGTCTTCAAGGTGACAACTCTGACTAATCCATCTGTTCTAACGTGTGTCTCCGTAATCCGACCGAGAGCCCACCTATGAGAAGGAAATCGTTCATCCTTTATTAGCACCATGCATCCAACGTCAAGGTTTCGTCTGACTTGTAACCATTTTGGTCTTCTCTGCAATCGTGTTAAATACTCAGACTTTCATCTCTTCCAAAAATTGTTGGGCATAGTATTGACAATTTTTCCACCGATCTATCAAACTCAAATTTACTACATCTGGAGTAGGTGGTGACAGAAGAGCGTCTCCAGTCAAAAAATGACCCGGTGTTAATACTAGAAGGTCCTCCGGATAGTTCGATATCGGACATAAAGGCCTCGAGTTGAGGCAAGATTCAATTTGTGCCAACACCGTGGCGAGTTCGTCAAACGTTAGAACCTTATCTCCTATAGTTCGCTAAAGATGATACTTCATCGATTTTACGCCAGCTTCCCACAATCCTCCGAAGTGTGGGGCTGACGGTGGGTTGAAATGCCACGTAATTCCGTCTTTCATCATTGAGGGTATAATTGTTTTTGAAACATATGAATGATATGCTAATTTGTCTGCTTGTAGTTTTTTGTTTGCTCCCACAATGTTAGTACCGCAATCACTATAAACGTCCTTATGAAATTAAGGGTCAGCGACGAGCCACCATGCATTGTGCAAACATGGCTGTAATTAACAACAAGTTCCGTAAACGGGTGTTTATAGGGTAGAATATACGGATGCCTTTCATTAAACGGTAGTAAGGAATCTCGTAGCCGTCCACCGAGACGTAAAACACAATGGTTCGTATCAAAATAGGGATTTAATGACAATAGAGTGCTATCCTTGGCAATTACCCTACCATTAATCAGCTCCCTCCATTCCGCTTGAAAACAGTCACGTTGCACCATTCGAATAATTTCCTAAAGACCTTCCAATAATTCCCCACTTAAGAGATCACCTCGTCTGACATTCAACTCATATGAGCGACAATTATGCACAAAACGTTTGACATATGCCATAATCCGCAGAAATCGTGTATAAGATGAATGCTGGCTTATAAAAATTGCACTCTGCATCTCCTCCAGTCGAATTTTGCGACGTCTTAACCTTTGCCTTTCAGCTTGTACCTCCAAACATGCTTGCTGATTGACAATATTGCAAGGCCATTCTTCGTTCGCTTCCTGTAACCAATGTGATCCATGCCACCAGAGGTCACAAGATAGTAATTTCGAAGCGCTGACACCCCGACTTAGACAATCCGCAGGATTATCCTTCGAAGAAACATGTCTCCATTGTTCTACATACGAAATTTCCGACATTTTGCTTATATATACACATATGCAAAGACCTTATGTTTTATCTGTGAATCGTATAAAGACCCTATGATCAACTCAACTCCTGTGGACGCTTCTGTTAATTTTGCGTTCGGTAATCCATGGATTTTTATATAAACCCTTTTTCGCCATAAACGTAATTGTTGGGCTGCGTTTTCTGAAATAAACGACGCCTGTGATTCTTGATCTAAAAAGGCTCGAAATTGCAGAGTCTGTCCATCCTTTGACTCAACCAACACCATAGCTGTTGGTAACAAAACCTCTTGTCTTGTAAGAGGTACCGTTTCACGATTTCCATTTATTAAATTTGATGATACTCCCGGAACACCGGATCCAAATTTCCGTGGGGCGTCTACCTTATTTGCATCCCGATTTCGCGGTGTTAAGCGATGGAGTAGTGTGTGATGCTGTTCAGGACATTCAGCGCAATTTCCTTGACTGCTACATGCAGCTACTTGATGATTTGGCTTAAGACACTTAAAACACAATCGATGCTTTAATACCACTTCCTTTCTTTCCGACGGATTCATGTCCTGGAACATCTTGCATGCTCCTATAATATGATTCTCTTGACCACCGACTATACACGTTTCCGCCTGTCGAGCTACGAATGAAGCCCTTGCGAAGCTTTGGTTAGCACGTAAACCTTATCCGCCTTGCCTCCCATTTCGTACCCGGTCCCTTGCCACAAATCCCTCGGCTCCCTCCTCATCGTCCGATACTGAGATTCGAGATACTTACAAAGTTCTTCAAATGAAGGTAGTTCCTGCGACGACGCCAACGAGCGCTCCCAATCGACTCTCAATTGGTTCGGTAACTTCTTCATCATATAATATACCGAAACGGCAGACTGATCGCGCATGTCGATGCCAGTCTTCTCCAACGAACTTACACAAGACCGGCATGTCTGCACAAATCGTCTCATCGATCCAGCATCACCTAATTTTACCGGTAATTGTTGCTCAAATACATCCATATAGTGTAAAAACAATACTCGTTTATTGTCGTACAAATTCATGAGCATTCCCCATGCCACTTGGTAATTCGATTCCACCAAGGTTAGGTGCTCAATATCCTTAGCTGCTTCCTCTGATAATGAATCCTTTAAATAGTGAAAGCGATGAAGGTCACATATCTTCTCGCAGTGGTGAGCCTGCGCCAAGAACACCTCCTTGAACGCTGGCCAATCCACGAATTTTCCACTAAAAGTTGGCAGCTTAACTGTTGGAAGCTTCACTTCCTCTACTGCCGATACAGTCTGATGCATACATGAATCATTAATCGCAGTAGATGCTGGTATTCTGCTCTCTCTCTCTGTCGATGCAATTCATTCCGAATCTCTGCTACTCCCATAATGCAGGTTTCTTCAAATATATCCCAGATTGCTGTTTCGCAATATTTAGCCTTAAGTTGCTCGTTTTCTAGTTCTCGCGAAAGTTGCTGATGGTTACGTTTGAACTCCGCATGTACTTCTACCAACGAATCCAACCTGGCCTCCAAATGAGAGTCCGTATGTAGCGATTCATTAGCCTTATAATTTTGCAGCGACTTTTCTAACGATGCTAGCAGCGCGTTTTGTTTACAAACCACACGTATAAGTTCTGCCATTATGACCACCAACCTACACCTCAGAGTCAAATTGCACTCACCCGTTCAATAAATCCAAATTTGATCAGCAAGCACACTCCACAATCCAATCGCCAAGATCAATCCTCACAGGAGGCACCAAAATATGTTGGGTGACGGCTGCGCCCGTTGCGGAGCCCCAAACTGCTCGAATAAAAAATGATGCAGACTGCGGTGTATCCAACCAAGTCGGCTTGAGGTGCCTGGCTGAAAAAGGGGAGCTTCTTGCCTTCCAAAAGATGTCCAAACAAAACTCAGTATTTCACCTTATAATTTTCTTTTTATTTTAATCTAAAATAATTCAAAAGTCGAAAAACACAGAAGGTGCTTCTGACTCAAATGGCTGACTCTAGCAGACTACAAAAAATATCAACAGCGTTGGTTCTAAGTTACAATCTTCAAAGTTCAAAATTTTCCAAGGAAAGACATAAAGTTTTAATAATAACAGGACTTAAAGCTACATATCAAATTCGCTTCATATGCTTAGTTCTGTCTTCGTCTTCTCTTCTCTTTCGCCATAACTGCGCTCTTAACAGCTGTAGCTCGAACAGGTTTTTTATACTTTTTTTTTGCTTACTGTAAATTTGTCATTCTTTAACTTTTAACCTTCATGAAAGAAAAAAAGATTTTTTTATATATATATGTCGGGTCACTATTATTTTCGGCCATTATAGCGCAGCGAGTTTCCATCGCACTCGAGTTCCAAATTGTACTGCTTTGAATCTGAACTCTCTTCTTTGTGCCTACCATCGAACCACACTCGGCGACAACGTCAGAACGCTGACGCCCCGCTAAAACGGTACTTCTTAAAGCGACAAAGTACAAGCAACCAATCACAAGACAATTAGAGGCTGATGCAATATTACAATAATGATGAAATTGTCATTAATGTGAAATATTTAAAACTACAACCACACGCACACAAACTCGACATGCGGTGACACGCGCAAAACCACAACCTCACACACACAATCTCGGTATGCGCCGACATGGCCATCCTGACGTTAACACGTCCTCGTGTAGGAAATGCTAACATTTAAGCTATCTTCATTTCTTTTTTTTTTTTTTTTAGCGTTACCATTATTATTATTATTCTTCTTTTTTTCACATTATTTAATTCTCTTCTTTTAACATTACAGTTATACAATCAATGCCTCACACGCCATGATCAAAACAAACATTAGTATGTTTTGCACTTGTGCTGGCATTATCATATAATCAAGTACTCTGCCCTTTTCTTTGGCCAGCCGTACAACATCATTTGTCACCCTTATTGGTGTACTTCACTCTCTTTAGTGACTTCAAGATTCGCAATATTTTCATTTTCACTATCTTCACAGGCTGCAACTGTGTTATCAATCTCAACAGTATTATTATAATCATCACACATTCAGCTCTTCGGGCACTTGCCCCTCCGGCAATCTTCTTAAATCTTCATGAGCATATTTGTAATTTCGTTTATTGGTTAACAACCTTAAATTGTACCTGTCACATCAATTATTTCAAAAGGTCCCTTGAACTTTTGGACTCAATTTGGTTTGATGCCTTTCTTCGCTTTTAAGTAGCACAAAATCTCCAACTTTGTGTCTAATTACTTTTGCCTTATTTTTATTAAATCGTTTTTTGTCATAAATTGCTGTAGCTAAAACATTCTTTTCAGCTTGTGCTCTTACATCTGACAGATCAACCTCATCTTCAATATCGCTAGGTGGAAGTAATCCTAATGGACGTGCTATCTTTCCCAATAATATTTCTAACGGACTAGCCTTCGTCACGCGGTTAGTTGTACAATTGATTGCCAACTGTACCTCTCCCAACACATCTTGGCTAAACTTTCCACCCGTAAAACACCTACCCTGGTCAGCTATTATTCGGTTTGGTACTCCAAACAACGAAACAGCAGATTGAACAGCCTTTATTCAACTCTCACTGTCTAATTTAAGGCTATGACTAAGATAGACATACTTGGTAAACGCGTCTACTTGAACAATTACATACTCCTTCTGGTCACTTTTGCCACTTAGTTTTCCAGTTATATCGATGTGGATAGTGTGCCAAGGAATATTGACTTTAGGAATGGAATGCAATTCAGCTTGTATTTTTCCTGAGGTTGATTTGGATATTTTACAAGTGATACAGTTATCAACAAATTTTCTGACATATTTTGACATATTGTCAAACCAATAAAAATCGTAGACTTTATCCAGTGTCTTCTCCCAACCTAAATGCATTATCGACTCATGAACTTGGTTGATAACAGACCATCTGAAGGCACGTGGCACTACTGGTAAACAACGTGTTCTGCCATTCCTCTGTATTTTTCGGTAAAGAACTTCTGCCCTTAGTTCATAGGTTTTCGCAATATCTTCAGCAAGAGTAAAATCTTTTAATCTTTTAATTTAAGCACAATTTCGGCTATGTCCGCGTCTCGACGCTGTTCAGCAATGAGCCAGTTGCTTGAAATTTCAGGCAAGTTAACTCTCTTCTCGTTAATCACCCTTACCGCACAAGTGGGCTTCGGTAAAAGAGGATTTCTTGACAAAAAGTCGACATATGCCATTCTTTTCCCCTCTCTGTATTGAATATCGAATGTAAACGCCTGCAAGTAAGCCCACCAACGCTGTGCTCTGGGGGTCAAGTCTTGTTTGTTTCTTGACGCCTTTAGCGAGTTACAATCAGTAAACACAGTAAAGTTCCTGCCTAACAGATAATGTCGAAAATGTTTAATGGAGTTTACAACAGGCAAAATTTCCAACTCATACGAGTGGTATCTTGACTCTGCAGGTGAAGTAATTTTACTATAGTACTCAATTACGTGGGATTTGTTAATAATTTTGTGCAATAAAATTGCACCGTAGCCATCACAACTCTCATCTGTATGCAACTCAATTGGATGATTTGGGTCAAAAATTACAAGGACTGGTTTATCGGTAAGAATAGAAACAACTTTTTTTCGTATCTGCTCATGTTCCGTTTTCCAAACGAATTTACTTTTGTCTGAAGTTAAAAAATACAACGGCTTCATCAATTGTAAAAAACCCCCAATAAATTGTCGGAAATAAGATGCTAAGCCAATGAATTATCTTGCCAATGTGACTGACTGTGGCGGCGGAAGAGCAGTTAATGCTACAATTTTCTGAGGGTTTGGACGAATTTCACCAGCACTAATATTGTAGCCTAAATATTGAACCGATGTTTTCAAAAAAGAACACTTTGTAATGTTGAATGAAAATCCAGCTTCTGTTAATGTGTTTAAAACGATTTCTAATCTTTCTAACGCTTGATCTTTTGTTGAGGCAATTATCATTATATCGTCCATATAGACGATAACATACGAATTTGCTAAATCACCTAGAGCTTGCATTACCAAACGTTGAAACACAGAAGGCGCGTTTCTAAGCAAAAACGGCATGGATAAAAATTCATATTGACCATCTGGGGTCACAAAGGCTGTATACTTAATAGAATCGGTGTGTAAGGCAATTTGGTAATAACCTCATTGAAGTCTATTTATTTGATCCTGTATAAGTGGCAACGGGTATTTATCGGCGACTATATTCGAATTTAGCTCTCTGTAATTAACACAAAGTCTATCTGAACCATTTTTCTTCTTGACCAACAATATGGGGCTTGCGTAAGGTGAACTCTGATTTAGTATTTCCCGTCCAATGACAATATTGTTTTCCATGTGATCATCACTTATTATATAAAACAGAATTTCAATACAATTGTCATCAATTTTTACATTACTTAATATCTGTACAGTACTACTAATTCCACCACTACCTATACCTTTCAGCTTAACCACATTATTGAATCTTTTGCCAGAAAATTTTGTACTTATCTTTTATTTCATCAACGAACATTCTGCTCCAGAATCGAAGGTGATTTCGAAAATTTCTCCTCTATGGTCCATGTGTCCGTTTGGTACTGCAACGCTGCACTGCTCCACTCGCTTTTCCTGGTTGAATGTCTTGTTTCTATTAGCTTCCTTCTTTGGGCATTGGGTAGATATGTGACCCAATTCTCCGCACTTGTAGCATGTTACGCCTGATGTTTCACGGTGATGACCTTCTTGTCTACCACGTCGTTCATTACCACTTGCAAAATGATTTTGTTGTCGGCAGTCAATCATTTTATGGCCCAATTTGCCGCAGAAGTGACACACTATCGATGATTGTTTTTGCCGTTTGGGAAAAGTTTCGGATTGATGCTCCAAAAAGCCAGATTTCCTTTTATTAAAAGTGAACGCTTTTAATTCGGACTGCAAATCGCTTCTTGTTGTAACATTCGACGTGAAGCTTAAACGCTGCAAACAATTATAAAAACTTGCTAGCAATGCAAGAGTGACAGAGACAGCAATCTCTTCAATTCCCATTTGGCGCCATTTCGTCAGCTCTGTAACCATGCGGCTTGCATGCACTGCGAGACACTCGCCGTCAGTCGGTCGATTCGACAGCATATTTAGAAACATTGCGGCTGGTGTTTCTACGGTATCAAAACGCTGTATGAACAGTTCTTTAAACTCGGCCCAGGTAATTTCGGCGTAACACACTTGCGAAAGCCATTGAGAAGCGCTTCCCTCTAATGCTGAGCTCAAGGCCATGACCAACGTGCTACCTTTTAATGCATTTTCTTGAAGAATAATTTCAACGATAGTACACCACGATGAAGCGTTGGCGCCCGACTTGTCTGGGTTGAATTTGGGTAGTTGCACTGATTTATTCTGCACTGCACTGCCTGATGCCGTTGATTGTATGGCCCGAACCAGTTCAATTAAATTTTTATTTTGCAACTCCATTATGGTTTTCCAAGATGCATCAACTGTTGAAGGTAGAGGGCCAGATCCCACTTCTGATGTCGGGTCACTATTATTTTCGGCCATTATAGCGCAGCGAGTTTCGATCGCACTCGAGTTCCAAATTGTACTGCCTTGAATCTGAACTCTCTTCTTTGTGCCTACCATCGAACCACACTCGGCGACAACGTCAGAACGCTGACGCCCCGCTAAAACGGTACTTCTTAAAGCGACAAAGTACAAGCAACCAATCACAAGACAATTAGAGGCTGATGCAATATTACAATAATGACCAATCATTGGCGCAGTATGCCCGTTCGGCGATCCTTTGAAAATCCTCCCTGTCTCCTCCGGTCCCTGCCGGTCACCCTTATTGGCATAAGCAGTATAATAATTATATTAATATAGAATAATAATAAATAATATACCGAACAACAATAGTTGTAATATAAATATATATATATATATATACATAAACACATTGCAGTCCCTCGACAACATGAGCCGCTGCTGACAGATGTGCAATTATGCTGAGCTTGCAATCTGACACGCTCAGAGAATGACACACATACATACATTTGCAGTAGCACTCTCTGCCACTTCGGATTTTAGGCTAAGTGAAGTTTGTTAATTCTAAGACAAAGATTATTCAATAAAGAACTTTCATCGCATCCTCTGCAATGCCTGCCCACACTATATTCATGAGTCATCTCTCTCGTGACAGAAGCGTTTCAAATACCTTCCACCACCTTCTCTGATGCTTCCCACCTGTTTTGTCATCTGCTTAAGGATTCCAGCCGTGATGACTGGTGTCGCAGTGCCTTCGATCGTGAGTTCTCTAGAGCCGATGGTTGTTTTAGTGCTCCGTAGTTTGACTTGGATTCTTTCAGATCGCTGAACGGAATTAATGCCAATAACATGTGCAGCGTCATCCGAAATTGTTCAGGATGCGCATCGGACTCCATTACGTGACTATAACTCTTTACTGAAAGTTGTGTGCAGCACACTGCTAGTCTGAGGTCTCCTTGACAACTATGACTATGGCCACGTCGTCGGCGAATCCAATGATCTTAGTCCCGCCCTCGAAGTCGGTGCTAAGTATACCATCGTACATGGCATTCCAAAGGAGCGTCCCCAAGATTGAATAACCCTATGGGAGACTTTGTAAGTTTCAATCCCTTATTTAGTCATGAATGGTAGATTTCGACGGTAAAATAACTCGCGATCACTTATTGCTGTGGACTCCGAAATCTGAGAGGCTGCTAAGAACTTGGTCCCATTTTGCAGTGCATCATGCATATTTTATCATAAATCTTATACAAATATTTAAATATAAACAAAAAAATCCGTACGTATCCTCGTACATTTTTAATCCATCTTTTCTGCCTCCATATGTACAGCTAAGTATCTCCTTTATATTTCTAACTTAATTTTACCAATTTCTGAGATATTATTCCTTAAGTCAATACAATCCACTTTGTTCAATTCGCCGACCACCGCGGTATCCTTCATAGCGTAGTCAACCAAGACCTTGCGAAAAGCAGCCACAAAGCCTATCGTTTAACCGTACCTAGCCGTTCCACATGGCCATCCACACCACCAGCTAAGTCCAAGGTCCCGCCCAATATTGACACAGTCAAGCGTTGTCAGACCAGTTTCTCCAGTACACAGTTATCGCCCAGGCCTTTCGGTGGTACACCACGACGAGTATCCGATTCGAGTCGCAGTCCATCACCCACGCTCTCCAGTTCTAGCTTCCGCTCCATCCCAGGCGTCACGATGTCAGCTCCCTCGACTAAAACCTTTAGCAGATCCGAGTCACAGCGACTTCTCAATACCGTAAACATGTCCGTGACCCATTTTATCACAGCATGCGAGAGTCCGACCGCGTTTGAGGTCAACATCATGGGTTCGATCGAATGAAACGTTCCATTGTTCTCCTTAAAAATGCATTTGGAGCAGACAAACGTCCAGTGGTCCAGAATAGAATCTGAGTAAATTGCATGTACGTAAGCCCTTACGGCTGATGCTTGCGAGGAGAGTCTGTCTGATTTGGTGACGAAGAAGACCAAATACGAGTATATAAATATATAAATTATGGTGTACGTGCGGTGTGGCACTTGTCTTGGGAAACGTATCGAGCAGCTCCAATCCACCGATTTATCCTCCGTGTCTCAAACCGTCCTCTTGGTACCACACAGTCAGCCTGGGTACCGTCTCCCTCCATGTGAAGTGGACATTTTCACTGGAGATAACAACCAATGGCTCACGTTCCGCGACCTGTTCACTTCAATGTACGTGAACAATCCCAGATTTTCAGCAGTTGAGAAGCTCTATCATCTGGTGTCCAAGACTCGAGGAGAGGCAAAGGCGATTGTTCTGGCTCCCCTTTGACAAACAAGGGCTTTCACGCGGCGTGGGAGAATCTTCAGGCTCGTTTCGAGAACAGGAGGCAGCTGGTTGCCAGCCAGACGAAGATTCTGTTCAACCTTCCATCGGTTGAACATGAAGGAGGTGCAAACCACCATCCAACTTTGACCACGCTCACGCGCTTCGGTGTCAGCACCGAAAACTCAGACGTTTTGCTGGTGGCCTGTACTCTGTACATCCAAAGTGCTCAACGCCACTATCGCATTATGGGAATAAACCATCCCCAACCCGCGGCCCTTTCTTCTTGGGCTGAGCTAAGTAATTTTTTGAACGATCGATATCGAGTTCTAGAGACGGTAAAAGATCAGACACCGAGTCCCGCTGCTCAGTGCATCCCCTCGGTCAACCGTAAAGCAGTGCCTCCGACGAAATTCCAAGCATTGAACGCCAACGTCACCGTCAACCAGGTCTCCTATAAACTGTGTGGCAAGGAAAACCACCCGATCCGCATCTGTCCGAAATTTACCAATAAATCCGTGCAGAATCGAATGGTTGCAATCAAGCAACAATAGTTGTGCCTAAACTGCTTCACCCGTGAGAATCAATTGCGGGAATATCCTAGTGCGCACAACAGCCATATTTGCAAGGAAAGGCACCACACACAATTGCATCGAAGTGGCGACGTCCAACGCACATTGTGCTCTTTTTGACACAGCGGCGGAAGGAATATTTCTGTCCGAGTGAATGTTCAATCTAATGAGGCATCTCGGATTTGGTGGCCGTTCACGCTCAGAAATTTTTTTCATTCACAAGTGGCATCTCCAAAGGATCCATCCAGCCAGGTGGAGACGTCCGTCTTGGTCTTGCCTAATCTGGCCGGCGCGCTGCCTTCTAATTCGATTACCCAGTGAGTGACTGGGAACCTCCCGGACTTGCCTTTGGCCAATCCATGGTTTAATCAGAGTTCCCCGATCGATCTGTTAATTGGAATAGATCTTTTCGCCCATATTCTTAGGGATCAAAAAGGACATTTGCGGTGGGGCTGGAAACCATCTTCGGCCGCCTCATGAAAGAAAGACGGCTGATATGAAGTGGCTGTTTAAGATTACACACTGTATTTGTAGACATAAAAATATTTTAAAAACATAAACATAAATACTCTGAACTAAGTACGAGATATAAGTACAGCGCACAAAAATAATAATGTATTGTTGAATGTAATGTAGCTCACAAGCTGTGAGTGTATATGTTTATCAGCCGAAGTATTCAGCTAAGCATCTAACGGCCAACGCAGGCTTTGATTTAAATAGATTTAACCCCAAGCTATCAGTACGGTGCATGTATGCTGATAGAACTAGACATAAAATCCCACCAAATATGTGCCCCATACACTTTAAGACTTCCTCCAACCAAATATTATTTAAATAAAATCAGTTCACATTTTGAATATAATTTTACAACTTCCCGGAAGCCCTATTCATTTTTGGTCCTTCGAGTAACATAAAACTCTGTTGTTTTCCCCCACCAGTGGTAAGAAACGGAGTATAATATAAAATTCGAAACAAAACTAGCAGGATGGGCTAGTATATATATATGGGAAGTATATAAAACCCATCAAATATAAATTTGATGTCCGATTGTTCTTATGACAGCTATGGGAGCTGTAACTGTCGGTGTCAGCAAAAATTCAGGTACCCACGTTTTTTTGGAGAACCGAAAGAGTGGGATATATTTGCGGAGCTATTTTTAGAATTATTCGATCGAAGAGAGGATTTAAGTAATGCTCTGAAGTTTAATTATTTAAAATCCGCGTTACGGAGAGAAGCGAGGAGCGTGGTACCTCATTTATTGTCGGGCTCGGCCGATTATTATAATGCCGCTTGGGATTTGCTAACCAAGCGGTATGAAAATCATCAGAGCAATTAAACCGGATAATTGAATTACCGGTAATTAACATCGAATCCGCAAAAAGTGGCAAACACGGCGTTTAGAGAAATCTGTCCGATTTGCAAAGTTGACGGGCAAAGCACATTTCAGTGCTACAAATTCAAAGGCTTGACACCAATAGATAGGGTCGAAATAGCCAAAAGGGGCACACGCAGAGATAAGCGGAGTTTCGTCAACCAAGACAAGTAAATCAAAGTACAAAATAAAGTTGGCAATCAAGATGCGTGAGCCGTGGAAAAAACTTCTAAAGGTTGAGGCAATTGCGTTGCCAAGATTAATGAAGGCTCTCCCACTAAAGACAGCAAACGTTGATATGCCAAAATGGCAAACGTATGTGTTAGCTGATCCCAATTTCAGGTCGCGTAGATAGGATAATGGGGAAGTACATCCCCATATTGTAAAAAGCGGTGTTACAAAAGTTGACGGGTTGTTGGGACAAAATACACAGTTTGGTTAGATAGTGTCAGAGTGCACTAAATCCAAAGGAAAGATTTCGATAGTTGCGACAACAATTGATGTAACGGATCTAGAGCGGTTTTGGGAGTTCGAAGAAGAGTAAAAAGAGGATGTGGAAGCTAATACGTGTGAGGAAAATTTTAAAAAGACTACGAGACATGAGGATTCTGGAAGATGTGTTTTTAATGTCATTTAAAAATGACAAATGACTCGACTTCAGAAAGACATTTTCGACATAATTCTGAAAAGGCGCAAATGGCGGTTTGTTGTGTCCGCAGACATAGAAAAAATGTGTCGCCAAATTAATATCGATCACTATGATCAAAAATATTTATGTATTTTGTAGAGAAAGTCACCACAAGGAAAATTAAAAAACTATAAGCTGACAACAGTTACATACGGTACTGCCTCAGCTCCGTATTTAGCCACAAGGGTGCTGTCAGATATCTCTGACAAATGCAAAGACAAAATAATTGGTGAAGTAATTCAAGATGAGTTCTACATGGACGATTTAATGACAGGAGGTAATACCACTGAAGAGCCCAAGTACAAAGTAGGGCAGGTGTCTAGAGAGCTGGAAAAAACAGGAATAAATCTAAGAAATCGGATCTCCAACAAGTCCGACATTATTGATACGGGCGATAACAAAGGGTTAAAAATTGAAGAAAACGAATCGATTAAAACCTTAGGGTTGCAGTGGGAGCCACTCAAGGATGAGTTTAAGTTCAAGGTGCACTGTGACGAGGACAGAAAAACAAATAAAAGAGCAGTGTTATCAACACTTACAAAAATATATGACCCTCTAGGGTGGTTAGCTTTGGTAACAGTGATAGGAAAATTGTTTATGCAAAAATTATGGTTAGCTGAACAAAATTGGGATCAAGAGTTGTCCGATAAGCATATGACAGAATAGAAATCACATAAAAGCAATTTGGTGCATTTGGAAAAGATCAGAGTTTTACGATGGATTAAAACGAAGCCTGGCGATCCACTGCAAATCCATGGATTTGCAGACGCATCAGAAAAGGCATATGCTGTGGTAGTGTATGCTAAGATGGAGGATAAAATCACGTTGATAGCCAGTAAGAGTAAAGTAAATTATATCAAAAATAGACTAGTACCAAAATTGGAATTATGTGCAGCTCATTTATAACTCAGAGTCTATCAGAGTATTGCCGTCCCAGCAGAGATATTTGTTTGGAGTGATTCAACAATTACACTCTGTTGGATAAGAAATGGGAATAACAAGAACAAGTTCATTAGAAGGCGGACTGAAGATATAAGGAACATGGGAGAAATTGTATGGAGCCATGTGAAACCTGAAGAGAATCCTCCTGATGATATAGCTTCAAGGGGAATTTGACCAACCGAATTAAAGGATTGTGATATTTGGTGGAGTGGTCCAAAATGGCTTGTTGGGCCGAAGAAGAATTGGCCTAAAGAAAAAGGTAGCCATATTATTGTCAGTAATGTGCTGGTCAAGACACAAGACAATATAATGCAAAAGCTGCTAGAAATGTATTCGTGTATCAACAAACTTATCAGAATAGTACCATACATATTAAGGTTCATTTCAGTCAAAACGAAAAACGGAGTAAACCGTCCATATCTAACCGTCAATGAACTCAAAAATGCTAAAACCTTAAAATTCAAATATCAGCAATCACTTAAATTTGGCAGGGAGATATCTTGTTCAACGAATAAAACGGAAATTAATACGAAAAGTAAAATTTTGAGCTTGTATCCGTTTTTAGATACCGACGGGGTACTACGAGTTGGGGGCAGATTGCAAAACGCCAATATGAGTTTTGACACAAAGCATCCAATTATTTTAGACAAATGTCATCTGGGGATGTTGTTAGTTAAAAATGCCCATAAGGGAACATTGCATGGGGGAATAAACCTTATGAGAAATCAGCTTCAAAGAGAATTTTGGATAATTGGATTCAGAAAAGCGCTTAAGAAATATTTGAGTTTGTGTAACCGGTGCTAGGTATCGCCAGAACACAGCAGAGCAGATAATGGGTAACCTCCCAAAACACAGAGTCACAATGTCGTGGCCATTTCAAAATACCGGAGTGGATTATGCTGGACCTTATCATATTAGGTGTTCCACAAACCGTGGACAAAAAACATATAAGGGAAACATAGCTGTATTTGTATATATGGCAACTAAAGCTATACACTTAGAAGTAGTGAGAGACTTAACCACTGATGACTTTTTAGCAACTTTCCGACGATTCGTGGCAAGGCGGGGTAAATGTGCTAGCATATACTCAGACAATGGAACCAATTTTGTGGGTGCTGCAAGAAAACTTGATGAAGAATTCATTAGAGCAATTCAGGACAATGTACGAATTGCGCCAGTTCTAGAAAAAGAACAAATAAAATGGCATTTTATCCCCCCGGCAGAACCTCACTTCGGAGGTATTTGGGTGGCTGGAGGCAGATTGAAGCTGTATTAAACTCACGACCATTGTACACAACAGGTGAAGATGCAGATGATAATGAGGTATTAACACCTGGGCATTTTTTGATTGGAAAACCACCGTTAGAGTCACTAGAATCCATATCAGACCAAAAAATGGGAAACCTAGACAGGTGGAAAATTATCCAGAAAATGAAAAGAGATTTCTGGATAAAATGGAAAGAAGAATATCTGCATACTCTCCAACAAAGGAACAAATGGAGGAAGTCCATAGAAAATTTGGATGAAGGACAAGTTGTACTCATAAAAGATGACAATTGTCTTCCAGCCAGATGGCCTTTGGGTAAGATAGAAGAAGTACACAAAGGCCGGGACAACAAAGTTAGGGTAGTAAAAATAAAGCTATAGGAAGGGTCGATTACAAGACCAATAAGTAAAGTTTGTCCTTTGATTGGAGTGAAACAAAGCGAAGAGGAGGAAACACATTCAGGAAAACAACAGGTTGCATATTGCCAAAAATACGAAAATCCGTAATGTTAATGGTTTTGGCCATGCAAATGCTGCTTTGCCATGTTTCGAATGGAGAAAAATAAGCCAAAGGTCACGACAAAAGAGATGCATACAAAAGGGATCTTATTGTATATTATGATATGACAGTGCTGATAAACAGATAAGAGAAATTGAGGATAACAACAAACTGTTTATGTTACAAAGTAAATCGCGAAGTGAACGGGCGCCAATTGAATTTGTTTGTTCACTTTACCATATTTTATTCGGTATAATAGATGCGGATGATAGAGAAACTATGGAAGAAAACATGAGAAATTTGCTAGCAAACCAAGAGGATTTAAAGGAATTGGAGGATTTAAAGGAATTGGAGGCAAAGGAATCGTCAGTTGTTGACTCTACGGCAAACATTCTCAAAAGTACTACCGAAGAGATAAATGAAAATTTTCGATGAAGATGAATAGGAGAGTTGAAAACATAACAGAGTTAATAAAAGAAAATTACTATGATACTTACTATGATTACTGATAAATAGATAAGAGAAATTGAGGATAACAACAAACTGTTTATGTTACAAAGTAAATCGCGAAATAAACGGGCGCCATTTGAATTTGTGGGTTTGCTTTGCCATATTTTATTCGGTATAATGGATGCGGATGATAGAGAAACTATAGAAGAAAATATGAGAACTTTTCTAGCAAACCAAGAAAATTTAAAGGAATTGGAGGCAAAGCAAACGTCAGTTGTTGACTCTACGGCAAACATTCTCAAAAGTACTACCGAAGAGATAAATGAAAATTTTCGCAACATGAATAGGAGAGTTGAAAACAGAACAGAGTTAATAAAAGAAAATTACTATGTCTATAAAGAGTCCATTAATTTCTTTATGATAACGAAGCAACTTAGTTCGGTTATTGAGGACTGTGAGAAAATTCAAGCGGGGATAATAAGTCTTTTGATAGATATTAATCATGGAAGACTGAACCCTAATATATTAAAACCGAGTCAACTAAAGGTGGAAATTGCAGATATAAAAGATAAATTGTCTGAATCTTTAGTTCTACCAGGCAAAAGAACAGATACTGAGCTAAGAGATATATATACGTTATTAACAACAAACGGGATTTTTGTTGACAGGAAACTAATAATTAACGTAAAAATTCCGTTATTTGGTAGGCATCCATCTCTTCTATATAGAATAATCCCAGTGCCAGTTAGGATTAGTAACGATCAGATGATAATGGTACAGGTAAATAGCGAGTATTTAGTCTATAACTTTGAAATAGACTCCTATCATCTAATGACCGAATCCACTTCAAATAAATGTCAGACGTGGCAAACTAATAAAAGAGTGTGTGACAACGCATGTGAAATCACACCATTTAAACAAAATATGAAATCTAACTGTGTCTATAAAACGATAGTTGACTTAAGATCCTTTTGGATCGAGCTAGAGAGCAGAAGTAGCTGGCTATTTAAAGTTCCACCCTATTCAAAGGTTAGAGTGCAATGTGGTAGCGTACAACAGGAAGTGATAGATGTTCCAGAGAAAGGCATTTTTAGCATCAGGTTAGATTGCACTGCTAGAACAGAAGATAAAATATCAGTTGCTCAACACAGCATCGAGTCAGAGTCTTATCAACCCATCACAACATCTCATATAGGGGATATTAGCGAGGTTTCGAAGATAATCTGGAATCCAGTGGGAAATAATTTATCATACCACACAGCAGAACTTGAAAGGTTGAAAATTGAATTAAAATCTTTAAAAGAACATCACATTGATTTCTTAGGATTAAATTTCCATCACGTGACTGATCAGCTTCTTTAATAATAGCAATGGTATTGGTTATAATAGTAATAATATATGTTATAAGAAAAATAAATGTAACAAGAAGACTACAAACTATAACCTTTGCTGGCCCTTTGCAGAATGTTTAAGATTAAACACTGTATTTGTGGACATACAAAATATTTTAAAAACATATACATAAATATTCTGAACTAAGTACGAGATAAAAGTACAGCGCACAAACATAATAGCGTATTGTTGAATGTAATGTAACTCACATGCTGTGAGTATATTTTTATCAGCCGATGCATTTATTCAGTGGCACTATCTTTCAAGTATACCGAGTTCGTTGACCTTGGGTATTCCAGATCCATCGCCCTGTCTCAGTTCCTCCGAAATGAGTCACGCCTACCAAGAGACCCGGCGTTAGAAACGCAATATTAAGACGTATGTAGAATTAGGACATATGGTTCAAGGACTCAAAACATTTTTACTTACCGCGTCATACCGTTTTCAAGTCCGTCAACTTCAATGCTTCCAGCCCATCCACGTGAGGCATCAGCTTAAACGTTGCACTGCATACCAGTCCTTCTCTCCAAGCGATCCTCACCACAGAAATCCACAAATGGCGATTTTTTCGATATGTTTTCAACGCTGATTTAACGCAAATGTATCGGCAGATCCTTGTTTCTTCCGAGCACACACCTTCCAGTGCATTCTGCCCCGAGACAGGGGAGGTAATAAATATACACGATTACGAGCTCCAAACCGTTAAGGTTTTAGTGAACTGCGCCCTCTTCTTGGCCATCCGAGTGAAGGGTGTGCTGCAAACTATTCCTCGGGAGCACCTACTCAACGCCGGAATTGGAGAACGCAAGTACCGCCAAGACGCTAGGTATCCGCTGAAATGCGACCCAGGATCACTTCTTCTTCATGACCGTCGACCAGCCACTGCAAGCGTCAGTCACCAAGAGAGAGGTGTTATCTCACATAGCCAAGCTGTTTGATTCCGCAGGATTGTTAGCTCCCTTCGTCATCCGGGCGAAGATATTCATGCAACAAATTTGGCTGACAGTGCTTGGCTGGGACGATACTCTTCCGCCGTAGCTTCTACAAGAGTGGCATGACGTCCTCCAGGGCTATCCGGGCCTCGGCAGAATTCATATTCCACGATGAGCGGAGATCCGACCTGAATATGAATATGAGCTGGATGGGTTCTGTCACGCTTCCCAGACGGTATTTTTGCCTTGCCTGAAAGTGTGCGGGGCGGTGCTTCTCGCCGATCTGAATGCTGCAATAGTTTCAAAGCTCCCGATACCTAACGTCCGCTCCTTCTTTTGGTCCAATTCCACCATCGTTTTGGCCTGGCTCAATGAAGCCCCCTACAATTAGTCCACCTTCGTCGCGAATCGTTTGTCATCTATTTCCAGCAAGACCGCTCGGCGACTGAGCCTTTGTGCGATCCGAAGATAGAGATAGGCAGATCTGGATCTGGTAAGTAGAGGTGTGGCGGCTGCTGATCCGGCGGCAAACCAATTGTGGTGGTAGGGCCCTAAATGGCCCCTTAAAGACAGGCATGCATGGGACTAGAAACTCAGATGGAGCAGCGGGCATACTGTCACGTCGCCACTCTATTACCGGAAGATGACCTGTTGTATCGTTTTTCCGATTTCGGGCATTGAGAGTGAGCACCTACTTTCGGAGAGGTATTTGGCAGAAAACCGATGTCTGTCAGAGAAGCGAACGATTGCCTCCGGAAGCTCACTCGCATGCTTGCATCCGTTTCTCGGCCATCATGAAGTCCTCCATCCAATTATTTTCACGTACGATGCTCATCTGACTCGGCTACTCGTCAGCTTCGCACACCGCATCACGTTGCATGTCGGAAACCAACTGCTGATCCGGTATCTTCGCGCAAAATATTGGATTCCCAGGATGAAAGATGCGGTCAAGGCCCACATCCATGGGTGCAAGGCGTGCAGCGAACGCAGTTGATGGGCAACCTACCCCGTGCGCTAGTTATTTTCTCGCGACCATTTACCCGTACTGGTATTGACTACGCCTGGCCGTTCTAGATAAAAAACTAAACCGGAAGGGCCTGCCTCATAAACAAGCGATACGTGTGTGTGATCTGCTGGAAGCGACGAAGCGCTGCATCCTAGGTGCTTTTGGGCAGCAGATCGTGTCGTGGCACTTCATTCCGCCTAACGCACAACCCATGGAGGGACTCTGTAAAGCGGTGGTAAAGAGCTTGAAGGAGCTCTTTTACAAGTCCTCAGCCACGACTCGATACACCTTCGAGGAGCTGTCCACATTGCTGTGCCGGATTGAAGCGTGTTTGAACTCGCTTCCTATCTCAGCTGTGAGTGAGGACCCAGCGGATCTTCTGGCCCTAAGTCCAGGACATTTCCTTGTGGGGGTCCTCTGGTGTCTATGGAGGAACCAGAGATTTAATCAATCGGTGGCAACGATTGAAGGCGCTACACCACCACTTTTGCGGACGATGGAAGGATGAGTATTTAAAGAAGCTCCACAAGCGCAACAAGTGGCAATTGCTGAACCGCAATTTTCAGCAGGGAGACCTCGAGATCGTCTACGAGGACAATTTACCGCCCACCGAGTGGCGGTTGGGACGGTTAGAACATTCCAGCGGTGACGGCTTTGGCCGGGTTGTTCACGTGCGAACTGCACGCGGTTCAATAAGACCAGTCGGGAAGCTTATATTGTTTGCCAGCAACCGGCACTGCTCCTCCTCAGCAATGAACTGGCTCCGGTATCCCTTCAGTGTTTTCCCTACTCTAATCCTTCGTGCTCGTGTCACTTGTCGTCGTGCAAGCATATGCTGATCCTATTTTTTCTTTCGTCTATTTTCCTTTCTCCGTCTAGATCACATCAATATAGTGATGAACCTAACACGGCCTCATCCGAGCCAGGAGCATCGCCGGCAGCACGGTATCGAGTCCTACCGCTGCCGGGTCTGCCGTGGGGTGCACGCGCTTCGTCAGTGTCGGCGGTTCGTCAACCTCTACGCGGAAAAGTGACTTCGAGCGGTGCTTACTAATAGCGTAAGTCGTCCCAAAGCACGGCTGGTTGCCGCCGGTGCGGTGAGGCGCAACACACTATCCTGCACTCGACAGAGTCCGTCCAGCAGCGTCGATCGCTACCCAGGGGTGGCCAGTCCAGAAGAGCACCTGCCTCTCTAGCACGCAAGCGGGGTGTGTCCGCCACCCCGCAGCGCGATTCAGCGAACAGCGTAGCTCGATCGCCAACCCTGTCCTAACTGCTCCAGTAGAAGGTGACTACGGCATGACGCCAGCCCGGATGTGTACCTGGCCAGGGCGGAGCACCCGCACCAAGGCTGGAACCCCTCTGGGTCCTATGGCCTCTAGGCGATCTAGAGCGCGGCCGCCGACATCCCCGGAGTCCACCTGGGCTATTGCAAATTGTTGCAATTGTTTGTTTTTCCGAGGATTGCCGAACGGGCACACCTAGCCAAGTTTTATGGAGAACTCCATATTGGACAGTCGTTTTTTTCAGCCTCCGGTATTCATTTTCAACTCGCTATCCGAGATTTGGCTTGGCCACTAGTGCGGAAAGTATACTTATAACCGCTGACCAATTAGTTAAGGAAATAAAACTTAGCCGTAATGAGAAAACGAAAAGTCGCGTGTTTCAATTTCAATTTGGGGCAAGATAAATGGAGTGGCAGCCGATTTCTCCATCCCCCTCTAATCAAATAATATAATAATAAATATATATATAATTTCTTTATTTTTATTTATTTATATTATGGTTGGGAATCAATTACAAATTGCACTCAACCCTTGAGTTAGCTATAGCTACTTGGCCTTAAGCTAAATATTGTAGAACTATGTACAGCTTAATATTATTTATATTTGTATTTACAAAAATGGTATTTTTCTTATTTTGATATTAGAGGTGTTTTTTTTTTTTTTGCTTAAAGTTTGTCATAAATATTTATACATTTCAGAAAATTTATAAATAGTTGAGATAATGTTTTCAGTGCTGGGGGAGGATATATTTTGTAATGGGTTTCTATGTAGGTGTTTCTTTCTGGAGGAGTTGTATTGTGGGCATTCTATGAGTATATAGAGTATGGTTAATTTTACTTTACAGTATTGACAAATTGCCATGGGTTCCCTGTTTAGGATGTAGGAGTGGGTAAGGTTTGAGTGTCCGAGACGAACTCTTGTGAATTTTACTATACCTGTTCTGTTTATTGTGTGAGTGAAATAGTCTACTATAGATAGTTTATTGTTGTTAATTTTTTGCAATATTAAGATGCTTGGTTCCATGTCACTTCTGTGTGGAGTTTAAAGTGGTCTGTTATGTACTTTTGTGTGTCTTGTGTGTTGTAGTTGTTTTCATATATTAATGGAGAGTTGTGTGCAAGTCGAGCTGCTGTGTCTGCGGTGTCATTTCCCTTTATATTGCTGTGTCCTGATACCCATATCAGTATTATTTTTGGGAATTTTTGGGTGAGTATATCACGGATAGTTGTGGTGTAAAAATTTTGGTTGTTTAGTGGCGAGAGTAAGTCTGTGCATATTGCTCAGTGTTGTTTCGATTGGTTTGCAATCGTACAGGCTTCTAGGATTGCAGCTATTTCTGCCGTGTATATGGAGCTATGGTTGGGGAGTAATGATGACTTGATTGTCTCTGTCTCTGTGGTAACACTGTAGGCTGTAGCAGATAAGGATTTTGATCCGTCAGTGTATATAAATTTGTATTGTTTTAGATCGTTCTTTATGCTGATGAATTTTTTTGGGAATATTATTGGATTCGTGGTAGACTTAGTTGATGTATGTAGGGAGAGGTTAATTGACTTTCTATTGAATAGCCACGGTGGAGTTTAAAGTTTTTTCCACGAAAAAGGTTGGTTGTTTAGACTATTTTGGATGCAGGATTGACTAATGTTGTGTATTACGGATGGTATTTTTGGTTTCCGTTTTGTTGTATTGATTCGTTTCAGGATGTGGTGAATTGGGGAGTTTGTGGCCAGAGATATTAATTTACTTGCTTTTGTTATCAAAAATTTTGTTCTATTTTCAATAGGCATTAGGTTGGCTTCGAACAGTAAGTTGTTGATGGGTGTTGTGCGGAAGGCTCCGAATGCAAGTCTTATTGATGTGTGGTATATGGACTTTAGTTTTCTTATTGTTGTTGGTGGGCTGTTTCCGTACAATGGTAAGCAGTAGTCTATTTTTGACATTATTAGAGTAATTATTACATAGATTAATGCTTTCGGTTCACAGTTATATCTTCGATTTGATAGCCATTTTATGATGTTGAGTCTATTATTTAAATGTGTTGCTAGGGTTTCGATATGTTTGTTCCATCTGTAGATTTTTTGTTATAGTTAGGCCCAATATTCTAAGTGTGTTGCTTTGGTTAAGAGGGAAGTTTAGTGATCCCGTGTGAAAATTACACTTCCGTTTTCGGCAAATGTGTAGTTGGCTGCATTTTCTAATAGAGAGTTTTGCACCTGAATAGTTGCACCACTTTTGGATGTCATTGAAAATGCGATTTATATTTAATGATATGTGATTCTTTCTTGGTTGTTTTATAATTGTAAAATCATCTGCATATGCGAAGAAGTTTAACTCTTTGTGTGTGGCTATGGTGTGGCATAAACTGTTGTAACCTATGAGGAAAAGTATAACTGATAATGGAGAGCCTTGCGGAATGCCGTTATGGAGTGGGTTACTACCAGAGGTTGTAGTGTTGATCTGGATTTTTATTGTTCTATTTGTTAGGAAGTTTATAATAAATCTTAAGATCTTAGGACCAATTTTCCATTTGTGTAGTTCATCTATTATTGTGTGTATACCTATTTTGTCATACGCTTTTTCAAAGTCAAGGCCTATTATTGATGTAGTTTTTTTTTTTGGAAGTAACCTGATAGAGTAGCAGGGCTAGACATTCCGTTGTCGTCTTGCCTCTTCTGAAGCCTAGTTGACGGCTATCAATAAGCTTGTTATTATTACCAAGCCACCATAACCGATTTGAGACTATTTTGTCAAGTACTTTTGAAATGCAAGAGTTTAATGATATCGGACGGTAAGAGGTTATAGCTGTCTTCAGCGTTTGAGGTTTGAGGATAAGTATTACTTTGCTAGTTTTAAACTGTTGAGGGATATGGCTGTTGAGGATATTGTTGAATAGGTCTAGGAGTCGTTTGGTGACGGTATTTTCCATATTTTTTAGCATGGGGTATGAAATGCGATCTAACCCTGGAGTTTTTCCCTTTAAGCTGTTTAGTGCACTCTTTAGTTTAATAATTGAAATGGGTACTTCGAGTAAAAGGGCATTGTTGGATGGCTGGTAATTTATGTTTGTGTTTATTGCTCTGCTTTTATTAAGTTGAAATTCTATGTTAAAATTTGTGTCGGATGATGCTTGTAAGGAAATTTTTCGGCCGGGGTACAAATCTCAGTCTACCCAGGGCCTTTCTTTAACAGAAAAATTTATAAAGAAATACCGGGACCTGAATATTTGATTGAGGAAGGCATAATATAGATACAATGATTTTATGCCTAATTATAATGATCATTCACATGGTTAAGGACAATGTTAACGACATAAAAGGGAATAATATCTACGAAAGTGGGATTGGGAAAGGTAGGATAAGGGCAGCAGGGGAGTCTGGAACTGTACCTTATCGATATACACAAATCCTAGGCTACAAACATGTATTATGTCCTAAGTATATTTATCAAGTCAGGTAGAGATTTACCCGGACCTTGACTTGACAAACACAACTCAAATTAGGGACTATTGCCCGCGAATCCTTATCAAGTCAAGTAGGGATTCACCTGGACCTTGACTTAACAAGAATATACTAACTTAAGGACTAAGATCAGAGACTACTGATCCAGGAATCAAATCAAGTAGGGATTCACCCGGACCTCGATTTAATAAGAAACACCTCGATAGTAAGTCGTTAAACATGGGATCTCACCCCAGTCAACTAGGGTATCACCCGGACATTGGCTGGTGGTGAGTGTCATGTCCCTGACCTAATACATGTAGCTACCTTACGAATTTCTCTTAGAGGATGAGTTAGGGATTCACCCGGATACTCACACTTTAAGAGACATTCGCTGGACACTGACACACTTGATTAAATAGGTTACACTATCATATTTGTGACTGGAATGTTCTCTACACACTTTGACCTGCAATCATATAAAGTCTGGCTTTTAATAATAATGACATTCAATATATCCGAAACAATTTACTTTATTTATTTATCTTTTCGGTAGAGCACTATTATTAGCCTATCACACACACACTGGGTCATTTGTCTAGCTCCTATCTAGGGTCAACAGGACACGTGGGCTAAGATAACTGTGGATGGACTCACCTGCGACACTCCTGTTGCACACACACTTCACGGTTATCCTTTTCTTTTCTGCAGGACACTTTTGACTCCTTGACTTCTTTGGTTTTATCACTCGCGATCTCTGCGGTGGTCAATCAGTCTCTTTCCCTCGTGACTTCTGTTTGATCGCTGCCCTTAGCCTCGTTTTTCCTCTGCTGCCGTTGGGCCCAGCCAATCAAAATTTGCCACGCAGTCGCCAAAATATGTTGACTCGCTCCCTCCCTTTCTGGCAGCCTCCTAGTTGCATTAGGGATCATTGCTAATGTCTCATAAGTCAGCTCTCAATATTCGGCAGGTCCCGTTGCATTTGATCGCCGTCAACAACAGCGTCGACACTTAGTTGCGAACGCTGCTGTCGACGGCGAAGGTAAGCAGCAATACCCGCTCTTTGGCACAGTTACCGTTAGCTTTCGTTGCTTATGTATGCTGCCGACGTCGAAGCTAATCAGCAACACCAGCTCTTTGGCACAGTTACCGTTAGCTTTCGTTGCTTATGTATGTGTCCGTGTGTGTTCAACAGTGGTGTGCAGTAGAGATGCTCTATGGGGAACTGGTTCATGGAAGAAAAATAACAAGTCAGAATATATCTTAAGGAATTATTATTGTTAATATTGAAATGTGGTGGCCGACTTTGTGGCGAATTACAAATTATTGTGTTCGTCACATGCTATTGACCAGAGTTTTGAAAATGCGTTTGTTATCCTGTGCTTATCTGTTATGTTGACGTTTGTACCGTCATGTGAGGCGACGTAGTCAATTTCGTGTCGCAGAGTTCTGCCAGTTTGATCTTAGACCAGATTTTGGAGTTTGTGTTGATTTCTGAAGTGAGGGTATACAAGGAGGCTCGTTTTGACTGTTTGATCTCGCGTTTTAACAATGCTTTTGCTTTTTTGGACTGAATTATGTTTTCATTATTTATACACCTCTTAAGTTGGTACCAAGTTTTGTTTTTGTGTTTTTAAGTGTCTCTAATGTTTTGTTCCACCAGGGAACGTATCTTTTTGCTTTTGGTGTGTTTGTGGTATGGCAAAGTTTGCGCTTTGTCTAATTATTTTTATTATGTTAGCTGCTTCTTGGTTAGTTTTATCGCTGATAGGTCTTTCAATTTCGATGCTTGTGTGAGAGATTTTGAGTTGATTAGAATGGTACCATTTCGTAAGGTTTTGCTTTCGTTTATTTCTCCGTTACAGATATTGTCTATGACTTTCTTAATTAAGAATGGTGACACATTTGATAGAGAGTCGTTGCTGTTTTCTCTGGACATTATCAAGTATTTGGGTCCGATAGAACAATTATTAAGTTTTTTGGTTTTGTCAACGGTAAATTGATTGTTTTGGTTTATTGTTGTGCACTTGTCGGGCGGTTGCCCCATGGTTGTTGTTGTTTTCTAAACTTGTTTTTAGAGATTCTTATTGCACTTGGTAGGAAAGTGCGTGGGAGGCAATTGCTCGTAGATAGCGGTGGATTGGGGGTGTTTTGTAAATTTTTTTATTTTATTAATTTAAAGTTTTAATGTTTATAATTATAGTTGCCCCTAGAACATAGTCTAGTGGCACATAGGCGTCGCAACCAACACTTGAATTGGGTGGACTTCGAAGCATGAGAACTTTGTCGTAATTGGGGGCCAAAGACACAGCGATGCACACCCGTTGCTTACAAACATGAATTCTGGTTAGTCTATGAATTACATTCTACTTATATAGTCCCAACTGCATATATCGTTTTGGCTCCACTTTTCATCATGTAGTAGCTGGCTCAGCATACAACGTCTTTGTTGCTGACTCTAGTAAGGGTGCTCAATGAATTGATAGCCAATAACGATTATGAGAAGGTTACCCAAGATTACCTATAACTATGATGGGTCACAAATGTCAACAGTTGGAGGTGTTTTTATATCTAATGTGTTTTGTGTTTTTATACAGCAACTTGTTTGTGTTTTATAAAATAGTGTGGTTGTGTTTAGTGTGCTTATCTAACGGAAGGCACCAACATACTCCCGGCCGTTGAACACCTGTTCAACCTTATTCCACGTTGATTTCAAATTCCGGGGATGCGGGCGCCATTGAGATGCTCCTATCGACAGTATTCTTCTCGCCGTTGTGTAGAGTCATCTTATGGTGATCTGGTTGTTTTACTGATTTCCGAGTCCACCTTCTGTTAATTCCATAAATGACCAAGAGTGTTAGGGATAGTGCTAGCGCTACATATGAGCTAACGTAGTGGGGGTGGATGGACTCGATTTGGTTTGGTAGCTTCATCTCCGTGTTAGACAGCAGCTGATTGTTAAGGTCATCCAGTTCGTGATACCCAAGCTGTATCGTGCTGTTGGTCGAGATGGCGTGTGGTAAATTTGGTGCAGTGGCTGAAGGCAGATTGCCGAAACCAGCGTATGACAACTTAATAACGGTAGTAGTTGTCATGCGGTGACCAGATACTTGTATCGCATGGTGTTTAAGAGTGCATCCTGGATCCATAACTAGGAGACCTCCTTGGCTGATGGTCACGCTGGTCATGTTCTCATCGCAAACTGCTGATAGTTCCATTGGAGACTTGCTTGCAAAAATCCACCGATTCTTGTAATGCATTTCATACCATATAAAAGGTGTGTGTATTTGCTTGAGATGGCACATTGTTAAGCTCTTTTCTCTGAATAGTTGAAATTCACAACTACTGTTAGTCGTGAAGGTTGTTTGTTTGTTGAAGCAAATGTACTCTTCCTCCTTCAGTTGGTAGCATTGTTCCAGCTCTGTTGTGGAGAGACCAATATACTGGTCTCTGTGTCGATTCACTGCGACTATCGGAATTTGGACGTCCATGATCATAATGTCTTGATGGCTAATTGCGGGAATCGGAATCAAATTGTACAATTCCAGTGATTGTGTGGATACTAGAGGTAACGTGATTTTAAAAATCACATGATCCTTTACTACAGTTCCCTCTGCCTTCATGAGTTGCAACGATCCTTTTTGGTCCTTACTAATGGCAGAGCCGGATTTCAGGAGTCGGGGTACGACACAACAAATTTATATTGTGCGCTGGTGAAAATAAGGAAAACGATTCTGATTTAGTTTTAATTCTACTGGTCTTTTTATTGATATATAATTTTCTGGTGGGTGATGGCAGCTATGTGATGATGATGGGCTGATGAGTTGTTATGTCGGGCACTGTTGGGCACCCGTATGCTGGATATTCCTCTGGGCAAATAAAGTTGGCTTGTTGTGTGCCCTAGCTGTTGCCAGGAATACTCCAGGTCTTGCCTGTCTACCCTCATGCACTGCTATTCTCCTAATATTTGCTAGGACTACTCCTAGTCTCTCCCCAATGTGCCAGGAATACTCCGGGTCTTTCCTAACTGTGCTAGGAATACTCCTAGCCTTCCCTGCCTGTACCAGGAATACTCCGGGTCTTTCCTATCTGTGCTAGGAATACTCCTAGTCTTCCCTATCTACGCTAGGAATAACTCCTAGTCTTTATTTTGGTTGCTTTTGACCACTTTTAACTGCCTTGTAAGGATATGCCAGGATATGGATCCTGTTTGCCGGTCCTTGTTGCTTAGCTTGGGTGTGGGTATCTTCGCTTATGGGTTACTTCACTTGATTGTAAACTTCACTTGTATGTTTCTTCGCTGTACTTCACTTAATAGATGTCCCCATGGTCTCAGCCGTGCGTATTTATAGGCATCTTGCACCAATGAGGACACGTGGTGGGATGCTACGCCGCAGCCAGTAAATTTCCATCCACTTATATCATTCCCTCACACCTATCCATCGCTTTCCTCTTTGGGTCGACTTTCTCCCTAAATACAATAAGTATAATAAAAATAGAATAAAATATTAATAACTCCCTAAATACAATAAATATAATAAAATATTATAAAATATTAATAACTCCCTAAATACAATAAATATAATAAAATATTATAAAATATTAATAACTCCCTAAATACAATAAATATAATAATATATTAATAATAATCAAAATGCATATACAATACTCCTACTGTATTCAAGTTGCCCTTCCACATTTTGAATTCAACTTATACTCCCGCCGCAACCTGATCGATGCCCAATGCTTCTCAAACCTATCGATGGGCGTTCCCATACGTATTCGCCCCACTCTCCCACTCTCGCATTGCACCTATGATTTCGGCTTATCTGGTCTGCCGCTGACTCACGCATATATGCACGCATGCGCTCTCCCACGATTTCGGCACCTGCCGACGACCACCCACGATGCTCATTTCATCTGGTCGCCCCGCACCCCCCCGCCGATTCTCGCTATGGCCCCCACTTGGCCCCTAGCAACAAGCGCATGCTGCCGACAATGCTTATGAGCTTGGTACTTTGGTACGTTCTATTTTGGTGACGTCACTTGAACTTCCCAGCGGTCAAGCTTTGTTATTGTTTTGGTGCTTTGCTTGTGATCGCTCCATTCGCATATGTTCTTGTATGTATCAAATGAGCTGCGAACATATGTCGATTCCGCTTGCATATTTGTTATGATCATATGCAGCTCAAATCGATTTGTTTACCATCATATGGTTATGCTGGATTGATGCTTTGTTTACCATCATATGGTGTTTTCCAGCCTGATGGATGTATGATTAGGTTTGATACCCAACCCCCAATGTTCGGTTGTATCATACCATTGGGTTCGTTTATATGTTTGATTCGAACCCAATCTATGTGTACATCCCATTTTGCATATTTGTATCTATGTATGTGTACATCTAATGTTGCCTATTTGTATCTATGTATGTGTACATCTAATGTTGCATATTTGTGAGCGACAATTATAGATCCTATATAATTATTCCTCACAGAGTTTATATAGTGGCATAATGTCTGTACTTTTATTGTTTATAATTTAATTTATTCAGAGTGCTTTGGGGTGATCTTTTAACTTTGCCTAGCGACACTTGAAATAACATAATATCATATTCGCATGTCTAACATGTTGGGAGGGAGGGAGATAGGAAGAAAAGGATTGGAGGCAACAACATACAATTGAACCTTGGTAAACAAATTATTAATATAAAAATTAGATATATATATATATATATATATGTATTGAATAGATAGTATTTATGTGTATATAGCATAGCATAAAAGATGGAATACTTTGAACTTGAGTGTAGATTAGTTAACATAGAAAATATTCCAGAATGTTGTCTCATTGTTTTTCGTTCAACAAAATTTCGCTTAGTTGAATGAAAAAAAATGCAATTGAAGTTTTACAGTTTATATCTGGAATGTCCGTCTGACATTTAGGCAAATCTAATTGGTTAAGACATACAGGAAATAAAACTATAGTAGTATATATATGCACATATATATATATACATAAAAAATAAAGACGAATATAACATAAATTTAGAATCAACAATTGCTTTGAAAGACTGAAAGTATGTTGTTCCTCCCGCATTTGATTGATAGTGCTGCCAATTTGGGTGTAAATTAGCAACTACAGCTCTCTGGCCTTAAACTAATGAACAGAGTTGAGTTTTCCTGGCATTGGATTAGTTGTTTAATGTTTTGCCTCCTTCTCCAACTTGGCTTTCAAACTTGCTGGAGCCTCTGGTGGTGGGGGACGGGGAATGCCCAAAGCCACTTTAACACCATCATAGATGAACCATTGCAGGGCAGTGAGTGTACCAATCATAATGATACGTGGCGATAAGCCATTCCATATTCCCATGAAGCCCAAGGATTTAGCAACACCCAAAGCACTTGCACCCTTGGTTTGATTCAATTTGGAGACAACAACATCAGCCGGATACACCAGCAATATAACCAGCTGCAAAGGTTACAACCAACTGTTCACCTTTGGTGCACTCAGGACGTGGTTTGGGTACCACATACTTGTACAGGAGCTCCACAGTGCGCTCAAAGCAAGCAAACTTCATCATGGTGTATGGAATTTGACTCATCCACAATGGCACCAGACCCTTGTAGAAGGCATTGACACCCTCCTCCTTTAACAGCCTCCCGGAAGGTGCTAGCAAAACCGGGAACAGCTTGAATTTTCACCTTGGCAGCTTCAAATGGACACAATGCAATATCGGCGAAGAATTCAGCCGAAGCCGATGCAGCCAGATATAATGAAGTGCGGTACAGATACGCATTCTCCTCACCCAAAATGTTGGCATACTTTACTTTGAACACTTCATAAAGACCGAACTTGCACAGACCCTGTGCGGAGTAACCAATAAAAGTGGGGAACCAGCCCTTAACCAATCCACGGGCACCCTCCTCAGCAACGGTCACCTTAAAGCCATGGAACAGATTCTTATACTTTGCCGGATCGACTTGCAGGCGGCATTTAACCAAATCCAATGGGACCACAAAGGTAGTACCACAGCTTAAAATGCCACCGATACCGCACAGAGCAAAATATTTATTGCTACCAAATTCACATGAATCCTTGTGCTCCACGGGTGTGGCAGCTGCAGCAATTTCCCGTCCTTCCACTGGACTGCGAGTCAGAGACAGGGCAGAATTATTGTTATCGCTACCAGCGCATTCGACTCGGCTGAAGGGACCACGGAATGGTGAGTTTTTGGCGGATTCAAAAAAGTACGAGAACATTTTAGGTCGTTGTTGTTTCACGGAGAGGATGAAAAAATTTATCAGCAACAGCAACTTTTTCGCGTGCCCGTGGCGAAGAGAACTTAGCAAGAACTTGAGAACTTGAGAACTTGAGCCTGGTAATGCCAATCCAGATGGAAGGTGAGCTCTTAGTTGCGCCGCCTGCTGGTGAAGCTGTTTTGGCGAGAGCAATAGTGGGCTAATCTGATTATGGTGTATATCGGTCAATATATGGGTAAACTCTGCCTGTATTCGCTGGAGGTTAGCCGCAATCAATGACACTTGGGTAGTCATAGTAATATACCATTGGAGCAACTTGGCTGTATTAGGTCACTTGTCTGTTGATCCAATTGTTTGAGTCTTTCTTCAATTGTTTTTTCATCTCTTTTAAAAATGTTGATTGTTGAGTCGATAATTGACGTTTGATTTATCATTAGTGCTAGGAGATACTACTCGTTGATTTTACCTTTTGGATTTTGTGTGACATTTTTTCAGCGTACTCTGTGTCTAAAATGCCAAATATGCCCTTGGCAATGGTTAATATTATTTCCAAGGGCGCTCTCTTGACACGCCTGATATGAAGGAAATCGTTTCCTGTCATTATCTCATTGAATATATGGTTGAAATGTTGCCGCATCGCGAAACATGGCTCTGGAGGTGAGAGTTGACCACATATGGTTCCTATTCGTTGTACCCCGTCCACATATGCATCGATTTCTTCTAGGTACGTATTTAGATCATAATATGCTATGATTGTCCAGTCAGAACCAGTGAATTGAGCCGATCCAATTTTTTCATAGTAGATTCCTGGTTTGTTGTCGAATTGCGTAATATTTACTGACTGGGCTAACGCCATTTGTAATATAAGTAGCATCATTAGCAATGTTAATGCTACTGTTGGTAATATTGCTAAACTGTGTTTTGGCTTTGGTTCCCCACAGTCTTTCATGGTGTCGGTTCCACATTATCCAATTTGCGTTTGTCGCCTGGCTCTATCTCTCGGAGTAATGGAGCCAGTTTGTGAATCGCTCGTCTAAAGGTTCCATTGGTAGTTTTTACGTCCACCACTCTCACGTAACCATCAAGACCACTGCAGCATTGGCACGTTGTCTTCTTTTAAGATGACCATCATTCCTTCCTTTACATTGTTGTATGGTTTCTCCCATTTGGATGAATTCTGGAGTTCCTGCAAGTACTCTTGAGACCATTGTTTCCAAAATGTGTGCTTTAATCTTTGCACTAACTCCCATTGTTCAGGTAATGGCTTCTTTCGAACTCACTCGCTGTCGAGTTGAGCTACCAATGGTTCGCCAATAAGCAAATGGCCTGGAGTCAAGGCGGTTAAATCATTTGGATCGTTTGAAGTTGGTGTTAACGGTCGTGAATTAAGTACTGCTTCCACATTGACAATGATTATTGATAGTTGCTCAAATGTCAAGTTTGCCGTCGAAACATTCTTAAGGAGTAAATGTTTTGCTGACTTTACTGCTGCTTCCCATAACCCTCCAAAATGTGGTGAGCGTGGAGGAATAAACTTAAATTGTTCTCCCTTTTGGTTGCAAAATTCGAAGATAGTATTTGATGCCTTTTCGGAATGAATTGTCTCAACGAGTTCTTTCATTTGATTGTTGGCTCCTACAAAATTTGTTGCATTATCACAGTACAGGGTCTGACATTTTCCTCTTCGCCCAATAAAACGTTGCAGGGCTCCCAAAAACGATGCAGTAGATAAGTCTCCTACTAGCTCCAAGTGTACTGCCTTTGTTGCAAAGCAGATAAACACTGCTATGTATGCCTTGTCTGGTCTCTTGCCTCTTACTTTGTGATGGATCCAGAATTGCCCACAGTAGTCAACACCTGAATTTAGAAATGGTCGATTCTGTGAGACACGATGTTCGGGTAGATCTCCCTTCACCTGTTTAAACAACTGTGGTCGGAACCTCGTGCATTTCACGCAATTTTGGATCACATTTCGGATCATTGATTTGACCTAAATAATGTGGTACTGCTGTCGAGCAATTCCACGAAGAGCTTCTTGTCCGCAGTGCATGTTTTCTTCGTGCAATTTCTGAAGAATCATTTTTACAATTGGGTCTCCGTATGGAAGTAAGTATGGGTTCTTTGTATCCCTTGGAACAGGAGCTAATTTTAGTCGAGTTCCTACTCGGATCATGGAGTTCTCATCTAATATGAGAGGCAAGGTTGCCACGGGGCTTTGAGTGGCTGTTCGGGACGCTTTCTTAAATGGCGCAACTCGTAAGCGAAATCAGTTTCTTGCACTTGTTTGATGATGATTCTGCGAGCCCCTTCCAATTCTTCCAGTTCCAATTGAGTTGTTGGTCGTCTGTTTTGGTTGTTGATGAATCTGCTAACGTATGCGACGATTCGCTGCAATCTGTAGAATGAGTTTTTGTGGTTAATTTGATAAAGCCACCAGCTATTTCTTTCCTTGGGAGACTTGTTGCTTATTGCTGCCATGCTAAACACCTTTGTTTTGCGTTCACTTTCTTCGCTTGCATGATCTGTTTTGTTAAATGGTGCTGGCCATCGCGTCTGAGGTCCGTGTAGAAACAATGGGCCAAATAGCCATAAATTGTGGGTACTGAGTTGGGAGGCTGATATGCCACGAGACAACACATCTGCAGCATTCAGCTCTGATGATACATGTCGCCATTGCCTTGGGTGTGACACTGCATGAATTTTTGTCAGACGGTTGATTTTGCGGATACCAGCCTTACGGATATTTGGCCATTTTTGTATGTTGCTCTTATGTAAACTGCAGCTCCATATGCCTTTTCTGATGCATCGACAAAGGTGTGTATTTCCTTTGTACACGGTACCTTTCCGTCGTAGATGTGTCTCGAAATCTGCATTACGTTTAATGCCTGCAAATTTTCGCGATACGCTTCCCATTGCTTTTCTAGGTATGCTGGCAAATCTGCGTCCATGTCAATTTTTGTGCAGCGATGTGTTGGAGCAACATTTTTGCTCGGACTAGAACTGGAGCAAACAATCCTAGCAGGTCAAATATTTGCCCGATTTCGGATAACACTACCCTCCTTGTTATTCCCCGGGTATGCCTTTGTGCTCTTCCACATAATTTGTCTTCTTTGGGAAGCCAAATGATTCCTAGTGTCTTAACGCAAGCTTGCTCCAAAGCGTTACCTAGGTCAATATTTTTGATAATATCTTCTTTCGAAATCTCTTGTAACAGTGAAGCATCGTTTGAACACCATTTCCGTAGGTTGAAACCAGCCGGCTTCAATATTTTTATCAATTCCTGCCTGATTTGATTTGCTACTGGGATGCTGTCTGCCCCTGTTAGGCAATCATCCACATAGAAGTCCTCTAATAGGGCTGCGGCTCCGGAAGCAAACTTCTCCTTGCCCTTTTGTGCTAAGTACTCTAGGCACTTAGGCCAAATACGGTGCTGAAGTAGTCCCATATGTCACTGTTTTGAGTCGATAAAACTTTAGCTCTTGAGTCGGGTCTTCCCTCCATACGATCATTTGGTTGAACTGATCTAGAGGATGCATCCATACTTGTCGGTACATATTTCAATGTCTCATTCGTTTTTCTAGTGACAGGAACCTTCTCACAGCCACATCACGAGATGCACCCAGGGATGAAGCGTCTTCAGAAAATGGCAACCTAACCATTAGCCTCCCATCTGCTGCTTTGTGCAGATTGTCTATGAAAAATTTTTCACAGTATTGTTCTTCTGGGCTTCGATATGGGCTTGTAGGCTCGAACGTGTCTAACCTCCAGAATCTTTCCAACAATTCATCTGGTTTGGTGGCTACCATACAGGTTGCAGCCCTTGCTGTTGTCATATCAATTCTTCTAGATGTCAACCAACCAAATTCGGAATTCTGAAGCATTGGGCAGTTTGGTTTGTTCTTAATTTGCCCAGCTCTTAATACTGAGAAATGATGATCTGCTCCCTGCAGTAAGTCAATTCTTCCGGGTTTGTTAAATGATGGGTCTGCCAACCGCAGTCCGTGTGGTAATTTAAATAGTTGATGTATTGGTTCCGATGGTTGGTCTGCTACAATGTGAGGTAGCACAAACGCCTCTACCCGAGTGGAGAAATTGTTATATTTTGATTTCACCAACACGTTCACTCGAGCCTTACTCAAATGAAGCTGTCCTCCTACCCCTTCGATGCGTAGCTCGGCCTTGTGAATCCTTAACGACAATCGTTTTACTAGTCGCTCTGAAATGAGATTCACTTGGGATCCGCAATCAAGCAGTGCTCGACATTCTCCATCTTGGTTGTTGGTTCCTTTGACCACCACCCTGGCTGTTGCTAGCAAGGTATATCCATTTGTGTCTGCTGTCTTTATTGACTGACTTGGATTGCTTTCTAAATGCAGCAATGTGATGTGCTTCTTGTCGCACTTGAGTCACGCCCTCCATGTACATGATCTTGCCATGTGATCCGTCTTAAAACAATTGACGCACATTTTTTGTTTCTGTACCCAATTTAATCTTTCAGCTACGGATTTTGTTTTGAATTTTTCGCACTGGAAAAGCCGGTGGACTTGTTTTGTGCAAAGTGGACAGTTGCCGTTGTTTGTGCCAGAGACTAATGCACAAATTTTTTGCATTTCTTTTGTTGGTTTTCCTCCAATTGCCTCCAGGGCCAATAAACGTTGTTCCGAAATCCGGCAACGATTGCTCATACAACGTGTGGGTAAGCCTGTCTAACTTTCTTGTCATGTGAAATACTATTGCAGGATCCCATGTCTCTGTTTCTACCCCGATATTCTTCAAATCATGTAATGACTCATAAACATTATCATGAAGATTTTTTATCGAAGTGGCATCATTCATAATATTTGGATGATCGAACAATTTCTCCAAAATCGCTGTAACCAGCACACGCTTATTGTTAAATCGATCTTGTAGCATTGTCCAGGCAGTGTCATAATTATCCTCTGTTAATTCAAGATGCCTTACCAATCTCTCTGCTTCTCCAGAGAGGTTTTGCCTTTAGGTACCACATTTTTTGTACCGCAGGCACGCTTGCTTCATGCACCAAACTGTTGCCATTTTAAGTAATTTCCATCAAATCTTGGAATGGATATTTTTGGCAATTGAAGGGCTGACGCTGTTTGTAGGGGCACCTCCTTTTCCGCATTAATGGCAAACTTCGGTACCAAATTTTCTGCATTCACATACATACGCATCGAAATCATATCCAATGCTCAACGGGTCCACCACCGCCTTAGGGATTTCGAAGTGGATTAATTCAATTTGCCTCCACTGTTTCTTAACGATCGGCTTGTAGTGAATTCTTTCATCCGGAGTCATTTGCTTCAAGATCCTCTGTAGTGATGCCAGCATTGCTTTTTGCTGGCGCATCAATGGCTCGATTTTCAGCCGTTCTCCCTTTTGATCGGCCTCAGCTTCTTCTTCAAGTCGTAGCATTTGAGCCTTCCATATTTTCATAGCTTCATTTACCGGTTTTTTCATCTTAAGGTGGTATTCCTTCCTGAAGTACTCATGATCCGACGGTTGATTTTCTAACTTTTCCATCAACTCATGGTGTCCTTTATCGAAGTTCTCCCATAAGTACTCCAGCAACTCGATTTTTTCGGAGAAGTATGACACCTTTGATTTCCTAGCCGCAGAGTCCTTTTTATAATTTCGGATCATTGACTGAATGGCGTCTCCCCGTTCCGTTTGCTGAGCATACATTTCTTCCATTTTTTCAAATATTCAAAACTTGACCCGTTGGGAGTATTTTTATTTTATCACAGGCACGGTACGCTCCTACTCGTTCCTGATGAGTGGTCAAGTTTCGTCTATTGAAATGAAGATGCTCGAAAACAAACTGATTATTTTTTTTAAATCGCAAAAATGACTTTTCTTTTGGCTAGGTCAGGAACAGCCGTGGTCACATACTTTTGGATCTTGCAAAAAAAAATTTTTTTTTCTCTTTTTCGCGTTTACACACGCATTTGTTTTTCGATCTTTTTAGCCAATATTTCCACCAGGTGACAAAGTGCTTACACTGCCAGTTGTCTCACAGATGAATTTATGCCGACGTATCGGTTGGCAATAATAAAAAAAAATTTTTTTGTATATTTTTAATCAGTCGATTTATTGTCTTATAATTCCACAGTACTGTAGTGGCGAATATTGTCACTATGACTGATTGAGGTTGGCAAATTGAACAACTTTTGTCTAATTTGGGTACAACTCGTAAATGTTTGTAAACCAAAATAATTTGTTATATAATCAAAATATATGCAATCCGATCGTTCATTTGACCAATTGCTGTATTAAAGTCGGGACCCCGGATTGTTGTCTCATTTGTAGTCAACCCGTGACCTCGCTAGGAGTTTCCATTTTTCCAAAGCGTAAATTTCAAGGAATGCACAATGCAAGATATATGCAATCTGGTAGTTAATTTGACCAATTGCCGTATTAAAGTCGGGACCCCGGATTGTGGTCTCATACGTAGTCAACCCGTGCCCTCGCTAAGGAGTGTCAATTTTTTCCAAAGCGTCAGTTCAAGGAATGGTAACCTGGTTGACCAACATTCCTTGCCTGCGTGCTATACACTTGTTGCCCAAAAACAACAATATATATATTTTCTTGGGACTGCCAATTGACTTGTTGCCCAACAACAATATATATATTTTCTTGGGACCTTCACGAAATTCGTGTTGGAGTGACCTACGACCACCATACCATCGATAAACACTGCTTCTTGAAGGAACTTCATCGTCAAAAATTGAATGAAGTTCATCCATTCACTAAGCGTACGAAAATGTTCACGATTTAATTCGATTTTTTCTCCCAGATGAATCTTTTAAGTTACTGTAAACAACACAAATAGCGCCCGTATGTTAAAACGTTCTGAATACGTATAAGCCAAAAAATGTCAAACTTTGCGATACAGATGCCAGTTGCCAGATTGCAGCACCAGGGTTGCCACATCCCGAAATATAAATGGCAACTCTCGTCTATATTTTTCATAATATATATAAAATATAGCTGTAGAATAATTTCTTCAGGTCTGCACCGAATTTTGACTCCAATCATTAATTCAAATGGAGAAGGCTTTGTAGACTTATGGACAATCGAGACAATAGACTTCTGAACTCTAGGTACAAAATTGTACCACCTTTCAGGTTACTCTTCAGTTTACTTTTCGCCGTGATTACCGAGGATACCAACATGATTTCAATCGGGTGTCGGCGTAGACAATCCACATAATTTAGTCTCTTTCCTTGTCTGTGCTCTACTTCAAAATCGTTGTCTTGTACAGAACCCACTGAGCCACTTTTCGAGGAACGTCTTTCTCGGTAACGAGTTTAAAAGGAATTCCAAGAATGTATTAACGAAATTTCTTACAAGCCTTAGCTTTTCTGTCTACGACGTTTTCTTGCTCCGGAATAAAATAGGAAGCAATTCACCTTCTTGCCACTGTACTAAATTTTTTGCAAAGCCATCTTTTGATGCGTCTGTATGTATTTCCGTTTTTGTATTTCTACGATACAGGCTCAATACAGGTTCATTTACTGTTCCTCTAAGCAAATTTTAAATTTGATATCTTTCCGCAAAGATGTGTTAGTGGCTTGGCAATCAACAAGTAGTTTCTAATAAATTTACGAAAGAAACTACTTAATCTCAAAATGGACTGCACAGCCATGATATTTTGCGGCTTCGAAGACTTTGTAATGGCTTTTGTTTTTATTTAACTACCGATAGTTAACACAGACTCGATTACTACTGTCCTTCTTCTTGATGGTCACAATATGACTCGCGAAATTGGATACTGAGCGTCTTATTATGCCAGCACTGAGCCATTCCTCAACTTGCCACTTGACCACATCGGCTTCGGTAACCGCAATTCGGCTCGGTGCATGTCTGAACGGTACTATATTCTCATCGGGAACTATCTTCAAAGTGATTGTACTATCGGCGGTATGCTCCTTCTTAGCAAAGTTTTTAATCATTGAATGAACAGCTTGTCTGTACTGTGAAGGAACATCTGGATCAGTATTTCAGTGATATTCTTCGGGTGTCAACGTTATTTTAAATTTGGATATAAAATCATGACCTAGCAGGCAACTGACATTCAATAGTTTAGTCATACACTACCAAGAACATGTGCTTCAGACAGATACCATCGATCTCCATTTCTGCCTCGACCTGCCCAATTTTTATTTCCCAGTCCTTTTAAACATGGTGAGCTTGTTTGCATCTGAACTCCCCGAAATTGGTCGAAAATAGCTCTCAGCAGGAAGACATCCGCACCAGTCCCTTAACTTCAATGTTGTTAATCTTAAGACATTTTAGCTGTTTTTTCTTCATATGCAATGTAAACAGTGGCAGTACTTGGACAATTTTTAGACATGTGAAAATATTACAACTTGACAATTTTTCGTAAATGCTTTAGTTATCCTAAAGCAATGCTGTTTCTTCTCATTTCTACCGTAATTAGATTTCGACATATCTTGCTGTGGAACTTACCATTCGCGCTGACCATTCTCACGTAAATTTTATATTTGTCCTTCAATTCCTTATCACCATGTATTTTTAGTGACAGAAGTTAAACTAGTTGTCTACCTCATCAACTCATCACTTTTAGTGAGAGAAGTTAAACTAGTTGTTATAGCATCTCGTTATTTTCTGCTGACACAGTTGAACTTGGGCTTTGAGCTTGCTCCCCCACGTTTTCATGACTGTATTCTTCGGGTCTTGATACACTAGCTACTTTCTTTAGCTGCATCTTTTGGACTGTTGGATTATCTTCCTTCGGCATAATAAGTCTGCTTCGTAACACTCGAGTGTGCTTGCAATTCTGGCGGCTGTCGGCTTGTTAAAAATTATTGCGTTGTTTGTTTCTGCTTTTTTCAACTTTGCACTCATGTTAGTTAAATCACTGCTTTTCTTCGCCCTAGCATTCCGGAACCGGTTGAGCCTGATGACTTCTCTTTCTCTCTACTCTGCTGCTGCTGCTTCTTATGTTCTACTACTACTACTGTCTCTGGAGTTGCCACAACGTCACCACTTCTCTACTCAACTGGGAGTTGCCACAACGCCGCAACATGTCTCATTCCATCTCACATACATATACACTGGTTCATCAGGTTAGCGCCTCCCCCCTTTTCCAATGCACTTGAGTTGGTAAGTTTTATTTTGTTTTTGTAATACTCATTTGTGATCTCTTCCACAAATGAATAAAGCTCGTTCGAAGAACCGTTATACGATTTACGCATTTTGTTTTCTTTTTAACAAAAAAGCTTGCACTTATTTTCCGCCACCAAATGCAATTTTAGTTATCTCGCTTAGCTTGTTATTAATTATCACCAAGTTCTTTGTGCATCATAATCAGTAAAAATTCTTGACTTTACCGGTAAAAATGGGACAAAAATCGATTTTATCTTTGTAAGAAAAATCGAAGATTGAAGCATTCTCCGAATTGAGTTTATCTCTGCATGAAATAGCTCGAAAAACGGGTAAACACAGAAAAGAGTATCCAATTTTATTCGGAACAAGGAGAAATATGAAAAAAATGACAAAGGGAGCGACAATCGAGTAGTCTCGCAAGCAGAAAAAGGAAAAATGCATACAGAGAGTGATTACGAATGCCAAACATTTGCAACATTCGGAAAGAAGCTCGGTTTTCTCAGTGAATGCACGTGGTTTTATCAGATGACAAAATATATTTATTTTGAATGTCCTGATGGCTTTAATTATTATTTTCATGATCTCCGTAGAAGAAGCGATGGTTCTAGACCAGAAAAAGGAAGTTGCATCATTCTCATAAATGAATTGAGAGCTGCCTTTAGACCATAGGGTAATCGCGTAAAGCTATATGAGCCAGTGCTCGTAGAAAATTATGTTTTTTTTTAGATTTATTTTCTAATTCTATTTGATGAAATCCAGACATAAGGTCTAGACACGAAAAATATTTTGCTCTTCCCAATTGATCTAGTATTTCTTCTATTCTAGGTAGTGGATATTTATCTGCTAGAAAATTTTTATTAATTTGTCGATAATCCACTACTAGACGCCATTTCTTTTCTTTAGAATTTGGGAGTGACTTTTTAGGAACTAAGAGTAGTGGGCTGTTATATTCAGATATAGATGGTTCTACTATACCATCTCTTATCAATTTTTCTACCTGTCTGTTTATTTCTGGTTTTTCTGTTTCTGCATTTCGATAGTTTTTCTGTATACCGGGGTTTTGTCTGCTAACCTTAATTTTTGTTTATAAAAATTATTGCTTGTTATTGCTTCTGATTCGAGACCAAATATGTCACTGTATTTGGTACACAATTCAGTAAGCTCTGTTCTTACGTGTTCTGGGAACTTTAGTTTGTTTAATACTACGATTCCTGTTATATTTGTTTTTAAAAAAATATTTGTTTATAAATTTTTATTTATATATCTGAACATGTTTTGTTTTCTTTTAGAATTGAAATGTTAGCTCCGGTATCTACTAGTAAAATTAATATCTCATTATTTTTTTGGTTGCGTATTTTTATTATGCTGCTGAGATTTACCTGGTGTACCTGGTGATTTCCTCTATTTCCTCTATTTGAACCGCCTCTTTTCGAGCCGCCTCTAGAGTTGATATTGTTACTATTCCGTTGGCCGCCTCTATTATAGTTGCGGCCCCTAAACCTAACACGACCACGGTTTCAACCGCGTTGTGAGTAGTTATTATAATTGTTATAATACATTATTGTGTTAGTCTCTTCGGCTACATCATTAGATGTTTCAATGTAAGCAGCTATTGCTTCGTCCATGTTGTTAAACTGACGAGAACGCATAACTGTCTTAACGTCTTAGTTTAAGCAATTTTTCTTGATTGCAGCAACTGCCTGTTTTGTGCTAAGTGCTTTAGCTTGTTCGAGAGTATAATCGTTTTCGATATATGCTCCCTCTAAAAACTTTGTTAATTTTTCGATTTCTTGTGTGTAAACGCTAGGTGTTTTACTTTTTTGCGTAAGATTTAATAATCTTGCTGATAAGTTGTCGACTGACTCACCTTTAACGTTAGCTTTGAGTTTGTTGATTATTTGTTCAACTGTAACCTCATTGCTTTTATTATGTTTCTAGCTGGTCCTTTTAATTTTGTTTTTATTAAGGACACAGCTAATAATTCATGAGCACCCTGTATCGATTTTATTAGGTCTAAAGCATCCAGAAAACTACGTAAGTAGTACGTTGAAATCCGGTATAATCTGTGAAGCAGTATTCAGAAATTCGATATTGGTTTGTGCCATGATTATTTTTTCATATACTACACTCGAAGTTGAATCTGTTTCCGATTCTATTCTTTCTGGTAGTTTAAGTACTGCAGGTATTGTTAAATCCTGCAGGTCCTTTTCTTTAATCTCTGGGCCTGTATTGCCTTCAAAATCGTATTCCTCTGAGGAATCTATATTTTCCTGATCTCTGTAAAATTCTCCTGTCAAAGGGGTATTTAGAATAGCTGGAATTGTTATATCCAAATTGTATCTCTACCTGTACTAAATTTGATCGAAATTTGATCAATAGCTTTGACACTGATGACCAGTGTACCTGTATCAGCTGTTCCCTATTGTTGTGTACTACTATTCTTGCTTCATTGAAGCACTGAACTAGTATTTTAGCATGTTTATTAACTGTGTCTCCTAGAATATTCCTATTCTGTGAAATGCATTTATATGATTTGCTGAATATATTTTTTAAATTTATATATTTTTTGAATTTGTTGCCACTCCATATCTTTATAAAAAAAAATTTTCTAAAATTTTCCTTATCTTCTTTCTGGTTATTCTTTGTTTGTTTATAAAAGATTTTATTTCGAATTCTTTTATTATTTCTTTCTTCTTTTTATTTTAACAAAATTAATGTTTGTTTTCTTTTTTTAATTTTTTTTTCTTTATTTATTTATTTGTCATTTTCTCTACACATTTATTAATAAGATCTTACTTTTTTTTTTATATTTTAAATATTTTTTCTTTTCTTATTGTGCACTGTATAAATTTTAAAAAGTAAACTAGCAGACATCAATACCACTACTATTATCAATAATATAGTTATAGTAGTCAGACCTTGTGTCTCTACTTCTACTTTATTAATGACATTAGCAGCGGAGTCCACTGTCTTGGTATCTACCAGGCCCATTCTTGGGGTCGGTATTCTTATTATATATTTTATATTTGTGTAGTGGTCAATATTTTCGACTTGTTTGTCTATATCATTGTCATGAATGACTGATTAAATTAAATTTTTTTTTTTTTAAATATTATTTTATGAGGGGGATTAATTTTTAATTTCATTATTTTTTTTTTGATTCTATAGGTTTTTTTTTTACAATTTTATCCCTGCTTAATTTTGTGTTTGGTTTTCAGGCCACACTCTAATCGAGCAACTTTTATGTCGCACGAGTTAACAATTTCTTTTTAAATCTATTATGCATCGCAGTGCATTTATTATAATTAATTTTAAGTTGTTGTGCGCACTCGGGAGCGCTGTCGGTTCACAAGAGAGATTTCAGTTTTGGATAAATTCTGTATAGCTGTGTAGGTTGATGTGTGTGCGGGTGCTTCTTTATTTTTTTGAATTACTAATTGTTCTTTAATATATTCCACTTCGGCATGTATTTTTACCGATTTATCTGAGTGGGTATTCTTTATTGTTTAACAATTTCAGTAATTCTGCCTTTCTGGCTTTTAATTTATGCACAATTCCGCTCCTCTTGGCACACATCTCACTCTACTTACTGCGATTTTTCTTTTTTATCCTTCTTTTTTGCCTTCCTTCTTCCTTTTATGGATTTCCCTTGTTTCTATTTTATTTGTCCCTCGTTGCGTGAAATTTTCGTCCTGGTCGGTCTTCGACCTATGTCACGGTCGCCATGTAATAATAGGTTTTGTGTTTAGATGTTGGAGCGACTGTTCTTGTCGCTCCAAGCCGTTCATTGATCTCTGTAGGAATAAAGCGTGATATGCACATATTTCGTAGGTGTGTTTATGTATAAATATCTTGCTCAAGCGGTCATTGCATGTAATATGTGCTGACGCAGCTATTCTGCAGTTCAATATGCTTAGTCCTCATATTTCAGAGTACTTGAACTTGATGTATGTTTATATAGCAAAGACTAAGTGTCGCTGTATACTAATATTTATGATTATAGTGCTGAGCACAGTGAGCTCTCGATATGTGCATATCACAATGCATTTGGGAATCTGAAGTGGTATTATCAACATCACAATGCCCCAATACATACCGCCAGGTCCGTCAAATCGTGGATACAGAGCCAAAATGTCGAAGTCCTTGAACGGCCCCCATACTCGCCGGATCTACATATCATCGAGATTGTCTGAGGATAGTTAATCAAAAAAGTGTACGAATCCGGAAATTGTTTCCTTTTCGCTCTTGCTTAAATATTTAACATTAAATATTAAATATTCCTCTTAGGCCTTAAATCATCGCGATCGACTCAGTATTTTTTCCGAAAAACTGAGTAAGTTTTTTCTTTGGTTTTTTGAGCGACATTTTCATTTTTTCTTTAAATTTATATTCCCAATTAAATTTATAATGTCAATTTCCTCTAACAAACATTGTTTAAACCTCCTTCGCCCCACAACGCATTTCTCCCATATTGGCTGTGTGAAAATGTCATGCACGTTAAGTATCCTGGCTACGTAGCCTAGGTAAGAGATAGTTTGGAGCAAAAAGGGGGTCGGAAATTGGGGATGTAACTCATGCCGAGAAGTAGAAAGTGAGTAGAAAGATGAGGCGGACCAGGGATAGATTAAAGAAACTTTCATCTGGTTTTCTTGAACTCTATGATGAGTTCAATATCATATCCTTCGCAGCTTATTTTGTTTACAACCCTCATCCCGCATAATGGTCGAAAGCATGACTCAATTTCCGTTTCTCCAGGAAATGATATCTCCTTGCAGACGAATGTAGCTGTAGCTCCCGTTAAGTCTGGGCAATTACTAAATGTTTTTATTGCCGATAGTCGACCAATTAGAGGCACACTAACTGACTGGAGTTCCACCAAAAAAAATCCTGAACACAGAGGACTTGGATGTCCTTTAACTTGGCGGTGTACTTTAGCTGTTGTGACTGTGTTTCGGTTATCAAACTAGGAACATTTACGTATTTAGGAATATTTTGTTTAATATTTGACGTTAAAATTTTAGTGTTTACAGAGACGTGGGTTCAACCTAATATTAACGATGCATCTGTTCTTTCTTCAAAATTTTCAATTTATATGTAAGATCGGACTTCTCTGACCCAATTTATCTACCTGATAATCAGGAAATTGAGTTTGTCAGTGTTAAGGTTAGATTCAAATCTTTCTCGGTCTACATCACTTGTTCTTCTATCCAGCCACAATCCGACATGACGGTATATATTAAACATTTAGAAGAATATGTTTCATCATTGTTTTCTAATAGTGACATATTAATTGTCTTTGGTGATTTTAATTTACCTGAAATAGCATGGTCCCCTTCTGACGAATCTGGCCTCTGACTTCCTTGTACATCTCAATTTTTATTGATGGAGTGTTCCTGTTATCATTAACTAAATTAAATCCAGTGCGTTAAATATGGAAGATCTTTAGATCTGATATTTGTGTTGGATTCTACCAACTACGCAGTCTCTAGATTTGATCCTCTAGTTTTGCCAGAACACGACTTTAATCCCACTTTGGCATTGCCGATTCGTGCACCGATTGTTGGTGACTGCCCTGTGCCCAAATCCAGTAACTTTCGTAAAACTAACTTTGTCAAACTAAATAATCTCATTCTTTCAACAGATAGGTCCTCCCTATGCAGATGTTCAGTCTAGTATGTTCACTTCAATAAAAATAATAATAACCGACTCAATGTAATTGAAACGGTCATTTAGCCGACACTTGATAGTGTATGCTATATGTGACCGCCGCGTCACATTCTCGTAATTACGTATACAACCACTAATGTGCACTCACAGTGTCTAATCATCGTAAACAAATTCTAAATTTATAAAACTCTTACACGACTCTTACATCAGGCATAAATCTCGCAATTTCTTTATTTTATAATACATACTCTTTGTTCGCTTTCGAAAGTTTGTGTCATACTGACGACCTATGTTGTCTCACAGTCTGGTCTTTGATTTATTGATCGAGCAAATCTTCCATATCATTATCAGTTAAAAAATTTGATTGGATGTGTATTCCTTCGTTCGACGAAACTTCGCTTCATAGCGTGCTTAAGTAAAAGGACTGTAATCTCCTGTTTGTGACTTTGAACTTCAGCTTTATGTAGTCCTTTATGTATGCGTCATTCAGCCACACTCTTTTACTTAATCCTTTCCTCAACTGCAATTCCCACGTTATCACTGTTTACATAATAGTGACGGCAGTCTGCAGTTCTGAACAACCACTTTAGTTTGTTACAGACCTCGTGCTGGTCCCTCGCTGTGGTGGACATAGAGGCGATTCCGGCGATTCAAACAATTGTCGTGTGTTACGTAGATCCCCTGGCGTATCTTATACGAAACAATAAAATTAAATTAATAACTGACTTCATGGAATCCATATAGGCAGAAGGTACTTAGCTATGATTCTTGCTTTTTTATTTCTTGTCCGGAGTTAAATAATATTTGTCCTTCCAGGTTTTGTCCGACACCCACGTGGACGCCGCTTTTTCTGCTTCTACTCTCTGCGAAAACCTTCTGGCACCTTCCTCCTCGTTTTCGTCTTCTTTTCTCTGCCGGTGGGGAACGGAGATGTGCCGCTATGTATCGAACATACCGCCTCGATGAATGATGTAATTGGTTCGCTTTCAGTTTCGCCGTCGTTTTGATTATCCCTTCTAGATCTGGTTTAGTTTTCCCCTCCAAAATTTTCGCCGTAATTTCTTCCTTTTTACTGAAACGTACCACAACCGATGCCGACAGAGTTGGGTCTTCGTGCACCAATGGACTAGCACGATTGCGTTAGAAACATTTTTCTAAAAAGTCACTGCGATGACTCACGTACAAGCTCCCAAATATTGAAGAAATTACTTTACGATATATACATATATAGGGACAGCTAAAAGCTCCCCGTTCACTTGGTTTATGTTTTCCGATATTATCAGTAGCGAGCGAAGCGAGTTCCGTGTGAACTGCGTGGCGTTGTATTCCAGACTGACTGCGCAGCCTCGCCTGCCTTTACACCGGACCACACTCGACGACAGACACATATGTCGTCCCGCTCTATGACACTGTCAGAGGTTACCCAATACTAATGTCACCTGCATGACCAAGCAGCCAGTGCCAAACTTCCATGACTCAGCAGTCAGTGCCAATCTTGCATGACTCAGCAGTCAGTGCCAATCTAGCATGACTCAGCAGTCAGTGCCAAACTAACATATCAGTTCCCATTGCCAAACTTACATGACAGAAGTCACTGTAACGCCAAAGTTACATTCACAATGTTACACATCCAAAATATGGAATGAACCATAGAGGGACCTCAAATAGAGAGAACATAGAGTATCCAAAGGTATGCCCAACAATGCAATACCCTATTATTCCATCTCCGACACATACATATGTATATGTATGTACATGTGTATAAACATATATGTTTATACACATATTAACATAATAATAAACAAAATTTTCACAGGTTCATCCAGAAGGCGAAACCATTATCGGGGCAGACACCTCTGTATTGCCTGCCTGCCGTGGTCCAACCGTCGCTTTCACAAGCGTGGTTTCTTGGGTACTCCAGCTTCCACGACTCTCGAGGGAAGGGGGGTCACCCGCATCCTTTTCTTTTCGCGCCTCTCACCGCCAGCCTTTTGACCTTCCATTGTGTGGGTGAGAGAAATTTCACATTTCTCCAAAACCACGCCGCGCCTTGATACTGCAACCCAACCTCATCTTCACCCCATCGTATTGGAACAGCTGATAGTGTTGATCAATTTCGAACACGCAAGGGGGCCCCGGCCTGAGTCCGGCTGGTGGTGCCTCTCTACGTTACTTGTCCGTTACTTTTTAATTAATTTTTTCAAAACTCCCAAGCAACATCAAATTGAGATCTCGACAAACGGATAGATTTTTTGCATCTATGGATCACCAGAGTCGCCTGGAAGGGGCAGACTCCGAACTTCTTAGCGAAGATCTGATTTTTGGCAAGCGCTCCATGCTGATTGAGTCATTAACATCTGCGATGGCAACACCTCGTCATGCACCAAGTGCACAACGGTCACCCAAATCTACGAGCTGGACGAACTACGCAAGCTTATAGCAGAAATGGCCAAGACATACAACAAAAAGGAGGATGGCAAACCACCAGTACGCCACATCAATCAGAGCACCAAACTTGCTATAGCTCGAATGGCTGAACTGCATGAGCAGCTCTGCAAAAATGGCTTGCAGGAGAAACACCCAAACGTAGATCGAAATGCGAAAAATCCGCCCAGACATCCCCCCTAAATGGCAAGTCTGTACCCAGAGAAACTCCGAAACGACCAAGAGAAGAGGTGGGGTCGCAAAGTGCCACCCCACCTAAGCCACAAAGAGGTGGTGCTCAAAGCAGAACAGCAGCTGCGGCCCAGCTAAAGAATAATTCAACCAGCCAAAATGTGAACACAGCCACCGGAATCACTGAGCCAGCAGAAAAGCTGGCCAATGAATGGCATATGGTTACTCTCAAACGCGTAGCAAAGACACCTGACCACTTACATCTCCCACCAGATTGTCGAATCATCGGATTGGCAGACGATGTGGCATTGGTAGTGGTAGTAAAACAGCTACGGGAGGCCGAGGAAAAGACAGTCACGTCAGTGGGCATTGCCAAACAGTGGTTGTCAGACGCAGGTCTCCAACTGGCAGACCAGAAAACGGAGGCAGTGCTCATAAGCAGCCGAAAAATCGTGGGCTCGTATACCATTCAGTCGGATAAAAGCATTAGGTACCTTGGAGTCCTCCTGGACACTCGCCTGTGCTTCAAGGAGCACTTGAAATACGCTATCAAGAAGGCAGCAGAATTGGGGAAATCGTTAAACCGAATCATGCTAAACACGAGAGGTCCAAGGCAATTTCAAAGGAAGCTCCTTTGAAAGTAGTGGTAAAGTCCACCATGCTTTATGTGGCACCAGTCTGGGCAAAGGCCATGCAGCGGAAAATATATAAAATGGGCCTAGAATCCACGTACCGACTTGGCGCTCTACTGGTATGCCGTGGCTCTCGTACCATCTCGGACGATGCAACACTTGTAATCGCAAGAATGGTGCCAATCGACATACTGGCGCGAGAATCGCAGACGATGTTCAAAATACGCCAAAGCATCGAAGTCATGAGTAAGCTGTGAGAGCTCGAAAGGAAGCGCAACACTGGAGGGACCTATTAAGCCCGCCATACAAGTGCTGCGACGCAATACCACAAGGCAGTTCCGCAGGATCTTAATTGTTTTTTTTGTTTGTAGGCTTTTCTTTTTCTTCTCATTTCTAGCTTCCGATCTTCTAATCCACTTACCGATAGGTAGGTAATTGTTATTTTCTTAATAAAATTTTCAAATAAAATGAATTATAAAAACATAACATATATTAACATATTGTTCTAATAAATAAATTAAAAAAAAATGAAATTAAAACATTAACATATGTTATCAAATTGCAGAGAATATGTGATGTATCTAGAATGCGCGCGTGTGTACTTTTGCTCATAACGTTACGTGTGTACAAATAAATAGCAAGGCCTCAGCAAGAGCAAATTGACCTGCCGGTCAACAGCTACTACGGGACACCTAGATTCCACTTTCCAGACTTTGACTTAGCTCTGGATCAGATTGTTAAATCTCAGAGAGCCAGAGAAAATATAATAATTGATGGCGATTTTAGAACCTGGTCGAACACAATATTGGCTATGCTTCTGTAATTGATGTTACATCTTCCTGCAGAAAAATTTTTAATCTCAGCTAGTGGAAACTGAGCAGTCACTACACAGTTACATGTCATCTGGGTATTACCGGCAATATCAGCAACCATTCGGTACAGAGCGTAAAAAAGGCAGCAAGGTCGTCAGATTAACAAACTGAATACTCTTGATCCAACAGTTTTCCATTCAGCACTTAAATTCTCCCACTAGCAGGCGATGCCAACAACTACGTTAAAATAATAATGAAAGGCATATCATTTCATCTCATATGGCAAACAATAATGGCAACAGCAAACCCTTGTTTAACGGTGGACTATAACACAAAAAGAAAATGCTTAGGGTCCAGACGATGATATTAGAGAGCATCTAAGATATGATATTGTAACGGCGATGGCCGGTGTGGTAGCGCCGAAAAATCGAGCCCTCCCACCTCGCCGATAACACCAATTTTTGCTAAGAAAAGCCGGCCAGACCAGCTGCTCGTTTTTGGAGTGGCGCAGCTGACTTAAGGATAGAACTTGCTGTCTAGATAAGTAAGCGTGAATTAAAAGATTGTGAAAAATAAAGAATTGAAGAATCCATCCGATCTCCACGTGTCGTGCTACTGTTGCCTTATTAACCCCAATACCATTTTGACCATCTTGAAACCAACCGCTCGGCCACGAGACACACCAAAGAGACGAGTTTCGTTACATTGGTGTCAGGTGTGGGGTTAAGTCCGGTTTCTGCAAAGAGCCTCACCACGTGCATGAAAAAAAAAAAAAAATAAATAAAAAGAAGACATGCCTAGGAGGAAGGGACGCAACAGCAAACATCGAATTTGAACGGCTTTTGGAAACGGTAGCGATCTATTATCGCTGGTCGGAGGAAGAAAAGTGTCTGGACATCGCTTCCACATACTACGGCACGTTGACGCCGCAGCCCATGTTGACCTATACGGCGTTGCGAGATGCGATGCGGCAACGTTTCATGTTGGACTGCCGAGCTAGTTACCAGCGACTACGTCACCGAGTGCAGGGACCAAGGGAATCCTTACCCGATTTCGCACTGGAGTTGGAACGCTTGGCCCAAGGAGCGTTCAGCGGCATGCCCGGGCACATGTTTGACCAAATATTGGTTCAGCAGTTCGTGGACTGCATACGCGACACCCCGTTGCAGGGATTAGTGATCTCCAGTAAACCGAGCCAGCTGCAAGAGGCACTCGACATGTCATTCGGAAAACACCAGCATGCCAACGTCTCGGGGCAGACATTGGCAGTAAACGAGAATGCCCCAACCAAAAACTGCCGGGCACGCAACATCGCCCCGACAGTCGATCGATCAGAAGCGGTATTGCGGCCCAGTTACCACCAGCTGACGAGATATACGAATTCAGGAGGAAGTCGCGACGCCCAATACTCAAACCTTCGCTGCCCTTTACCCACCGTTGCGGTGGTCGAGTCGCTTGCCAATTCAACGCAGGCTATTCCCACCGCATCAGAGGTTCCCACCGATCGCTGTCACCCACGCCTATCGGCGTCGTCCAGCAGGTCTTGGCTGGTAGAGCCCACGGCTGGAGGCCAGGATGCCGGCGAGGATGAAGAAAGCGTGTTAATCCGCTTGTTTGGTGAATCCGAGCCTACCCAGGAGAGCGACTTGCACCCAGAGAAACCTGAGTCTACGCTGGAGAAAGGCGCACCTACACTTAGCGTCCAGCGTGGGACTACCGGCGGTACCCAAGCTACGTATTCCTATGGATGTACTGGTGTACAAAGTTTACATTGCCTTGTTTTCTTTCAGCAAAAGCCAGTCCCTATGATTGTGGATATGGGCGCAGCCGTCTCACTCTTAAACTGGAGAGATGCCCAGCGCACGGTCCACACTACACCATGTTACGTAACGTTCCATGGTCCTTCATCGGCTACGTTCACGTCAAACCAAAAAAGCAACAGTCGAATTGCGCATGTTACGCAGACCAGTGAGTCACACGTTCCTCATGGTGGATGGTACGACGCCAACCCTGCTCGGGATGGATTTCTTGCTGAAACACAAAGCAGTGGTCGACCTGGAGGAACTGAAACTGAGATTTAGCTGGGGCGCCCTGCCGCTCTTCGGTGTGCAAGAGACGAACAGTCACCCCTTGTACCTCCTGGTCCCTGCTTGCTTGCCGCCACGCTCCGAGACGCGCTTCCAGTTGGAATGTACGGACGCAGAGCCCTCGAAGACGATGGTTTTAGAGGAGGACAGCTATTCGGAACTGGCTGACGACGTCATACTGCGACCCGGCCTTTTCAGGGCAAAATCTGGCTACCTTACCTACACGAAAAAGTCCTGCCACCCACTCTCATCCTGGGTAAAGCAGACCCCGTAGAAGTGCTGCAGCCAAGTCAACCTGAAGACACCCGATCGACTACCGCAGAGTGGAACCAGCCAAGGGGCCCCGAATTACCACCGACACAACAGAGGTTGCTGAGTGAACTCTTAGCTCGATAACGACAAATGTTTGCTTGGAAAGATGACGAGACTGGCCAAACTGATATGGCTACGCATCACATTGAAACCGGGGAATCTCGTCCTATTAAGCAGATGGTCCGACGAATACCCGTCGCTCGTAAAACGGAAGTAATGCGGCTGGTCGAAGACATGAAAGAGCAAGGCGTAATTCGCCCGTCTGCTAGCCCATGGTCATCTCCTGTAGTTCTCGTCAAGAAGAAAGACGGGTCAACATGATTTTGCGTCGATTACCGCCGCCTTAATGAGGTGACGGTGAAAGACTCCTATCCGTTACCTAAGATGGACGACATACTGGCTACACTCTATGGCTCGAAATGGTTTTCGACTATGGACCTACAAGGGGCTATTGGCAAGTGCAGATGGACGACTCTTCCCGCCTTAAAACGGCATTCACATGCGATGCCGGACTGTTCGATTTTAACGTTATGCCGTTTGGCCTGTGCAATGCCCCCGCCACCTTTGAACGCCTAATGGATAACCTGTTGACGGGAGTGACATGGAAATCGGCTATGATGTACCTAGACGACGTTATTGTCCACTCTAACACAGCGGAGGAGCACCTTGCACATCTGACAGAAATATTTGAGCGACTCTTGCGGGCTGGCCTTAAACTCAGTCCAAAGAAATGCAGTTTTTTCCAGAAACAGGTAAACTATCTGGGCCACATTGTAGGACGAGATGGACTTCAGGCTTGTCCGTCAAAAATCAGCAAAGTGCTCAGCTGGCCCACGCCCTGGACAAGAAGGAAGTGCGGTCGTTTCAGGGCCCTTTCTACTGCGGACCGACCACGCTTCGCTACAGTGGCTGTACAATTTTCGAGAGCCAGAAGGACAGGTCGCCCGCTGGATCCAGCGTCTTCAGCAGTACGACATGCAAATACAGCACCGGAGTGGGTCACAACACGGAAATGCGGATAGCGTGTCCCGACGACCGTGTAACGACTGTAACGTTTGCCAACGAGCTGAAGACAAGGACGGCCTCCACGTGCTGTTTACGTAGGTCCTTTTGCCCGACCATCGTAAGGCCCAGGAGTCGGATGAGGCGCTGGCGAAAGTACGAGAGTGGCTGACTGCTGCGGAATGGCCGCCGAAAACGATTCTCTGGGGTGAGAGTCCAGAAGTAAGAGCGCTGTGGCATCTCTTCGAGCGACTTGCGTTGGATGACCTGGGAATCATAACCATAAAGAACGCCGAGAACGCACCGGTAGCCCTCGAACCACGTTCGCTAATCGACCTGGCCATTCGTGGCGTACATGACTCGTCTACTGGTGGCCACTTCGGAGTAAAGAAAACGTTAGCCAAAGCCAAGAAACGGTATTACTGGATCGGTAAGAGCGCCGACATCGCTATCTGGTGTGCCCAGATGAATGCGCAGCTATCCCTGATCAAACCGCGGAAACGGTAGCCCGAGTTCTGGTCCAAGAAGTCTTTTGCCTTTTTGGCATTCCATTTGTCTTACATTCCGACCAAGGACGCAACTTCGAAGCGAGTGTTTTCCAAACCTGCATGCAACTCTTAAACGTAGAGAAGACCCGCACTACACCACTGCATCCACAGTCCGACGGGATGGTCGAACGATTCAACCGCACCCTACTGGATTATTTGGCAAAATTGGTGTCCACTAATCAGCATGACTGGGATGAGCTGCTACCACTAGCGTTATGGGCATACAGAGAGTTCCGGATATTCACCCTCCATGTTGACTTACGGACGAGAGATTCGACTACCCTGCGAGTTGTTATTCGGCAATCCGACGCTGGGTCTTCAGGAATACCCCGAATGGTAAATGTGAATGCGCGCCGCCAACTACTTGCTGCGGCACAGGCTAACAAGGCTCGCTACGATTTGCGCTCGAACCCACTGGAATTCAACCCTGGCGACAATGCATGGCTGTATGCCGTTGCCCAAAACTACAATCTGACTGGATCGGCCCTACAACGGTGGTACGCCGGATATCTGACCTGGTCTATGAAGTCCGCCCCCCTGGCAAACGAGCAAGGAAAACGGTGCACGTGAACCGGCTAGCCGTCTACCTCCCAGATCCCCGCCAAAATCTGGTACTCGGTCAGGAGCCTCGAGTCTAAGGAGGGGGTAATGTAACGGCGACGGCCGGTGTGGTAGCGCCGAAAAATCGAGCCTTCTCACCTCGCCGATAACACCGATTGGCAACGCCAATTTTTGCCATTTTGACCATCTTGAAACCAACCGCTCGGCCACGAGACACACCAAAGAGACGAGTTTCGTTACAATATACTGTGAAAGCATTCTTTCCAAGCACAGCAACAATAGCGTCAAGAAGGAGCTTCCAGATCAAGTTATCATGGTAACTTCCATAAATCATTGAAAAAATATATTTTCAGAATCATCAAAAACCAGCAAACTTTTAACGACAGTTTTTTTTTTTTTTTTTCTCGCAAATCCCATCGGGTGCACTAAGTGCCCACAACCTCCCGCCCAACCGACCGAGGGGCGCTAGCCGCATGACGCACGGCTCGAGTCGCGGGGACATTCCACAAAACAGACAAGAAACGAAAACTATAACTAGTTACGAGCTAAATGTAAAAGCATAGAGGTTTTTAATGTAGGAAGAGAGAGCTCTGAACTGATTACACAGTAAAGTCGATTGTAATCAGAACAAAGTACTCGGGAAGGTTCATGCAGACATAGTTAGTAGTACAGCGGGGAAGAGATAGAGGTATAAAATTTCTAGTAGGCCTACAAGGAACCGATAGATTTACTTGGCTCAATAGCTTAGGAAAGTCTATATCACCATTAAGGAGCTTGTGCATAAAAATCACACCAAGCATTATTCTACGATTAGTAAGAGATGGTAGGTTAACAAGAAGAAGTCTACTAGAGTACGATGGCAGATTGATATTGCGATCCCAGTTCAGACCACGAAGAGCAAAGAGTAGGAACTGTTTTTGGACAGATTCTATTCTTGATTTGTGTGAGTCATATTGAGGAGACCATATGCAAGATCCATATTCTAAAATAGGACGAACCAATGAGGTAAAAAGAATTTTGGTTATATAAGGGTCATCAAACTCCTTTGACCATCGTTTAACAAACCCAAGAACACCCAAGAACACCCATAACTTTACCTACAGTAGTGGAGATATGAGATTTAAAGGTTAATTTACAGTCCATAAGGACGCCCAAATCGTTCATCTCATGAAAACGTTTTAGTGGGATGTCATTAAGAAAATAAGTTACCAACCACGGAGTATTTCTGTGAAAAGTCATGACCTTGCATATTTTGACACCACGACTGAAAATTTTGAAGATCAGATTGTAACCGACAAGGAGAGATAATATCTTTGTAACTAAGACAAAGCTTAACATCATCTGCGTACATAAGGACATGAGAGTGATTTATAACAGACGGAAGATCATTGATAAGGAGAGTAAAAAGCAATGGTCCCAGATGACTGCCCTGGGGCACTCCCGAAGTCACATTTATGGACCTAGAATATAAAGACTTGAAAAGAACCTTCTGTGTTCTGCCTGTCAGATATTCCCGAATCCAGGAAACTTTAGGGCTAGGGAAGGCAATGTTATTTAATTTAAGGAGAAGTAGCGTATGATTAACAGAATCAAAAGCCTTGCTGAAATCAGTATAGCTGAAGAACGACCCGATTTCTTATACTTTCTATAATATCTCTATTTCACATTCTTCAAGTTGGATAACTCACAAGAAAACCAGGGAGGTCTGTGAGACAACACCGGAGTCCTCAATGGGACACAAACTTCAAAAAGAGAATCGAGAGTATTATAAAACAAAGAAATAGCTTGATTCATGTCTGAACATCTGTACAAGGAGGACCAATCTGTTGAAAGAATGAGACTATTTAGTTTGACAAAGTTAGTTTTACGAAAGTTACGGGATTTGGGCACAGGGCAGGCACTAACAATTGGTGCACGAAACGGCAGATCAACAGTTAATTGCAAAGTGGGATGAAAGTTGTCTTCTGGGAAGACAAGAGGGTCAATTCTAGCGACTGCGTAGTTGGTAGAATCCAACACGAATATCAGATCCAAAGATCTTCCATTTTTATTACGCACTGGATTTATTTGAGTTAATGATAACTCGAACAGGCCATCAATAATTAAATGTGAAGTACAAGGGAGCAGCAGGCCAGACTCGTCAGAAGGGGACCATGCTATTTCAGGTAGATTAAAATCACCAAAGACAATTAATATGTCCCTATTAGAAAGCAATGATGAAACATGTTGAATATATTCTAAATGTTTAATATATACCGTCATGTCGAATTGTGGCGGGATATAAGAACAAGTGATGTAGACCGAGAAGGATTTAAGTCCAACCTTGACACTGACAAACTAAATTTCCTGATTATCAGGTAGATGAATCTGGTCAGAATATAAGGCAGAGTCCACCACAATCAAAACTCCTCCGCCTACACGAGAAGTCCGATCACACCTATAAATTGAAAATTTTGAAGAAAGAACGGATGCATCGTTAATATCAGGTTTTAGCCATGTCTCTGTAAACACTAAAATTTTAAAGTCAAATGGTAAACTATCTACATATAGTCTTGGAAGCTTAGATTTAAGTCCTCTTACATTCTGATAGGCCAGAAAAAGGGACGAAACTAGTTTTTTGGACACAAGCAGATGCTGGCGTTCCAGAAGGCAAGGAATTGGGAGGGATGGAAAGCTTGACTGACCTGTGAGTTTTCTTTTTGGCCGTGTATTCTTTTACTAAGATGTGATCCGGCTAAAAACTGTTACTACAAATGCAGTCAAACAGTTCGACCAGGACACCTATTTTAAAGGAAGATATCTCCCTTGAATAATTGAACTTGAATTTTTCCACCACTATTTTGGAGACTTGAACTTTTGTCTTAATATATGCTAAGACATCATCCGACGAATGTTCGTGATCAAGTCTAGAAACAAAGATATGTTTCTTTGGTGGAACTCCAGTCAGAGGCCTACGGGAGCCAGGCCTTAAATCAATGGCGTCTCTAGTTGTCGCAATTGAGTCGCCTTGACTGTCCGTAAGTGTGCCTCTAACTGGACGACTATCGACAATAAGAATACTTGATGATTGCCCAGACTTTTCGGAAACTACAAGGAGAGACCATTTCCTGGAGAAACGGAAATCGCCTCATCCTTTCGGCCACCATGCGGGATGGGGGTTGTAAACGATATAAGCTGCGGCGGATTTGTGTCTTGAGATGGTGAATGTGACATCGCGGCCGAGACTAAGTTAGGTATCGGCAGATGCGGGGACAAGTTACGCACACTAGTTTTCTTTCGCTTTGGAGACTCGTTCAGCAGCTTATAGCTACTAAATTCCGTCTCCACAGCATTAAACTCGTCATATAGTTTGCGAAAACTAGATGAGAGTTTTTTAAACCTATCCCTGGTCTGCCTCATAAATACCCTCATCTCGATTTCAACTTCTCGGCATGAGTCACATCCCCATTTGAGACCCCCTTTTGCTCCAAACTATCTCTTACCTTGGCTGTGTAGCCAGCACACTTAACGTGCATGACATTTTCACACAGCCAACATGCGAGAAATGCGTTATGGGGCGCGGGGGGGTTTAAACACTTTTTATTAGAGCAGACAGACATTATAAAATTAAGAAAGATAGAAAATATCTGAGAGAATTTACACAGTTACACGTGTCACTTGTACGCGGTGCAAAGATGCGAGCACGAACAAAAGAAATTAAAGAAGAGCGGGAGAGCCACGAACAATGCACATGCAACAACAATGTGTGGGCGAGAGCAAATTGAAATGGTAAGAAGTACAAACACAAGAGCAAAGATTAACAAGAACAGCAACAACTGTGTAGGGTTTGTTGTTGTTCAGAAACAATAAGTTTAATGCTTTGATTTTGCGTTTGTATAATTAAACAGAAATAGCGCAAATTCAAATCGATGGATTGGTTTTATGTTATTAACAAAGTTAACACTGGATTATTAAAAAAAATTATAGAGCCGATCTCAATGATTTTAACCCGAAAATTAATATTTAAGCAGGAGCGAAAAAAAACACGTCAATCCACGAAGAAATGCGAATGAGTTTGATACCGTTTCTGTGGTATAAGCCATAAAAGCCTTAGACATACGCTTAGGTTTTTTTTTCTGTGTGGAAAACCCAATGTTGCACACATTGGGTTATAAAATTTATAAAATATACAATGCAAATATAAAATTATTTTTCTGTGGGAATAGGCTGTAATATGTTATTATTAGAATACCCTTGACGTTGTTGCGTTGCAGCACTTTCGATACTCATTGTACTGTAAACATATCATTATAAATTTTTATGTTGTCGTTGAACATTCTTGGGGTATGTAAGGAAGGGCATATGTATTGAGTTTTGATCAAATTAAGTGTTCAAAAAAAATACAGATAAATTTAATTCGGTTCTGGTTATAAATTTGTTTGTAAATTATGAAATGAAATTTTGAGGTCAATTGGTTGCCTGAATCACCTCGAGTGTGCGTTAAAGATAAGCAGGTAATTATTAACACCACCACGAATATGTGTGGTATTCATTTTACTTACATATTTACGAGCAAATAAAGAAGAAATACGACATGATTTTTACTATTTATTTATTAATGATTGCACACATGCATATGTACATATATGTAAGCAAATAGTGGCTGTGCTTTATGTAATGCAGATAAAATAAATTGGGTATTTCCTGACAAATATAATTATTATTTAATAATTCATATATTTTTTTACACAACAAATAATAAACACTTGAATAATGAATTCCTAAATAGAACGACATTATGTGTGATTAATTGAGAAAACCGAAGCCTTGCTAAAACGTATCCACACATACCTTTTACATACGTACATACAGTTTGTCAAGAAAGTATTTGTACTATAGAAAAATTTTAAGCAAAAGCTTCAAATTTAAAAAATAAACTATTAATTTTATGTTTTTCGAACTTCTTTTAATTAAATTAAGTTATGTATATATATTCTATAAAATAGTTAAAAAAAAAACGATAATATGTTTGCATCAACAAAAAATATAAAGGACAAATTCATCTGAAAGGTCTTGTCTTTTAAGGGCTTGCTAGACCGATTCTCGTGACACGGTTATGCCACACTCCTCCTGCAACTCCCTAGCGAGCGTCCTGGTTGAAGTTGTGGGTTTTTGATTGATCTTTGCACCAGTATACGCTCAGCCCTTGATGTGATCTTACGAGGCCTTCCACTTGCTGTTTTGCCTTTAGCCTTTTCTTCTATTTAGAGCGGTGTGAAACATTATCGTCATTTAGGTAATAGCCAACATCTCGGTTATTTCAGAGGCTGTTTTACCGATATGCGTTTGCCTGGCATTATCAACTTTTTTCCAACTAATAACTAAATTTTCAGAAATTTGATTTAAAGGTGTACATACGCATAACAAAATAGACTACAAAAAGCGGGAAATGTAAACACTGTCTTGGCAACGGAATTTTGTGCCTTTTTAGTTTTTGTATTTTATTTGTTGCAAACATATTTTGTTTTTTTTAACTGTTTTGAAAGAATATATGTAGTTTAATTAACTTAATTTAATTAAAATCAGTTCGACTATACGGCGGATGACCCATTAATTTGATGTTTTGGGTGCTCAAAAATGCAGTTCCTTGAGCTGATGTGTGAGAGCTCGCATTGTCCTGGTGAAGAGTGATCCATCTTCGGCGGTTGGTTTTCCTTGGAAGATGGTTGTGTACTACCTAGAATTGACTGTTCTACGTTGTGCTAGTGGTACGGTTGCGATATGTCCAGTTTTCCGCAAAAGCAGACGACCATTTGATTGAAAGTGCTTCGTGCGTGCAAAACTTTTGTTGGATTTGGCTCATCTTGAAACACCCTTACAGTCGACCGCTGTTTACTTTCGGGCTTATACGCGTAAATCCACGATTCATCACTGTCACGATGTCATAGACGTGTTACGAAGCACCGCGATCGTATTTTTTGAGTATTTCCTTCGACCAATCGACAGGAGTCATTTCTTGATCTAACGTGAACAAATTTTTTTGGCAGTCAAATGTTAATGCAATATTGAATGTATGCTGGTCCCACTATTGCCTAAGGTTGTCTCCATATCATTACGATTTCGCAATATCAGTTAGCACACAGCATCAATGGTTTTCGGAACAACAACTGATTTTGGACGGCTTTCACGAAATTCGTCTTGGAGTGAACTACGATAAACACTGGTTCTTGATCGCCAACAATTGAATCAAGTTCATCCGTGTACTGTTGCTGAGTTAATCCACGTCGAAAGTTGTAAAAAAATAATCGCACAAAAATCCCACGATTTAATTTCATTTTTGGACCGAGATGAATCTCTTAAGTTACTGTAAACAACGCAAATAGTGCTCATATGTCAAAACGTTCTGAATACGTATAAGCCAAAAAATGTCAAACTTTGCCAGATTGCAACACCACGGTTGCCAAATCCCAAAATATAAAAGTCACCCCTCGTATAACATAGTAAAAGAGAACGCAAATTATAACCCTTCCGATTCAACAAATATGTTTTCAGAATTTTTAAAAATCTAGTATTTCATACTAGAGAAGTATGACATTGACGAGGAAATCAATTCATATATAAAAAAATGAAATACAAATTCAATATGTGATTACTATGGCAACAATGAAATGTATGTGTCGGAGATGGAATAATAGGGTATTGCATTGTTGGGCATACCCTTGACCCTCAATATCCTATTGAACTGCATACAGATGCAAGCGCTATTGGGTATGGAGCTATCTTGTTGCACAGGATTGAAAATAAGCCATACTTAGTGGAGTACTTTAGCAAGACAACAAGTTCATCCAAATACCATTCGTATGAGCTAGAAACATTGGCTATTACTTACATGGTAGAAAGTTCGTAATTTTCACTTACTGTAATTCATTGAAAGCATCCAGGACAAAAATTGAGTTATTGCTAAGAATTTATCGGTCGTGGGCATACCTTCAGTCTTTCGACTTTGACATTGAATACCGAGAAGGTAAGCGGATGGCTTACGTTGATTTCTTGTCCAGAAATCCGTTACCTCCGAGAAACTCTAAAGAATTCTTAAGAGTTGTTGAAAAACGAATAGAGCTTACTGAAATATCTGAAGATTGGGTTCGAGTAGAACAAAGTAGAGATCAAGATATAAAAGAGATAATTTCTAAGTTAAAAGAAATAGGTAAGACCTATGATCTACGAGCAGGAGTCTTGTATCGTATTGTTCAACGAAATGGAAAGAGTCTCTGTTTGCCCGTTGTGCCACGCGAATTTAGATGGTCCGTAATTAAGCAGGTGCATGAATCTATTATGCATTTGGGATGGGAAAAGACGTTAGACAATGTTTATGATTACTACTGGTTTGCGGGCATGGCAAAATATGTTCGTAGGTTTGTGGAAAATTGCATAACGTGTAGAGTATCTAAATCTTCGTCAGGAAAAGTGCAGATGGAGTTACACCCTATTCCGAAATTAGGCCAACCATAGCATACTCTTCATGTAGTTATTGGTTGACGCATTTACTAAGTACGTGCATTTACATCATACATTTACATTAAGTGCCAACATATCCTTGTTTGGAGTGCTAAATCGTGTTGTGACTGAATCTTTACTGGGCTGAAATTCGTCGAATTCTGTACATCACAAAAGATTCAGCTTCACTTAATAGCAACAGGAGCAAGCCGTGCTAACGGACAAGTCGAGAGGGTGAAAAAAAAGCTAAATACAGAAATTTAGTGTGGGAGATTTTGTATTGATAAGTTGCAGTGAGAGACATCAAACAAAATTGGATCCAAAGTTTCGAGGCTCTTCTCAGATAGTTGAAGTTTTGGAGAACGACAGGTATTTGTTAAAAAATCTAAAGAGCAAGAGACAATATAAATATCCACATGAAAGTATTAGAAGATTGCCAGATGAACAGATGCCAAGCGAGTTTGAGATCGATGAAAGTATGTCGAGAGAAGCTGTTGAAATAGACAGTATGGAAACCGTTGAAACAGACGGTATGGAAGCTGTTGAAATAGACAGTATGGAAACCGTTGAAACAGACGGTATGGAAGCTGTTGAAATCGACAGTATGGTGGAAACCGTTGAAAGAGACGGTACTTAAGCTGTTGAAATAGACAGTATGAATGTTTGAAGAATAAGAAATGTAAAATGTGTTAAGATATACGATTATCGATCACTACGTGGTGGTATCTGGTCCAAGAGAAGTTGTTGTTGTTGCGATTGATATGAAAGTTGATGATGTAAAAAGGAGAAGAATAAAATAATGAAACGAAAAGGAAAAGATAAATAATGTAAAGATTATTTGAGAAATAATGTAAATGAATTATAAGAGTATTATTAGTACAGAAATGATAATGAATTTGTTTAGTTAAGTGTAAATTGGCAGAACACACGAGGGCGTGTATTTTATCAGAATGGCCGTGAGTGGGTGTGAAACTGTTGAAAGGGACAGTAAAGAGAACACCAGTGGGTGTCGAACTGTTGAAAGAGATAGTATTCTGTGAAAGACAGCTGATGCAACTTCAAATATTGGTCATAATGCAAGCACAAGCGCAAAATGAATGTTTTGTCGTGGCGTGTCGTGCACGTAAAGTTGTGAAGGAAAAAAAAAAAAAAGTTGAATTGCTTGAGTTTTGTTCTGAAATCTGTATAAGGTTGCTAAAATTGATAAGTGATATATTGGAAGATTTGGAGATCTGTCTAAGCAAATCGTCAAGTTTAAAAATATTGTTGTTTTAAAATTTGAGAAGAGAGAAATTAAATTAAAATTAGTTAGATCTAAATGTAACACGAGGACGTGTATTAGTCAGGTTGGCCGTGTCGGAGATGGGATAATAGGGTATTGCATTGTTGGGCATACCCTTGGATACTCTATGTTCTCTCTCTATTTGGGGTCCCCTATTTGGATGTGTAGCATTGTGAATATAACTTTGGCGTTACATTGACTTCTGTCATGTAAGTTTGGCAGTGGGTACTAATATGTTAGTTTGGCACTGACTGCTGAGTCATGCAAGATTGGCACTGACTGCTGAGTCATGGAAGTTTGGCACTGGCTGCTTGGTCATGCAGGTGACATTAGTTTTGGGTAACCTCTGTCAGTGTCATAGAGCGGGACGACATATGTGTCTGTCGTCGAGTGTGGTCCGGTGTAAAGGCAGGCGAGGCTGCGCAGTCAGTCTGGAATACAACGCCACGCAGTGCACATGGAACTCGCTTCGCTCGCTACTGATAATGTCGGAAAACAGAAACCAAGTGAACGGGTAGATTTTAGCTGCCCCTACATATGTATTGGCCTTGTTGCATATGCTTGCAACAAGAGCTAAATGTTTAGTATGTAAACCTAAAAAGTTTCTAAAATAAATTAAAATTAAGGAAAAAATCATGAATTATTTCAAATTTATATTAATACTAAAAAAACATCGTGAAATATCGATAAATCGACGGGAAAAATAAATATATCTTCTCTCAATCGGGATGGGGTCCAAACTCTATTTTTAAGTAAATAGTATTTAATAACAATATAATAACTGACCGATTCGATTCATTTTCAGATTGTTTTCCTATTGATTATAAAATAACGGTAAGTGTTTATTTTTAAAATTACTAGGCTGATGTGAGACTTCTGTCGGATTCTGCGACTTGGTAGAAAAATTCTACCTATTACCTCCTATAAACCTATAAACAATGGCTTTCGCTATATTCGCAGTTTTTTCTAAATTTCACCCCATAATTAACATTAACAATTAACATAACAATTGTTTTATCGACTCATATGACGTATTTATAAAGGCAACCAATTGAATCATTTGATTATGTTCAAGCAAACGATGTTTGTTGTTGCATTATGTCCTATCTGTTTGCGTGGAAAAGTTTGTGGTCGCCATTAATGGGTTGCCATGTCATCTGTTTCTGTGCAGTAAAGAAAAAAATTATCAAGATTCGGATACGCAAAAATTTTCTAAATGTTTTATAACTGGCAAACTGCTAGGGTTAATGAATTTTCATTTCGTCGAACCTTTCAAATTTTGCAATAGTGCTATTGGTGTAAAGAGTCAACTATGTCTAGGAGCGCAAATTTATCAGAGTTTTATATGGTTTTATATATATGAGTATTTTAGATTCAACTGAACTTAATAAAATTTCGCAGAATTATTAACAAGAACATAGCGCTCTGGATTTACATTTGTATCTCCATCATAACGTGTCAAATATGTGAAAACAACATGCATATATAGACTTCGAATTTCTTGGCTCAGGTTGACTTTTCTATGGAAATGCTATATTAACAAATGTAAAAACATGAACAGTAATCAACAACACATTAAAAAGTGTCCTCAATGCTATGTGAAATTCTCGATATTTGTAAGAAGCAACCAAACAACCATATTTTTTCTCGAGGTATAGAACTTTAAGCTGGCTAATGCCATGCTATTCAAGATGGCTACCGATTTAACAGCTGTCAAGTGATTTAAATAAAATAATTTTAAATAATAAAACAGTTTGGTGTAACAGTCGGAAGTGTGAGATTATTTGGTCAACTCTAGCGATTAATTTCTCAATCTAATATAGGATCACAACTGAAAATTTGGAAATATCCCTTTTCCTTGGAAGGTGTTTATACCCATTCTCGATGACATTGTAACCAAAAGTGCTGTGACGTTGTTAGACAAAAAGCAATTGATTAACCTGGCAAACATTCATTGTTTTGCACATACAAGTCAAATTTCGGTCTAGTATTCTACTATTTGGCAACTTGCCGACCACAACAGACAAATATAATTTCTGCTTGTCGGACAACTGAAATTGTTAGTACAATTTGTCACCTAGTCAACCAAACCCTTAGGGTAAAGTTGTATATTAAAGTCGTTAAAATGTATGTAATAGGCAGAAGGAGAATTTCCCGACCCCATAGCAGTAGATCTCCTAGATTTCAGAGACTATAAGAGCTAGAGCAACCAAATTTGGTGTCAACATCTGTCTAGTGTCTAGGCAGGTTGAGTTTGTTTAAAAATTTTGCCACGCCCACTTAATCGGACAACATGAACTGTTAAGAGTGAGCGAGATAACGCTCGCTATTGCTGCATGCTAAGAGAAGTTTGTTATAAATTGATGGCAACTTTGAACGTTTTTGATTCTGTGAGGTACCTCTACTTGGTCGCCATTCATTTGTTTTTCCACTGAATATTATTTTATTACAAGTGTAATTTGTTGTTTATTTAATTTTGTAGTGTTCTTCAATAGTGCTTCCGTTCATGTTGGCTCTGCATTTAATTCTCTTTTTATTCATTTGGATTTTGTTCAGCTTAAGTCTAATACATACATAGTGCTCTTATATCTACGTATATATTATGTGTACATATGTATGCAGAAAGCATGTATATGTTACGTATGTATGGTTTGACCACTTGAGGTGCAAAGTGCATGCTCAGCATTTCCCACGCTCAGCGATCGGTTTGTATATAAGCGGTAGATCGTATTACTTATGCGTTGGAACGTTCATGTATTTCTATGTGGTCTTTGGGTATTTGTATATTTGTATTTATTATGACAAAGTGTCATAAGTGTTTTTTTTTCAAAAGGTTGATCAGACCTCTTGTTTCTTTTTTTCCTTTTTTTCTTTCATGAAATGTTTCATTGATTATATATTTTTAAACTGTCCTTATGTACTTTTTGTTTCTTATTTTTACTATCTTCAATAAAAATTTTATCATTATAGTCTATTTTTTCTACTGTATATGGTCCTAAATATACTGGGTCTAATTTATGCCCTGCTTCGTTTCTTATTAGTACTTTATCTTCTATATTTAGTTCAAAATTTTTAGTCATTCTTGTGATATAGTGATTTCCTATAAGTCTTGGCTTTTTCTAACATAATTCTAGCTCTTTTGCATGCTATTTCTAGTGTAAACTTTATTTCCTTAGAATAGTCATCTAAATTGTAAATAGGATCTATTTTGTCAATTTTATTAAAATCTATGAACTGTTTTGGTAATCTGCCAAATATAAGTTCATATGGACAATACTCATGGGTTGCTGATGGTGTCGTGTTGAAGCAATACGTGAAATATTGAATCCAAACATCCCAATCGGTTTTGTCTGCAGAGATATATGAACGAATGTACTCATTAAATGTTCGATTACTTCGTTCTATTGTCCCTAATGTTTGCTGATGGTATGCAGTAGAGGTGATCTTGATCTTCATGTACTTGCATAAATCTGTTATCTGGTTTTTATACTCTCTTCCCATGTCCGAAATGAACGTCTTCATTGGACCCTACTTGAGTATGAAGTTTTCAAAAATTGATTGATTTGATTGGAATGGCTACTAAATATTTTGTTAGGTCACATATTAATGTGACTATGTATTCATTGCCATGCTCCGATTTTGGTAGTGGACCAATTGTATCCACTGTCACTATGTCGCAAGCGTTTACTGGTGTTTCAGTAAAAGTCATAGGAGTTTTTGTATGTGTCGTTGTTTATGACATCTGGCATTTCTGACAGCTACGTACGTATTCTTTTATATGACGTGTCATATTTTTCCAGTAGTAGTATCTTTTGATTTTTGCTAGCGTTCTTGTTATGCCACTATGGTCTCCTTGTATTAGATCGTTAAGACATGTAGAGAGTATATCTTGTATCTCTTTTTCATTTTTAACTTGGGTCACCGGCTGGAGTAGCGCCACTCGTAATGATTTTAATATTTTATTGCCCATATTTTTAAAAGTATCTATTGAAATTGATTCAAAGACCTTTTCGCTCGGTGCCACTTTGAGTTGGCTAATTTTAATATACCGGCCTCTTTTTCGAGCCTTTGGAAAATTGACCTAAGTCGAGAATTCCATTGGTATATAAATCGCTCACTTCAATTCTTGCGATAACTTTATTTTCATGTTTAAATAAGCATTTAGATTCTGTTATGTGCAAGGTCACTACTTTCCGTACTTCATCATTTATAATGACCTCATGTACGTTGGGCTTGGATACACTTTGATGACTTTGCGTTGGCAAAAGTTCATTGTTTTCAACTGTACAGATTTTTTCTTGTTTACTTTGTCGCCTGATAGTGACTTTCAGGACTTTATTTTGAATGTCTTTAAGTTCTGTTATAGTGGAAGTGCGTCTGCAACGAAATTATCTTTTCCCTTTAGGTATTCTACTGTGAAGTCGTATTCTTCAAGTTCTAGCCGCATGCGAGTTAATTTGGAATTGGGATTAGTCATAGAGAAAAGATATGTTAATGGTCTGTGATCCGTTTTTATTGTAAAATGTTTCCCATAAATATATGGTCTGAAGTGGGTAATTGCCCAATGAATTTCCCGCTAACTCTTGTTCTGTTGTGCTTTTATTACTTTCCCCTTTTGTAAATGAACGAGATGCATAAGCTATTGGGAGTTGAATTTCATTATGGTTCTGAGTTAGAACCGCTCCACAAGCTTGTTTACTAGCATCTGTTATAATGCAAAACTCTTTGCGAAAATCGGGATATTGTAAAAATATTGGTTGCATAAGCTTTTCTTTTAAGTATTGGAATGCGTCTTAGCATTTATTCGTCTATTCAAAAGGAACATTCTTTTTACATAATCTAGTTATGTGCCGTGAATACTAAGCGAAGTTTTTTATAAATCGACGGTAGTAATTGCAAAATGCTACGAATCGTCTTGCACTGTCGGCATCATGAGGAACAGGGTAATTTTTGATTACGTCAAATTTTTTGTCATCTGGCAGTACTCCTTTGTTTGTGCATTTGTGACCTAGGAATGTCACTTCGTGCATGAAAAATAAACATTTTTCTGGGTGCAACTTTAGGTTGTATTTCCTACATATGTACGTTAAAAACGTCAGTTAAGTTTTTAATCATGTGTTTTTCGGAACATTTTATTACCATTAAGTCATTCATGTAAAGGAACGCCTGTGAAGGTTCTAGACTGGACAATGCTATAGTCATCATTCTCTGAAATGAATTTGGTGCTATTTTAAGACCAAATGGTAATCGCGTGAAGCGATATGAGCCATTGCTCGTTGAGAAAGATGTTATGTTTCGTGAACTTTCTTCCAGTTCAATTTGGTGAAAACCTGACATTAAGTCAAGCCAGGAAAAGTATTTAGCTCGACACAGTTGGTCTAGAATGTCGTCAATTCTGGGGAGCGGGAATTTATCGGATAGTAGTTTTTTGTTGATTTGGCGATAGTCAATTACTAATCGCCACTTTTTTTCTTCTGAATATTGTAATGCTTTCTTGGGGACTAGCAAGAGTGGACTATTGTATTCGGATACTGACGGTTCTACTATTTTATCATATATTAATTTTTCTACTTGTTTTTGAATTTCTTCTACATGGCTATGCGGGCTTCCGTAGTTTTTTATGTAAATTGGTTCACTGTCTTTCAGTCTCAATGATTGTTTATAAAAGTCGTTTGTTGTGATTGGTTCGGTTTGTAGTCCGAACACATCACTATATCTGGTGCATAATTCTGTTAGTTGATTGTTAAATTGTATTGGAAAATTTTTCTTTAAATGTGACAAAACTTCTTCATTTCTATTATCTTGAGTGTTTTGAACGACTTTGTAGTTCGAAAGAGATTCATATCTTATGTTTACTAATAAATCGGAATTGGTTGTATTTAACAATCGGAAAAACGTACATTGTGATTTCATTATTGTATTTGCAATATACTATATACCTTTTGGATTTCTTGATTAGGTATATAAACGAAATCATCTTTTGAATCAATTTTTATATTGCGTATCACTTCGGATCTTGCTGGTAGGATTACCAGAACTGTAAGTTATTGGAACATAAATTGGATAAGATACATTTTGAAGTCTAATTATAAACCAGTTTTCAGTTGGTTTGAAGCATAACTGGCAATTGAATTTTTTTATGAAGTCAATGCCAATAATTCCATCACACGGTATTGCGAAATCGGAGTCTACTAAATGAAATTCGTGTGGAATTATATATTTGGTTGTCTGAAGTTCTATTGCTGTGGTGCCTTGGGATTTAATTACTCCTTGGCCTATGCCTTGGATGTTTATAATTTTATTGTGTTTAATGTCATAGTAATCTGATTTGTATTTTAAAAGTGATATATCCGCACCAGTATCTATTAAAAATGTAAGTTTTGTTTAGTTAAATGATTAATAAAGCAAACAAATATGTTAAGACTAAAATTGATTGAATGAACTTTGGAATTTACTATGTGTTGCCTAAAGAGTTCTGAGAGTTTTCCGACGTCTTTTGCGTCACTCTTACTGAATAGGGCTTCCGGGGAGAGGAAAAATTATAACACGATTTTCATTTGTTGAATTCAAAATGTGAACTGATTTTATTTAAATAATATTTATTTGGAGTAAGTCTTAAAGTCTATGGGGCACATATTTGGTGGTGGGATTTTATGTCTAGTTCTATCAGCATACATGCATCGTACTGATAGCTTGGGGTTAAATCTATTTAAATCAAAGCCTGCGTTGGCTGTTAGATGCTTAGCTAAATGCATCGGCTGACAAAAATATACTCACATCATGTGAGCTACATTATATTTACACAATACTTTATTATTTTTGTGCGCTGTACTTTTATCTCGTACTTAGTTCAGAAAATTTATGTATATGTTTTTAAAATATTTTTATGTCTACAAATACAGTGTTTAATCTTAAACATTCTGCAAAGGGCCGGCAAAGGTTATAGTTTGTAGTCTTCTGGTTACATTTATTTTTCTTATAACATATATTATTACTATTATAACTAATACGATTGCTATTATTAAAGAAGCATGACCAGTTACGTGATGGAAATTTAATCCTAAGAAATCAATGTGATGTTCTTTTAAAGATTTTAATTCAATTTTCAACCTTTCAAGTTCTGCTGTGTGGTTTAACAAATTATTCCCCCCTGGATCCCAGATTATCTTCGGAACCTCGCTAATATCCCCTATATGAGATGTTGCGATTGCTTGATAAGACTCTGACTGGATGCTGTGATGAGCGACTAATATTTTGTCTTCTGTTCTAGCAGTGCAATCTGACCTGATGCTAAAAATGCCTTGCTCTGGAATATCTATTACTTCCTGTTGTACGCTACCACATTGCACTCTAACCTTTGAATAGGGTGAAACTTTAAATAGCCAGCTACTTCTGCTCTCTAGCTCGATCCAATAGGATCTTAAGTCAACTATCGTTTTATAGACACAGTTAGATTTCATATTTTCTTTAAATGGTGTGATTTCACATGCGTTGTCATTGGCACTACTCCACGGCCAACTTCCTTCACACACTCTTTTATTAGTTTGCCACGTCTGACATTTAAAGTGGATTCGGTCATTAGATGATAGGAGTCTATTTCAAAATTATAGACTAAATACTCGCTATTTGCCTGTACTATTATCATCTGATCATTACTAATCCTAACTGGCACTGGGATTATTCTATATAGAAGAGATGGATGCCTATCAAATAATGGGAATTTCACGTTAATTATCAACACTCTATCAACAAATATCCCTTTGGCTGTTAACGGTTTGTTGTTATCCTCAATTTCTCTTATCTGTTTATCAGTACTGTCTACTACTAGATTGCACTGGTTATCAAAACTGTACAATTTTTTACATATATCCCTCATTTTAACTATCAACTTGTCGCCCTTATTAAGCATTTCAAAATACGCCGTCATATCATAATATACAATATGATCCCATGAGGAAGACACTATTTCTACCTCAAGCATTGGATCTAAATATAATGCGGCTGTTGTATTCATCTTTTTTATCGTTACCTTTGGCTTATTTTTCTCCACAACAGCTCCATTCGAAACTTCGCAAAGCAGCATTAGCATGGCCAAAACCATTATCATTACGGATTTTCGTATTTTTGGCAATATGCAACCTCTTGTTTTTCCTGAATGTGTTTCCTCCTCTTCGCTTTGTTTGCACCAAGAATCGGACAAATCTTACTAATTGGTTTTGTAATCGACCCTTCCTGTAGCTTTGTCTTCACTACCCCAACGTTCTTGTCCTGGCCATTGAATACTTCTTCAATTTTTCTAAAACACAAACTTACAGGATGACAATTTTTACATGATAAATTTTTGTTATTGTAATGTAATCTCTTCAGGTGATTCTTCATAGATTCGTCCCCAGCCAGAGAAACACCTCCGAAGCGAGGTCCTGCCGGGGGGGTAAATTCGACATTGTTAACTGTTTCTATTTTACCTTTATTTATTTCACAGACCGTTGTCGCGACAATGGAATTGTTTACTTTTGACTTTGTCGCTCCTGATACAATCCATCCAAACTGAGTATTTAGCCCTAACAAACCGTCAATCCTTGCAACCCCACTTTTTACAATATGGGTATACACATCTACTCCCAGAATTAGATCTACCCGACCAGGCATATAAAACTTAGGATCGGCTAACACGTACGATTGCCATTTTGACATATCTACCTTTGCTTCTTTTTCTGAAAGAGCAGTCATTAATTTTGGCAGTACAATTGCCTCAACATAAAGAAGCTTTTTTCACGGTTCCCGCACTTTCATTGCCAGCTTCACTTTGTTTTTTGAAGTATTTGTCTTAGTTGACGAAACTCCGCTAATCTCCGTATGTGCCTTTATTTTCGGCAACTTTAAAATCTGAGCTGCTTCCTCAGACACGATAGTGCTTTGTGACCCACTATCAATCAAGGCTCTTGGGGTCTCATACCCTCCATTTACTGCCTTTACTTTTATTAGGGCGGTGACAGTGCAGTGTCACACATGTATTCACTTTCTCCCTTTTTTCACTAAAGTGGAGTAAAGTATGGTGCCCTCTATTGCACAATGAACAAACAACTTCATTGGTGCATCTTTTATTGCTTGAATGCTTCAAGCACCTGTGCATAATTGGACTTTTTTGGCTATTTCAACCCTTTCTATTGGTGTCAAGCCTTTGAATTTGTAGCACTGAAATGTGCTATGCCCGGCAACTTTGCAAATCGGACAGCTTTCTCTAAACGCCGTGTTTGCCATTTTTTGCACCGGTTTTCTTTCTTCTTTTTTAATGGAACTTAGAGAACAATATCTTTGATCCAAATATTCCAAGACATCAGATAGCAATTGTATCTGCTTTGTCTTTTTTACTTGGCTCTCATAGAACTGAAGAGCCTCTCTATCCAATTTCCTAAGTATAAGTTGCTCGAATATCACGTCAACTTCATCGGACAAATTAGATTTAACTTTGATCAAGTGTATTGACTCATTTACCGTGTCAATCACTCCCTTAATATGTTTTGCGGATTCGATGTTGATTACCGGTAATTCAACTATCCGGTTTAATTGCTCGGAAAATATCCTACGATGATTTTCATACCGCTTGGTTAGCAAATTCCAAGCAGCATTATAATTATCGGCCGAGCCCGACAATAAATGAGCTACCATGCTCCTCGCTTCTCCCCGTAACGCGGATTTTAAATAATTAAACTTCAGAGCATTACTTAAATCCTCTCTTCGATCGATTAATTCTAAAAATAGCTCCGCAAATATGTCCCACTCTTTCGGTTTTCCGAAAAACATGGGTACCTGAATTTTCGGTAACACCGGCAGTTCCTCTCTAAGGCCAACATTCTCACATTTAACTCCTACCGGTTTATTAATAACTTCCTCTAATACCCCTAGAGTATTCTGTATATCGAACTCTAGCTCCTGTAAGGCATCTTCAAATTCCTTATTCGATGCAAACTTCTGGTACAGTTCCTCTACCTTATTTTGTACCCTCTGCCACAAAAAATTAATTTTATTTCTATGTATCTTAAACATTTCTATCTTCCTCTCCCCTATGTCTCCATTCACCTTCTCCAGATACTCCCGAAGTTGGTGAACTCTTTCCTCAAACTCCTTCTCGAAACTCCTACCTACCGTGTCCGAATCCACTTTGGCAATGGCTGCTTTATTAGTTCCCGGTCTAACGTCTACTTCAACGACAGTTGACTTGCTAGTGCCTGCCTTAACTATTTCAACGGCTCTACTTTTTAATTTCGAGATAATGGCTAGGGCATCCTCCACCCGCTTATTATTAAAGTAATCATGATCGATTACTCCAATTTTAAACAACAAATGATGATTCCCTACCCACTGACTTTCTATTCCATCTAACTCTTTCAACACTTCGCTAGTTATCCCACTAGCGTCTAGCGTCTCTAAAAACCTCAACCTATTCATCAACTTGGACTGCTTCTCTAACAACGCAATACTTTTTTCTGATAACATGATTTTTTTTCTTTTTTTAAATATTAGTAATAATTAAAATAATTATAATAATAAAAATAATAATAATATTTAAAAGAAAATCGTAAAATTAAACAATATTATCTTATCTGTTGCTGCTGCTGCTGATGGCGTCGTCCCTCTTTCTTGGTGTTGTTTTACCGGTGTTTGTTGGTCGGCTGTATTGATCGTTACGTCCCACTCGTCTTGTTGGTAGGTCTTCTTCTACCACTGAGCTTTACTTTAACTTCACTGGAACTTTCACTGCAACATTCACTGGAACTGTTCTTTGACTATTATAGTCTCTTCTTCTTCTGACACGATTTTTTATATCCGTCGCGAGTTTTAACCGTTTTTTTCAGTTCGATATCAGCTTCGAATACGCTACACTTTCATAAATTCGTCCCGATCGTTCTGCAATTGCTCCACAGCAAACTACCTTTTAACTTCGGACGCACTTTTTTTTTTCTTTTAAAATTTTATATCATACTCCGTTTCTTACCACTGGTGGGGGAAAACAGGAGTTTTCTATTTTGCTACCTTTAGCTGGTCTAAGCATTTACTGCGTAGCATAAGATCACAGACTTTAAGGAGCTGGTTCACCTCTTTGTCTCTTACCACTGGTGGGGGAAAACAACAGAGTTTCTTTTTTACTCGAAGGACCAAAAATGAATAGAGCTTCCGGGGAGAGGAAAAATTATAACCCGATCTTCATTTGTTGAATTCAAAATGTGAACTGATTTTATTTAAATAATATTTGGTTGGAGGAAGTCTTAAAGTCTATGGGGCACATATTTGGTGGTGGGATTTTATGTCTAGTTCTATCAGCATACATGCATCGTACTGATAGCTTGGGGTTAAATCTATTTAAATCAAAGCCTGCGTTGGCCGTTAGATGCTTAGCTAAATGCATCGGCTGATAAAAATATACTCACAGAATGTGAGCTACATTATATTTAAACAATACTTTATTATTTTTGTGCGCTGTACTTTTATCTCGTACTTAGTTCAGAAAATTTATGTATATGTTTTTAAAATATTTTTATGTCTACAAATACAGTGTTTAATCTTAAACACTTACCTTGTTCCAGTTATAACCTTGGTTGGGGTTACCTCGGCCTCTTAAGAGATTAAGAAGCTTAGCAGAGATTCTCCTTTCACTGCTTTTGATAACTGAGTAATGATTTCAGTTATTGTCGGTTCATTACTGATTAAATTTCTTGCATGGCCTTTACGTTTTTTTTTAATAAGGCTTATGACCGTTAGCTCATGTGCACCTTTTAAAGTTTGTAATAGATTCAAAGAGTCTAGAAAACTTTGTAGATTTTCTGGCTTACCATCAAACTCTGGTATCAGAGATGTGGCTAGTCTGTTACTACTATTGTTTGTACCATTTCTGTATTTTTGTTTATCTAAATTGATTGCTCTGCTCATATAATGCCATGTAATTTGCACTTTACTTTTTTGGAATTGTTTATTAAAATTTGTTCTTAAAGAATATCTTTGTTTTTAGAAAGAAAAGAAATAAAAAGTGAGTTATAGTTTCATTGCAATGATTATATTGCAAATTTGAAATTTTGAAATTATATAGATTTTTGAGAATTCTTTTTGAATATATTGTTACTACAATTGCCCGTGCGTATGTATGTGCTTTTTTTTTTTTTATCTTGTCTAAATTATCTGCTTGGCTTAAGGCCCTTTTAGTTACACACTTATTGTGTAGCAGATATGCTTTATACAAAATATATGCGCACATAATTATAACAATTATTATTGTTATTATATTTGTATACTGTAAGTCGATATTTGATGATTCGATTTTATTAATTACGTTCGCAGTGGAATCCACTGTTTTTATATCGATTAACCCCATTGTGGGTGTACTATATCTATCATCAAATTTGCTTATACTGTTATTGAACATGCATACTTCTACGTATATAGTAGGCTTTCAAATTAAATTTCAAAACTTAAAAAAAAAAATTTTTGGATTTTATGCAAATTTTCGGACTGTTTTCTTTTTTTACCAGAAATTTGTCATTCTTTAGCTTTTATCATCATGAAAGACAAAAAAAATTTTTTTATGTATAAAAATGGATTAAGTTTGAGAGAAAAACATAGTTCCTCTTGAGAATTAGAAAAATAAGGAAAATGGAAATGATAATTTTTATTGTAATAAAGTTATTACAAAATTTATCAATCGAACATAATTATTTTACTGCAGCTGAGTATAAATACTCAGCGCCAGAGACAATACCAATTTAAACAAAGATGACAGGTTCAGCAAATTCAAACATTTGAAGACGCAAGCGAACACACGACGTCATTAGTGGCAGAAAAATGTAAAGTAGCCCTTAAACATAATAATAACTCAAATACATTAACTTTGCAGTGGAACACTTTTCTGTATGTTGACGTCTATACAGTGCTGTAGCTATAATTATTTTATACATCCAAAAGCTGCGTACAATTTTCCCGTTTGGGAAAACCATTGCAACAAGACCTAACTCCAGAAAACGAAATCATTGCTATATAAACAATCACAATCTTAAGTGTATTCAGTTTATATCACCGAACTCACAAAGCACCTCCTTGATCAGTTTAAACGTGTATCTTGATTCAGAGTAGTGATGGGTGTACTCACCAAAAACAGCAATGTAGATTTAGTAGTAGGAAAAGATTATTACGAGGAAAATCACCATATTATGCACGAATACACTAGTAAGCTAATTTTACAAACCACAACAAACTGCAACGCATGTCAAAAATTAAAAAATTCTACAGCACAACCCCAACCAGCACTAATGGTAACAATTCCGACCGGGAGACTGGCCGGATTTAAACTTTGACATATACAGAACAATGCTTTTTTAGTTAATAGCATAAGTCCGAATTTCCATCAATTGTATTTATAAATAAAGGTAATAATACCTCTCTTATGTAGAGGAAGAATCCAATCTTGAAAAATATGTTAAAAATCAATTATAACAGTAAAAATTAGTTTAAATACAATTTATTGAACTGATGATTCTTTTAAAGAAAATTTTGAGTTTTAGAATTAAATTATAATATTACAAAATATTAAATTAATTAAAATATTCTATTTTATTATTTCTTTGGTATGTTTTCCAGATGGGCGATGTTGATCCTGAAACTCTATTGGAATGGTTGTCTATGGGACAAGGAGATGAAAGAGATATGCAGTTAATTGCTTTAGAGCAACTTTGCATGCTACTTCTGATGTCTGATAATGTAGATCGTTGCTTTGAAAGGTATTTCCATTTATATTTATATAGAAATCCTTTTGTACTTCACATATTCCTGCTAGAGGGTATAATAAAATTGGTCTGATGTTTGTAACTCAAAATTCGTTCCCTTTTCTGACCCATTAAATGAATAGCAAGAATAACCGGCAATATAACGGTTTAAACGTAGAAAAAAATTTTTTTTTTTTTTCTTGTTTCTAAGCCATCGCAATTCATCTCGGTGTCTATGAGCTATATAAGTATGTAGGTCAGCAACTTACCGGCAATTTTGAAATCGCACCTATCAAAACTCCTTAGATTTTTTTTGTTTCGGACATAACTCCAAATTTCCATCAATTATATTTACATCATATTCCTGATTATCTTTTTCAGTCAGAAAAAATACAACTTCTGATATATGTATATATTTGATGTGTGAAAAACATGGTGTAAAACAGATATAGTACGATTGTTTTCCGATCGAATAAGCAAGCAATTCCGGTGTGTGACAAATATGTATGTCAGAACAGTTTGTGGGTGTGAAAGAGATATACTACGAATGTTTGTGTGACAATACAAATTGTATAAAAGAGTTGGAGAATTGCCCCCTGAGAGTTTTTGCCGAAAAAATGTTAAAAATAAAGAGGTAGTAAAGTTATAGCAAGGTAAATTAAATGATAAAATGTAAAAAAACACTTAGCGCAAACTTCATTAGTTTGATTTTCGTTTCAGTTGTCCACCACGTACTTTTTTACCTGCGCTTTGTAAAATTTTCCTCGATGAACTTGCACCTGAAAATGTGCTCGAGGTGACAGCCCGTGCAATAACATATTACTTAGATGTATCCGCAGAATGCACTCGCAGAATCGTCTCAATCGATGGGGCAATTAAAGCAATATGTAACCGTTTAATTGTTGCAGATATTTCTTCAAGAACGTCGCGCGACCTTGCAGAACAATGCATAAAAGTTTTGGAGCTTGTATGCACTAGGGAAGCCGGTGCAGTCTTTGAGGGGAGTGGTTTAAATTGTGTCTTATCGTTTATTCGTGACTGCGGGTCGCAAGTCCACAAGGACACTTTACACTCAGCTATGTCCGTAGTTTCAAGACTGTGCACTAAAGTGGAACCCAGTTCTCCCTGTATACACAATTGTGTTGAGAGTTTGAGTAAACTATTGCAGCATGATGACTCAATGGTATCAGATGGTGCATTAAAATGTTTTGCTTCGGTTGCCGACCGATTTACACGAAAATGGATTGATCCAGCACCACTTGCTGAGCATGGTTTAGTCACAGAGTTATTAAAACGATTGGAAAATGCGGGGGGACCGATAATCATTCACTCCCTAATATTATCCAAATCTGCAGCAGGTCAACCGATAGGCTTACCTTCTATATCTAGTACCTCAGATGCAATTAGCGACAATACAACGGGTAACGTAACTTCATCGAACAGCATGATTCAGTCAGTGGATTTAACAAGATCGCCGCAATCGACTTCAACAACAATATCTCTTTTATCAACATTATGCCGTGGATCACCATCTATAACACACAATATTTTGCGTTCTCGACTACCTGATGCCATTGAACAGGCTTTAAAAGGCGACGAAAGGTGTGTCCTCGACTGTATGCGATTTGCAGATCTTTTACTTTTGCTTTTGTTTGATGGACGTCAGGCCCTGAACCGAGGAAATCCAACTGCCAATCAAGGACAATTTGCTTCACGACCAAAGCGCAGTGATGTTAACGCTGATCGTACACATCGTCAGCTAATTGATTGCATTCGATCAAAAGATACAGAGGCCTTGCAACAGGCCATTGATAGTGGTGGAATCGATGTCAATTGTATGGATGACGTAGGGCAGACGCTTTTGAATTGGGCATCGGCTTTTGGGACTTTGGAAATGGTTGAATACCTATGCGAAAAAGGAGCTGATGTTAACAAAGGTCAAAGAAGTTCATCTCTTCATTATGCAGCATGTTTCGGACGGCCAGCTATTGCAAAGATTTTGCTTAAGTTCGGTGCCTATCCTGACTTGCGGGATGAAGATGGAAAAACGCCACTCGATAAAGCAAGAGAAAGATCAGATGATGGTCACCGTGAAGTTGCTGTTATATTACAATCGCCAGGAGAATGGTTATCGTCAAACAATTTACTTAAAAATAGAGATGGAAAAACGTATATGTTAATAGAGCCACGGGGTGATCCGGAAATGGCGCCCATTTACTTAAAGTTACTCTTACCACTTTTCTGCAAATGTTTTCAAGGAACTATGCTTGGCAGTGTACGGCGGGGCAGTTTAGGTTTAATAAAGAAAATTGTACAGTATGCGCATCCAACTATACTTAAAAGTTTGAACAAAATAAGTCCTGATGAAGTTTCTACTTCAATAGCTGTTCAAAGTACTTCTGATTTATTAATCGAGGTCGTCGCTGCAGTTTTAGATAACGAGGTAAAATATATACATATATACCTATATATAATCGCAAAAATTGTCAATTGAATATTTGCTTTAAGGATGACGATGATGGACATCTAATTGTTTTAAACATTATTGAAGAGCTTATGTCTAAAACAAAAGATGAGTTTCTTGATCATTTTCAAAGGCTAGGAGTATTTTCAAAAGTTCAGGCTCTCATAAAGAATGATTTGCACAATACAACCACCGTGGAACAATCTTTAGCACAAGGATGTCCAACTTTATTATGTAAGTTAGATTTTTTTAACCGAAAGTTATAATAATAGCATATACATAAATACATTTTTTGCTAGATGATTCGGAAGAAGACGCCAAGGAAATATTACAAGGAAAGCCCTACCACTGGCGGGATTGGAGTATTTGTAGAGGACGTGATTGCTTATACGTTTGGTCTGAATCAGCTGCCCTAGAACTTTCTAACGGCTCAAATGGTTGGTTCAGATTTATACTTGATAGTAAACTGGCCACGATGTATTCAAGCGGAAGTCCGGAAAGTGGAAATGACAATTCAGGTAAGAATAAATTATTGAAGATTCAATTATCTTCATCTGATAACTTAAGAGAGTAAATCAGTAAAATAAATCTTCAATAGACTCAATTTGCATCAGAAGCCATCTTAACATAAATGAGTGTATATATTTAGTTTTCGCCAAACTAACTTCGTTAAACTAAGTGACCTCATTCTTACAACAGATTCAAGGAAAATATCTTACTAAACGGTGTTAGGTAGGCAAAGTTAAAATTGTCTAAAAATCAATATTTTGGACGGCACCAGACTACTACAAAAACTACTACACTGCGGCTATTGACAATTAATTCCGCTGTTGGCGGGAAAAATTATTTTAGTACTTTCATAAAATTAATATTTTGACTATAGTAAATCTATATCGGGTTCGGTCTTGATTATATATGTTGTAGGGGAAAGCATTGTTATAGGTCAACTGGCAGAATGACTTCTTAACGATCCTTTTTGGTCCTCACTATCGGCAGAGCCGGGTTTCAGGAGTCGGTGTACGACGCAACAAATTTATATTGTGCGCTAGTGAAAATAAGGAAACTAGTTTTCTTTGACTCTGATATTAATGACTCAGTTTATTGGTATGTAATTTTATGATGGTGATGGCAGCTTTCCGACGAGGATACGCTTGGTTGTCGGAGCGTCTGGCGAGCTGTAGATTCTGAATATTGGGTTCTCTAGCTTTTGCCAGGAATACGCCAGCTCTTGCCTATCTAACCTCACAACTCTCCTAATATTTGCTAGGACTACTCCTAGTCTTACCCCACTATGCTAGGAATACTCCGGGTCTTCGCTGCCCATGCTAGGAATACTCCTGGTCTTCCTTAACTGCGGTAGGAATACTGCCTACCGATGCTAAGAATAACTCCTAGTCTTGCCTTGTTTCGCTTCAAACACATTTATTGTCTCTCAAGGATATGACAGGATCCTGTTTTCTGATCCTTGCCGACGTCGACGTTATTTCGGCTTCACTTAGTTTTACTTCACTTGGACATAAATAACTTTTCTTGTATAGTACTTCCCACACTATATCCTGTGGTCTCAGCCGTGCGTATTTGTAGGCATCTCGACTCAATCAGGATGTGTGGTGAGATGCTGATGATTATTTTCCACGCATTTGTGCCCTTTCCTTAAACTTTCCATCGCTCTCTACTTTTCGTTGGCTTTCTTTGCCGCTTGCATGCGTTTGAACCAATTGTCAAAGCATTTTTGCCACTCTGAATGAGGTATCTCTGAATGCGGCAACCGCTTCTTCAGGTGTCGAAAAGTTGTCCTCTCAGTTCTGCCAATTCTCTTTGCATGAAGTCTTTATCATCTGCTTTTGACACATCTGTCACTTCAGTGAACGATGTACTCTTGGCTAATTTTCCAGTTACCCTGCTCCTAGGTGGAATTTTCATGTGGTGCCCCGTGCATGCAATTTCCATTTCTTTCATAAAACTCTATCCTAATACCACTGAATCGATTCCGTCTGGTAGCACTAGGAACGACATCTCCACCTCCTTGACTCCAAATTGTTCTTTGCCAATCCATTGCCACTTTATTTCTTTTGTTGACCCGTCTGCCAATTGCACCTGTTTTCATGCCTGTGTGAGACGTGCCCGCACTGCTAGTCTTACTACTGGCTCACAAAATTGCTTATGATGAGACTACGGTCGCCACCCTCCTTGTGCCTTCCACGCTTATTTCCGCTGAATTGCCTTTTTTCTTTTTCAAGCATTTCAAATTCGTCTGCCAGTACCATCAGATCGTCCAATGTCTCGATATTGTGCGGACGAATGTATATTCTCAAATTGGGTATGCAGTTTTCCATGATAGTCTCTAGCTGCTCGGATTCTGGATATTTTAAAGGTCTCATCATGCTTTGCATCTCAACCATGAAGTCCCTGAACGCTTCATTCCATCTTTGTTTTCTTGCTTTCACCTGGTCTGCCTATTTGGTGAAATATCCCCTTGGCAGGAAGTATTGCTTGAATGCCTTGGTAAATTCCTTCCATGATCCCCAATCCGAGTTGTTTGCCATGTACCATTTTAGGGCTTTGTCTTTTATTAGTTGCTGCATTGCCCTAGGAATCATGTCTATTTCTAGTCCATACATGTCGGCAGTTTGATTATAATATTAATGACTCAGTTCATTGGTATGTAATTTCGTGATGGTGATGACAGCTTTCGGACAAGGATACGCTCGTTGTCGGGACGTCTGGCGAGTTCTGGGTACTGCATATTGGATTCTCTTATGGGCAAATATAAGTGTTTGTTGCGCCAGGTCTTGCCTATCTAATCTCACTACTCTCCTAATATTTGCTAGACGATCAATATATAATATATGTATATATATATAATATATATACACCCAGCGACAAAAAAAAAGCCGCACCCGGCCGTTTTGCAAATTGGTGCGTTCTTCGCTCAGAGATTCATCTAAATATCAATGCATTCATTAATTTAATTTTTTTTTCGATTAATCAATCAATTCCACATACATTTATAAAAATTTAATTTGTATACGTCTTTTATCCAATTAGGAATAACAATTTTTCTGAAATCACACAAATTAATTGATTTTTCCATAAATTGGCCCTCTTAAGTAAAAAAATTATTAAGTAAAAAAACAAACAATTTTCAACAAAAACAAAATTTTTTCATATTAATTAAACTATTTTCTGTTAATATAAATTATAATATAGTCCAAAATACTTCATTTTAAATTTTTAAATTAAATTATAAAGCTATCAATATTTGGTAGTGCCACCTTTGGCCTTTATAACACACTTGACCCTATTGGGCATGGACTCGTACAAAGTCTCCAGATACTCCGCCGTTATATCCTCCAACCACACTTTTTCGATCGTTTTCATTAATTCCTGTAATGATTTTGGCTTTTGCTTTCGTATTTTGGCACTCATAAGGGCCCAGACATTTTCAATAGGATTGAGGTCAGGACTGTTCCCTGGCCAATCTAAGGACTCAATACCTAGTTCTGACTTCAAAATTGATATCTGTGGTTGGTGAATAGTTAAAGTTTATTAAAAAATTATCGGAATGACTAAGTCTTTAAAAACCACTTATACAGCGCGCCCGATGACAAGGTGCAGAATCGTCCTGGAATATGGGCTTTTTTTCTCTTTCAGTACTCGACTCAATGCTAGGCACAAGTCCACTGAGAATTATTTCTTTGTACTTTTCTGCATAAAAAGTTATAAGTTAATGCGGTTTGGTTTTTGGAAATGCATCCCCATATCATAACATAAGGCGAATGCTTAAGAGTGGCAACACAGCAGTTTTCCGAATATCGCTCTCCGTTTCTGCGCCGAACTTTCAAGCAGCCATCGGGTCCAATAAGATTAAACTTGGACTCATCAGAAAATATGATCCGTGACCATTCAAATTGATCCCAATTTTGCTTATTTTTCGCCCAGTTTAAGCGAGCTGTCTTCATTTTTAGGTTGAGAAGGGGTTTTTTGGCTGGTGTCCTTGCTATTAAACCCATCTCCTTGAGGCGACGTTGAATAGTCCGAGCCGAAATTTCTTTCGCAAATCGTTGCTGCACTTCAGATGCAATTTCTACGGCATTTTTGAAGCGATTCTGGAGGCTCGTTCTCATAATAACGAGATTCTCCTGTTCATTTGTGCAATTTTTTCTGCCTGATCCTTTCGTCCTCCCCAATTCCTCCGTCTCGCGATATTTTTTCAAAAAGCGTCGAACTGAGCTTTCATTAAAATTAGTTTTATCTGCTATTTCACGATTCGACACGTTTTGCTGAGCCAAAGCAATAATTTTGGCCTTTTCAGTGAGGGTCATCTGTTTTCCTTTAACCATTATATTTAATGATCACCAAGTTGAAGCTCCGCAAAATGAGATTTTAACAACCGGCAAGTCGAAAATTTCGGAAAAAGTGAAGAAAACAATCGAGGGGACACCCCAAAATAAAAGTTAAGCGACTAGAATACAATTTGCGGAAACCCCGAGCTAGAGAAGGCAAAAGTTGCAATAACCTTAAAGTGCGGCTTTTTTTTTGTCGCTGGGTGTATATATAAATAATATATAATACATATAATACATTATTAATATATATTATTATATATATAATTTTATTTTTAACGTTGTTTTTATTTAAAAAAAAATTATTTTTATTTTTCAACGGAGTTCTCTTTCCTTTTACACTTTAACAATTATAAGTTATAAAACAGTGTACAGAATTTTTAGCTTAACCGAAACTGGACTAAAGGTGAGCTGGAACTGAACTGAACTCTTAAGGTTTTAAGATTATTTATAGTAAGTTTTATGAGAGTGGCGTGGTTTTTGGGAGTTGGCTCTAGTGTATATGATCTTCTTGTTTACAAGTGATGGATTTTGCTTAGTTTGCAGTTTTCCGACTCTAAGCGTGATAGTTAAATCTTAGGTGATTTGTTTATTATAAGTTTTGTGTGGGTTGATTTGTTTATAATAATTTTTGTGTGGGGTGATTTGTTTATCAAAAATAAGTAAGGAAATTTGTGTGAGGAGACGGATATATTACTATATACTGGACTTCGCATCTATGTATAAACGTTTTCAAAATTCGTTAAACTTCTCTCTAACATATATACTGTTTGAAGCGAGCGGTTGGTCTGAAATTAACTCCAAAAGTGAAATATCAGAGATTTCTACTAACATTTTGTTCTAGAGATTGTCAACAAAACTCTAGAGATCTCAAAATCACTCTCAAAGTTGATAAGTCAAATGTATGTATAAGATCGGTACAATAGAGTTCCATTAAGTGAACAAAGGTAAGTGTTTTATCTTGGTTGCTATTTTTATATCGGAAATAGCAAATAAACAGTTTTTGTTTTACTGGGCGTTTCATTACGAAACGGAAATATCTATATCTCGGATAATTATTGTCCGATTTCGACAAAATTTGCTCACCTGGTGCATTCTGGATATTCTGAATATTCATTGATTATCTAGATAATTCTAGTTTGGGAATCGAAATGGAATTCAACTTTAACCATTATTTTCTTTGCCGTTTATAGATCCTTTCGATCCATATTTTGCTTCACACCTTACCTTATATTAAGTATTTCATCTTCATGCTAAAGCGCTTTTATTCAAAAATCTGAATATTTTAATAACAGTATTATTTAGTCCGACATAGTGGTAGCAAATTGAACGTTTTTTCTAAATTATACCTATTTATTTTAAGTTATTCATTTACGTTCTCCAACTAGCCTTTATTAAGTAATTCTGATCTGCCATACAAAAATTTTAATTATGTGGGGCACGTTCACGCGACTCGCTAATAGTCCTTTAACTTCATCCTTCGCGACTCTTTTTAAAATTTTCCGCAGACGTACCAAATTTTCCGTTTACTGCGAAAGTATCTTTCAAATATTGCACAGTGGTCCGCCAGAGGTTAAAAATGCCAAATATAAAAGAAAAAATTATCTAATGAAACAAATCAAAATTAGTTCAAATCGCAAAAATAGTCCATCAAAATGAAATTCTGCTTTTTCTCTGGACGTTGACGCGTACTATGCGGAGTTCGTTCAAGTGGCCCATGCGACGCCAGGACAATACCTGTTACTCGCGAACCCTATCAGACAGCATGCAAATTAGATTACTTATGACAATACTTAAAGTTAATACTAACTAATTAAAACTAACTACATAACATTACATAGGAATAGAGGACTCCGATCTGATTACGGGATAAGGTTGATTGTAATCGGAACAAAGAACGCGGAAAGGTTCATGTAAAGTATAGTTTGAAGTGCAACTTAATGATAAAAGGACATAATTTCTAGTTAGTCTACAAGGTACAGATATATTGAAGTGTTTTAGTAAATCAGGAGAGTTTGTTTGCCCGTTACGGTTAAGTAACAATCCCAGTTTAAACCACGAAGAGCAAAAATCAACAATTGCTTTTGTACGGACTCGATTCTAATTTCGTGTGATTCATATTGGGGTGACCAAGCACATGATCCGTACTCCAGAATAGGACGGACCAGTAAAATAAAAATGGTTTTGGTTATGTAAGGATCGTCGAATTCCTTCGACTATCGCTTAACGAAACCAAGAAAACCATGGCTTTGCTGACTTAGGTGGAAATATAACGAGTGAAACTGAAATTTGTGGTCCATGAGTACACCCAAATCACTCATCTCATTTAAACGTTCAAGTGGAGTATTATTAACTTAATAAGTTACTTGTTGACCTTGTGTGTACGGTCAGTCAAATATTGCAGAATCCAGCTAAGCAGAAGGCGTGGAAGGTGAATTCCGTTCAGCTTGTACAAAAGTAGTGTATGATTAACAGAATCAAAGGCCTTACTGAAGTCAGTATAAATGACGTCAGTTTACGATGCATTCCTGAATCCTTCGATCGATAAAGAAGTAAACTCTAAAAGGTTAGTGGTAGTAGATCTGCGTTACATGAACCCATGTTGGGTAGATGAAAGTACAGAACTACAGAAATGTTGCAATTGAGAATAATTATAATTTTCTCAAAGGCCTTCGGTATAGCGGATAATTTAGAAATACCCCTATAATTTGATGCTACGGACTTGTTACCCTTTCTATGGAGAGGAATAATAAAAGATTCCTTCCAAAGAAGGAGTAGAAGTTTTGACGGACAATGTAAATAACTTACACAAAGTTTCAGCGCGAAGCCTGAGTACACAATAAGGTATTCCATCAGGTCCTGGTTCACAGGTTTTACTAAAGTAAGCACGCTAAGAAGCGAACTTTCATCGATCACAGGATCAAAGGTACAATTAGACCTGTTCAACTGATAAGGATACGAAGAGTTTGCTTGATACTCATTGGAGGAATAAGTTGAATTGAAAAAATCAGAAATCATATCGGCAATGGCCTGATCATTAATTTTTTCAAAACATAAGTAAGACAGATGCGCTGCCGGTTTGGTGGCGAGAGTAGTTTCGACATTGTTCGCTTAGCACTCGATGCTTGCGATGATAATTTGTCACCCGCTGGCTGCGGTGACGTACAGTCTCGACCAAATGGAACTCCCTTTAGCTGATGTATACTCCTCTGGCTGCGCCGATCAGCTTCTCTGTGCAACTGGCTCTAAGAATCCACAAATACGAACCACTGGCTGCGATTCTCTACAGCCCCATGCAATGAGCTGTAATTAGACGTATCAACTGCTGGCTGCGGAGATGAGCATGGAATGCGAGTAAAATATATGTCGTCTTCTATATGGGCTTCGAGGGGATATTATTTTTTAACAGCGTCATACATAAAGCGTGAATATGCGTAGCCAAGTAACAGCTGCTGTTAGTGACAATTGAATCTGTTTTATTGATATTTTATCTATTATCTGTTTTATCTGATTGCAATGAAAAACAGTAAAACAGTTTTTTTTTAATATTGTGACGAAATCAATATTCTAGCACTACTGTGCTGCAGGTTATTTATTGAACGATTCTTTTTTATTTTTTTTAATTAACCCATTCTTATCCTAATGATACATGTATGCTCTTATGCTGCTTTGTTTGTATGGCATCTACAAAGAGAGGGGGCGAGAGTATACTCACCCATTTGGTCACTCATTCTTGGAGTGAGTAAATTGCAAGCTCAGCGTTCTCACCATGGCTTTGCCTGCTCCTAATACATATATATATATACATAGTGTAAAATGTATGCATGCAAATGTATATATACATACATATATATATGCATGTACATGCATTCAATCACACATAAGTATATTTATGTACAATTATTATTATCTTTATCTTTAGTATTGATAATATAGTGTGTTGAACATTGCGCACTGCCAAAAAAAAAACATGCTGTTCGAATTATTAGTGGTTATTGCTCGTATATGGTGGGGAGGTGGAATTTAATATTAACAAAGGGCGCGTTACTCTTGCTTAAACCACTTTATTGTTTTTGAAACAACTTAGTTATGATACATATTTCTAAACCATTTGACAGAATCATTCAAATTAATCCCATTTGACCGATAAGATCTGCCACCGGTTTGAGACCAATCAGTCGGAGAACTAAAGACACAGGGTGGAGAAAATCAGAAGTTCGTTTGGCATTCCAGTTTTCTTATTTTCAAACGGTGTATATCATTATCTTATATTATTATACGTTTTTATTTTTTCAGAAAATCGAGGCGAATTTCTTGAAAAATTGCTGCGTGCTCGCTCCAGTGTAACCCCAGGAATGGTATCACAGCCCATTCTACCTACCGCTTCAGTATTACGGCTAATTGTAGGAAATTGGGTGTTACAATCACACAAACCAAACCAACTCCTAATTCATAACACAGAAGGCCACCAAGTGACGGTACTTCAAGATGACCTCCCAGGATTTATTTTCGAAAGCAATAGAGGTACAAAGCATACTTTCTCGGCAGAAACAGTTTTGGGTCCTGATTTTTCCTCGGGATGGACAGCAAGCAAAAAGAAAAGGCTTAAATCTAAGACAGATGTTCAAAAATGTCAAGTTTCTAATCTCTCACGTGAAATATATAATACGTATTTCAAATCTGCCCAAATAATACCACGTGGGTCTGTAGCAAAGCTCAATTGCATTGTAAAACGGATTGGAATTGCAATGGAGGAGCAACGCGAACTATTAACGCCTAGCTGGTCGAATACATTATTTAATGCCCTAAATGACCTTTCTAAATTACTGCAAGAAGACGGTATCGTAAGTGCATATGAAATGCATTCTTCGGGGCTTGTACAAGTATTAGTTTCAGTCTTATCAAAAAATAATATGGAAACAAATTTATCGAGGTGCAAAAGAAATGAAATGCATAGACAACGCATCGCAATATTTAAAAAATGCATTTTAGAAGGTGTCGCTGATACAAGCTTTAACAAGATAAAATCAAAAAGTACCGTAACTCTTTTAATACATAAACTTATTGCAGTTTTGGAAAGTACTGAAAAGCTGCCCGTATTTTTATATGATGCCCCAGGCACTGGATACGGTCTGCAAATTTTACAAAAACGACTACGTTTTAGATTAGAGCGTGCTGCATGTGAAAATACTCTTTTTGATCGAACAGGTCGTACTTTAAAAATGGAACCTCTGGCTACAGTTGGCCAGCTGGCCAAATATTTGCTAAAAATGGTAGCGAAGCAATGGTATGACCTAGATCGTTCAACTTTTTTTTATTTAAAAAAGATACGTGAAAACAAGTCGGAAATATCATTCACTCATTCCGTTGATTTTGATGAAGAGGGCTTGATGTATTACATCGGCTCAAATGCAAAAACTTGTGAATGGGTGAATCCAGCACAATATGGACTTGTACAAGTAACAAGCTCCGAGGGCAAGAATTTGCCGTATGGAAAACTAGAAGATATTCTTTCGAGGGACAGTATCTCGCTTAATTGTCACACAAAGGACAATAAGAAAGCCTGGTTTGCGATAGATCTTGGAGTGTACATTATTCCTAGCGCATATAGCCTTCGTCATGCGCGAGGATATGGACGTTCGGCTTTAAGGAACTGGCTTCTGCAATCATCAAGAGATGGCGTGAACTGGACAACTCTTGTAACTCATGTAGACGACAAAAGCCTTGTGGAACCTGGAAGTACAGCGACGTGGCCCATTACTTGTGCAGCAGATGAGACTCTTGGTTATCGGCATATAAGAATTCAACAAAATGGTCGAAACGCCTCCGGGCAGACCCATTACTTGAGTTTAAGCGGATTTGAAATATATGGACGGGTTGTAGGAGCTTGTGACGATATTGGTAAAAGCGTTAAAGAAGCCGAAGTTAAAATAAGACGAGAAAGGCGACAGACTCGAGCACAGCTCAAACATTTAATAACTGGTGCCCGTGTTGTTCGTGGTATTGATTGGCGATGGGAAGATCAAGATGGCTGTTGTGAGGGAACAATCACTGGTGATATTCATAATGGTTGGATTGATGTGAAATGGGATCATGGTGTTCGCAATTCCTATCGAATGGGTGCTGAAGGAAAGTACGATTTAAAGTTATCTAATTGCGAAAATCTCTCTATATTTGAGGGAAGCAATTCAATTGCACCCGCAGCATTGACTACAGTTAATAAAAAATCAGAAAAAGTCAGTATCCTAGGATCACGAAAGTCAAGCTCCACTCCATCTCTTCCTGAAGCTACTGAAATAAATCGTAATGTGCAAGATACATCAAATCAAACAGCTTCTGCTGATAACCTAGCTTGGAAGCAAACCGTAAAGAGAATTACAGAAAATGTATTTATCTCGGCAAAGACTCAAATAGCTTGTAATAAATCAACTGCAAGAGCCACCTTTAGTAAGAACCACACTGAGCCCCCAGAAACTTCTGACGATCACTGTTCAAAAACGACCTTAAACAGTGCAGCGCCTTTGGTTCGTGAGCTTGAACATCTTTCAGATCTATCTGCTATTAATAATTCAATGTCGGCTATAAACTCGGACTTAGCAACTATTTCGGAAAATATAACACTTGCAGAAATTTCAAAAGATAATATTAGCAGTGTTTTATCAACTATTTCGAATTCTTTAGTAACTGATGCTTTGAGCTCTGTGCCAGTAAACACTCAAATCAAACCTTTATCCAGTATTGAGGAAAACAATAAAATGAATGCTAACAATACTGGTAATATTTTATCCATGCATTCGTCAACTTCACCAGGTGATCAATTAGAAATGCAACTGTCTACAGAAGAGTTTGAAAAGATTGATAAAATGAGTGATGGAGTAGATATGCTACAAAACAGTATGACAAAAAAATTGTCTACTGAAGCCTTGTACTCTTGCATAAAAGCTTCGTCCAATCCTAAAGTAAATAAAGGAATTCAGGCACAAGCAAACTGCAGCGGTTTTCGACAAAGTCAAACATCGGGTGTTCAAAACGAGTTTTCTAATAAAAAATTAAATAACCCCAGTAATGTTCCCATGAACTCAACAACTCAAGAAGCTACAAATGTGAATGTTATATCTGCTTTCGACGGTCAGGAGCACAATATGGCGAATTCTCAAATTTCATCTGAAACTGTGCCAGTTTCTAATCAAATGAGTATCAGTGTACCGAATTTGACAACTACTTCAACATCGGAAGTGCCTTCAACCATAGAGGTGGCATCACATACTGGTCTACTGGAAACATTTGCTGCAATTGCACGTCGTCGAACATCCCAAGTTAACATACAGGGTAATGAAATTATTAGTGTAAATGATAATACAAATGAGCTTGGTAATCAAAATGTTGGCACCAACTCGTTCTTTCCCAGAGGACCCAATTCGGTAACTAGTTTAGTAAAATTAGCCTTGTCTAGTAATTTTCATTCTGGCTTATTAAGTACTGCACAAAGTTACCCAAGCTTAACATCTAGTAATGATAGAGGCAATGCTCCATCCAATGGAACTAGTAGCAACACAAGTCAACAACCTGTATCCTCAGTAAATCATACATTAACCATGAGTCTCACTTCCACATCGAGCGATAGTGAACAAGTCTCTTTAGAAGACTTCTTGGAGAGTTGTCGAGCTCCTGCCTTGATGGGGGATATGGAAGATGACGATGATATGGACGAAGACAATGATGAGGAGGAAAATGAGGACGAGTACGAGGAAGTAGGAAATACATTGTTGCAAGTAATGGTTTCTAGAAATCTGCTAACTTTCATGGACGACGAAGCTTTAGAAAATAGATTAATCGGTGTAAGCAAGAGGAAATCTTGGGACGACGAGTTTGTTTTGAAAAGACAGTTTTCGGCATTAATTCCTGCTTTTGATCCAAGGCCAGGACGTACAAACGTTAACCAAACATCTGATTTGGAAATTCCCATGCCAGGTTCTAATACAGAAAGTCCAAATGAAAACAAACACATACACGTTGAGCAACCAAAGCTTGGTCTAACACTACGAGGTCCTGGAATATGTGGTATTCCTGATGTTGAAATAGAGTTAAATAATTCTAATTGGACTATATTTCGTTCTATTCAAGAACTTCTTCATTTTAGTCAATTAAATAAAGTTGACAAATATAGAAAAGTATGGGAACCAACATATACAATTGTCTACAAAGAGATTTTGTCTGAATGTCGCGAAAACGCATATTTCGAATCGGACGAATATCGATCAATGCGTGAATTATCATCTAAAAGCGGAGTTTCATCGTTATTACCAAACTCGCCATTGGAAGAGATGGCAAACGCTGCAGAAAAATCTTTTTGTTCTGTAGATGCAATTCTGGAATTGCTTACACAAATTAACTTACTTAATAAAAATGATTTAGAGGGTAATGATCAAGAATTTGTATCTTTACCACCAGAGCTTTTTATGAGCAAAAAAATTACAAACAAATTGCAACAGCAAATTCAAGATCCTCTTGTACTTTCAAGTAATGCTTTGCCTAGTTGGTGTGAGGAATTGAATCAGTCATGTCCTTTTTTGTTTCCATTTGAAACAAGGCAACTTTATTTTAACTGTACGTCGTTTGGAGCATCTCGCAGTATCGTGTGTCTTCAATCCCAAAGAGATAATTCTGTAGATCGCCAAAGGATGCCCACCATGAGTCCCCGTCGAGACGATCAGCCAGATTTTCGCGTGGGACGCTTAAAACATGAAAGGGTAAAAGTTCCACGCAATAAAGATCTTTTGGAATGGGCAATGCAAGTCATGAAAACGCATTGTAGTCGGAAATCTGTACTCGAAGTCGAATTTGTAAACGAAGAAGGAACAGGTTTGGGACCAACCCTTGAGTTTTATGCATTGGTTGCTGCAGAATTACAACGGTCTGATTTGTGCATGTGGTTGAGTGACGAGGAAATAAGTGAAATTCCTAGTTTGACAAAATTTCAAAATAATCTTGATGAGCAGTCCAAACCAGTTGGTTACTATGTAAACAGACGTAATCATGGACTCTTCCCAGCACCCTTGCCCCAAAACTCTGAAATATGCGAAAGAGTGTCAAAATATTTTTGGTTTTTTGGAGTTTTCATTGCCAAAGTTTTACAAGATATGAGGCTAGTGGATATACCATTATCAACATCATTTCTTCAATTACTTTGTCACAACAAAATGTCGCGGAACGTTCAAAAGTTCCGTTACGGAATTGATTGTGAAGTTCCTTCCTCAGTACTATCTGAAGACGCGGAATTGGACATTTGCTCTAAATTACCAAAAACTGAAAATTTAAAATTCAGTGTGTTTGATGGGATATTAGGGCTGGACAACCTTAAAGAGATTGATTCAACTCGATATAATTTTCTTCTTGAGGTACGGGATTTGTTGTTAAAAAAGCAATCAATTGAATTGGATGATTCAGTGAATTTGAGCGAAAAACAAAAACTTGTTGAGGAACTAAAATTACGTACAATGAGTGGAATTGAAGTCTCGCTGGAAGATTTAGCGCTTACATTTACATATTGCCCAAGTTCCTCAATATATGAGTATGAGGAAGTGGAGTTAATGCCAAATGGATCATCTGTTGAGGTCAACATTAACAACTTGGAGTTATATTGTGACTTGGTTTTAAACTATATACTTCAGGATGGAATAGCAAAGCAGATGAAAGCGTTCCACGATGGATTTAATAAAGTGTTTCCTTTGAAGAAATTAGCTGCATTTAGTCCTTCTGAAGCTCGAATGATGATATGTGGCGAGCAGCACCCTCAATGGACTCGCGAAGATATTTTGGCTTATACCGAACCTAAGTTGGGATATTCAAAAGACAGGTATTTGCTCTTATAAAATAACGATGTAAACCTTCACTTTTCTGTTCTAAATTTATAGCCCTGGATTTTTACGATTCGTAAACGTTTTGTTGAGCTTATCGGGAGCTGAACGAAAGGCGTTTTTACAATTTACAACCGGCTGCAGTAGCCTGCCTCCAGGTGGACTCGCCAATTTACATCCCAGGCTAACAGTTGTTCGAAAGGTTGACGCAGGAGAGGGAAGCTATCCCTCTGTGAACACTTGCGTTCATTATTTGAAGCTTCCCGATTACCCGTCTGAAGAAATATTAAAGGAACGTTTGTTAACAGCAACTAAAGAAAAAGGGTTTCATTTAAATTAAATGTTTTTTGTTAATAAATAAATCTTAAAGCTCGTTGCTAATCTTTAAAGTTAAATATTCTTCTGACAATATGTATATAGAAACAGTTAAGTAATTAAGAATTCCAAAAATTATCAAACATTTTCTGTAAAGCAATAAAAACAAATAAAAATTTCTCCAAACATAAAGTAATATTTAGGGGTAGGATGTATGCATAATATCCAATGATTCGAAATATGTAATTTGCTATAACCCTACTGTTTAGGAATTAAATGACCACGTATAATTAAGTCAATTCCAATTGGGCTTAGAACACTGTAATTCTCTTTGTTCGACATTTGTTTGTGAACGCACTTTCTGCATTCCACCTTTTATCGCAAGCCGCGTGATTTTGGCTTCGGAAAGAGGGAAGCAGACAATGTAAAAATGATGGTTCGCCGACAATCGTATGCATAGTTAAAAACACTTACTCTTTGGCAGCTTAGTAATAGACGTGATAACCTTTGTAGCGTTTTCAATCAAATAAATATAATTTCAACCGACAAAAGATTAATACAGTCCACTCATTTGTAACCATACAAAAATTTTGGTCCTTCGAGCCGGATCGAAGACGCAGATCAGAAAGATCAGATATAAAGAAAGTCTGATTTGAGCTTAATTGTATTTATAATTGGTTTTGTGCTGGAACATTGACATTTCAAATGGACATGAGACGCATTGGTAATCAACGTGAATTTACTAAGGCAAATTTTATACGGGCATGCGACGCTGCAGATAAAGCTGTTGAGTCAAGGAAGTCAGCAGAGGCATTGGAGCATCGGCTAAGCAGAATTAAAGCAACCTTTGATCATTTGATGGAATTAAGTGAAGATTTCGGTCGATTCTATGAGGAACCAGACTATGTGGACCCTAATGTTGATTTGGATCAAATTGAGGAGAAGTATCACCAAACATATGAGAAACTCATGGAGGCTACTAGCGAGTTACGGAGAATTGACAATAACACAACTATGGATTCAAATAACCCATTGTTAAATACATTTGAAGAAATATGATACAAAGAAGAACTACGATTTGAAAGAATCACGATCCCAACGTTGACGAGTAATTATGAAGATTGGCGTCAATTCAGTGATTTATTCAATGGCTCGGTGGGAAGCAAGCAAAGTTTGAGTAAGTGTCAAAAGTTTCATTGTTTAAAATCATATTTGGATGGTGATGCATTACAACTTGTGAAACAAATAACGGTTACCAATGATAATTATGATAAAGCATGGGAAAAGTTGGAATAACGGTATAATAAGAAAACGCTAATCGTCCGTTCTTTCATTACAAACTTCTTAAATTTGCCTACTGCTGTCGAGTCGACTGTACATGATTTAAAAAAATTGGTGGATCACGTGAACCATGGCTTATACATATTTTACTTTTGAAGCTGGATATCGACACACGTCAAATATGGGCAGAACAGAGTAATTCAAAAATAGAAGAAATGACTATTAATAACTTTATGGAATTTCTAACAAATCGATGTGATGCATTGGAAACATGCCAATCTACTAGTTCAACTACTACACAAGTTTGACGCCGAACAATGGTACACCACACCACTGTGCAAAGATCAGCTGATACGAATTGCTCGTATTGCAATAAATGTCATTTTATTGCTGCTTGCACAAAATTCAAAGAACTTAACTTAAAGTCCCGCAAAGCATTTGTTAGCAAAATGAAATTGTGCTTTAATTGCCTTGGTCAAAAGCATCGGGTCAAAGATTGTAAGTCAACGTTTAATTGTCGCTTATGCAAAGCGAGACACGACTCATTAATACATGTAGAGCCAACAAATATCTCGAATCTATAAAGAGATACAACACAGAAGACAACTCGAAATGAAGCATCATTTAGTCCTAGACTAGAGGAGTTTCCGTCGTTGTTAACCATCATTCATCGGAGATCACTCCAACCATAAATACGCAACCTCTACTACCTAGGGTTTTGGCCACAGTGATCGAAGCATGGGGAAATAAGACTAACTGTCGAATACTACTCGACACAGGGTCATCAATCACATTGGTGACGGAAGCATTTATTTAAAGATTTGGTGTTGCAAGAACACATGCTCGGATTTCGGTTTCAGGTCTTGCTGCTAATAGTGCTGGAGTCACTAGAGGACGCGCCAAGATACAAATATACTCGAGAATCACTTCGAACTCTGTTGAAGTCGCTGCGCTCATCATGAGTGTTCTAACGTCATCGATTCCTGCGCAAACGATCAACACGAGTTCAACAATTTGGAAGCAAATTTGTCAGATGCAGCTGGCAGATCCTTCATTTAGTCATCCGAATGGTATCGATGTGATACTCCGTTCGGATCAACTATGGAATCTCTACATTTGGTAAAGAAAATCCTGTTGCAATTATTGTTGCAGGTTCAGTTATCGCTGACAATGATGCCGTAATGCCAGTCTTTTCTTATCATGCTCATGAAGACCTTGATACTCTGGATCGGTCTTTGTTGGAGATGGAAAACGTTCAACCATCTAAGGCTACTATTGAAGCAAGTGATCCAGTGCAACAGCATTTTCTTCGCACTCATACTCGCACGGAGGAGGGAATATACTTGGTGAACTACCCGTTCAAAGAGGGAGCTCCACCAATTGGTACAACATCGCCACAGGCTATAAGGCGTTTTGATTCACTGGAAAAGCAATTTCGAAAACAACCAGATCTAAGACAACAATATGTGGAATTTATAGAAGACTATCTATATAAAGGACATATGGAACAACTTTCACCTACGCAAATAGACGAAAATATTCACACTTCTGTTTATTTACCTCACCACGCTGTATTAAAACCAGGCAGCTCGACTACAAAGTGTCGTGTTGTATTTGATGGCTCAGGAAAGGATGAAGCGGGTGTCTCACTGAATGATCGTTTACACATAGGTCCGCCCATACAACGTGACCTTCTTGGAGTTTGTCTACGATTTCGTCAGCATCGCTATGTGCTTTGCGCTGACATCGAAAAGATGTTTCGAAGAATTCTAGTGTCTCCTGAACACACTAATTATCAACGCATTATATGGCGCAAGGAGGAGAGCTCACCTTATCACCACGTCAGACTTTTGCAGTTACTTATGGATTATCCCCATCATCTTTCCTAGCAGTCCGTGTATTGAAACAACTCGCTGTTGATTACAAATACAAATACCCATTAGCTTCAACCGCCTTGTCAAGAGATGCATATGTTGACGACATTCCTACAGGATGCGATTCTGTTGATGATCTCATGGCACGCAAAGACGAACTAATTCAATTGTTAAACGAAGCTAAATTTAGTTTTGCACAAGTGGAGTTCAAACTGCGCAACATTATTACAAACCTTGCCGACTGATATTTGTGAACATAACCTTTTCAATGAACCATCAACAATTGTAAAGATACTAGGTCTACAATGGAACCCTGGCAACGATGATTCAAGCGTTAATTTCGACTTCAGTAAAGAAGCACAAGCGCAAACTAAACGCACATTGTTATCGGATCTTGTAAAATTATATGATCCCCTTGGAATTTATGCACCAATTATAGTCATGTTTAAAATTCTTCTTCAGGAAAGCCTGATTAGTTCGGTGAAATGGGACGATCCTTTACCGGATACGTTACACTGTCGTTGGCGATTAATTCGAGATGAGCTTTCTACATTTGAGAGCTATTGCATACCCCGATATATTGCAATGCCATATACGGAAATCGAATTACATGGATTTGCGGACGCGTCTATACAAGCTTATGGAGCTGTCGTGTATAGCCGAGTTAAGGTTGGAGAAAAATACAACGTAACGCTAGTCGCGTCTCTAACACGAGTCGCATTAATCAAGTCGATTTCGATACCTCGATTAGAGCTCCATGCGGCACATTTGCTGATTAGACTGCTTTCAATTATAAAACAAGCATTAATAATTACTATTTCTAGCATTTCTTGTTGGACAGACTCGGAAATAGTTCTATATTGGCTATCAGCGCCGCCTCGTACATGGAATACATTGGAATATTGTGCGCAATAGGACGGATTTTGGAAGAATATCCACGCAGCTGCTGGCAACACGTACGGTCTGAGCATAATCCTGCTGAATGTATTTCCCGAGGAATGCTACCTTCAAAACTTGCAGTACATCAATTGTGGTAGACTGGACCGAGTTGTCTGTCAAGTCCTAACTCAACATGGCCACTAGTCAAACCAAAATTCATGAAGGCAATAGAATTCATCGATGCACTTGAGAAGAGATCTACACCACAGTTCACCCTACATACTTCTAAAGAAGAAGATTCGTTTGATAAGTTGGCAAAAAAGATCTCGGAGTGGACTCGACTGTTGAGAGTTCTTTGTTATTGCTATCGTTTTGTAAATTAGTTACGTCAGACCTCGACTGAATTACCACAGAATCAACTGCAAAAGGGACATATCACAGCGATGGAAATTCGACACGGGCATAATCAACTAATTAACTATATTCAACGTTTGTTCTTTTGCAAGGACAATGAAGCTCTTAGAAATAGACGGACCTTATCGATTAAATCGAGGCTTATTCGATTAACTCCGTTCTTGGATGATAATGGTCTAATCCGCGTTGGAGGTCATATTGACTATTCATCTTTAAGCTACAATGCCAAACATCCGATCATCATCCCAAAACAATCACCTCTTGCAACTCTATTAGTTCGACATCAACACACAAAAAGTCTTCATGGAATAGATGGACATTCAACAGCATAAGGCAACAGTATCCGATACCAAGGGTGCAACCTCTTCGATGTTTTCTACATACAGGACTAGATTATGCTGGACCTATAGATATCAAAAAATTTACAGGAAGAACACCAAAGTTTGGAAAGGCATGGTTCGCAGTATTCGTTTGCCTACAAAACCCATTCACTTAGAGCTTGTAAGTGATCTGACATCAACAGCATATATAGCAGCGCTGGAACGGTTTTGGTCACGCAGAGGACCAATTACTGACTTATATTCTGATAATGCAACCACATTTCAACGTGCTCATAAGGAACTTAACAAGATGAGACAACTTGTAATAAGGCAAAGCTAAGATAAGGAATTGGCAGACTTTGTCGCGGGCCGCGGCAATGGCTTTCATACCCCCATTTGCACCTCATTTCGGCGGTATATGGGAGTCATGAGTAAGATCAATCAAATTACACCTTCGACGAGTCTTTGGTGCCCATGTTCTAACATTTGAAGAATGTTTTTTTTTTTTTTTTCTTTTTTGTCGCGCGAATCCCATCGGGTGCACTAAGTGCCCACAACCTCCCGCCCAACCGACCGAGGCGCGCAAGCCGCATGACGCACGGCTCGAGTCGCGGGGACATTCCACAAAACAGACAAGAAACGAAAACTATAACTAGTTACGAGCTAAATGTAAAAGCATAGAGGTTTTTAACGTAGGAAGAGAGAGCTCTAAACTGATTACACAGTAAAGACGATTGTAATCAGAACAAAGTACTCGGAAAGGTTCATGCAGAGCATAGTTAGTAGTACAGCGGGGAAGAGATAGAGGTATAAAATTTCTAGTAGGCCTACAAGGAACCGATAGATTTACTTGGCTCAATAGCTTAGGAGAGTCTATATCACCATTAAGGAGCTTGTGCATAAAAATCACACCAAGCATTATTCTACGATTAGAAAGAGATGGTAGGTTAACAAGAAGAAGTCTCCTAGAGTACGATGGCAGATTGATATTGCGATCCCAGTTCAGACCACGAAGAGCAAATAGTAGGAACTGTTTTTGGACAGATTCTATTCTTGATTTGTGTGAGTCATATTGAGCAGACCATATGCAAGATCCATATTCTAAAATAGGACGAACCAATGAGGTAAAAAGAATTTTGGTTGTATAAGGGTCATCAAACTCCTTTGACCATCGTTTAACAAACCCAAGAACACCCATAGCTTTACCTACAGTAGTGGAGATATGAGATTTAAAGGTTAATTTACAATCCATAAGGACGCCCAAATCGTTCATCTCATGAAAACGTTTTAGTGGGATGTCATTAAGAAAATAAGTTACCAACCACGGAGTATTTCTGTGAAAAGTCATGACCTTGCACTTGGTTGGATTTAAACTTAACAAATTATTTTGACACCACGACTGAAAATTTTGAAGATCAGATTGTAACCGACAAGGAGAGATAATATCTTTGTAACTAAGACAAAGCTTAACATCATCTGCGTACATAAGGACATGAGAGTGATTTATAACAGACGGAAGATCATTGATAAAAAGAGTAAAAAGCAATGGTCCCAGATGACTGCCCTGGGGCACTCCCGAAGTCACATTTATGGATCTCGAATATAAAGACTTGAAAAGAACCTTCTGTGTTCTGCCTGTCAGATATTCCCGAATCCAGGAAACTAGAGGGCTAGGGAAGCCAATGTTGTTTAATTTAAGGAGAAGTAGCGTATGATTAACAGAATCAAAAGCCTTGCTGAAATCAGTATATATGACATCAGTTTGTCTTGCATTCCGAAATCCTTCAATCGTCAATGATGTAAATTCTAAAAGGTTAGTGGTTGTAGATCTACGTTTCACAAATCCATGCTGCGATGGTGAAATTATAGAACTACAAAAATGTTGCAGTTGAGAAGTAATTAACTTTTCAAAAGCTTTAGGAATAGCGGACAATTTAGAAATAATTTCTATAGTTAGATGCTTCGGATTTCCTACCAGTTTTATGGAGAGGAATTATATAGGATTCCTTCCAAATGGATGGAAAAGTTGAAGATTTAACGGACAATAGAAAAGGTTTTTGAATTGGTTTACAAAATGCCGCGGCGCAAAACCTTATTACACATCCAGGTATATCATCAGGACCAGGAGAGTACACAGGTTTTACTAAATTAAGCACGCTATGGAGCGAGCTTTCGTCGATCGAAGGAATACAGATACAATTTGATTTTCTTAACTGATAATGATACGGAAGATTTGCTCGATATTCTACTGAGGAGAAATTAGCAAACAGATCAGCAATTGCTTGATCAGAGTCAGCTGTGTTATTTTCAAAAGATAAACAAGATGGGTGGATAGATGTCTTACGTTTAGTATTGACAAAATTATAAAACCGCTTCGGGTCACGGGAAAACTCTAATTTACAACGCTGAAGGTAATTTTTATAGCATTCTGCATTAAGCATCATAAAGTTAGAACGTGCAACTGCGTATAGAGCAAAGTCTGAAGAACGACCCGATTTCTTACACTTTCTATAATATCTCGATTTCACGTTCTTCAAGTTGGATAACTCACGAGAAAACCAGGGAAGTCTGTGAGACAACACCGGAGTCCTCAATGGGACACAAACTTCAAAAAGAGAATCGAGAGTATTATAAAACAAAGAAATAGCTTGATTCATGTCTGAACATCTGTACAAGGAGGACCAATCTGTTGAAAGAATGAGACTATTTAGTTTGACAAAGTTAGTTTTACTAAAGTTACAGGATTTGGGCACAGGGCAGGCACTAACAATTGGTGCACGAAACGGCAGATCAACAGTTAGTTCCAAAGTGGGATGAAAGTTGTCTTCTGGGAAGACAAGAGGGTCAATTCTAGCGACTGCGTAGTTGGTAGAATCCAACACGAATATCAGATCCAAAGATCTTCCATTTTTATTACGCATTGGATTTATTTGAGTTAATGATAACTCGAACAGGCCATCAATAAATAAATGTGAAGTACAAGGGAGCAGCAGGCCAGACTCGCCAGAAGGGGACCATGCTATTTCAGGTAAATTAGAATCACCAAAGACAATTAATATGTCCCTATTGGAAAGCAATGATGAAACATGTTGAATATATTCTAAATGTTTAATATATACCGTCATGTCGGATTGTGGCGGGATATAAGAACAAGTGATGTAGACCGAGAAGGATTTAAGTCCAACCTTGACACTGACAAACTCAATTTCCTGATTATCAGGTAGATGAATCTGGTCAGAATATAAGGCAAAGTCCACCGCAATCAAAACTCCTCCGCCTACACGAGAAGTCCGATCACACCTATAAATTGAAAATTTTGAAGAAAGAACGGATGCATCGTTAATATCAGGCTTAAGCCATGTCTCTGTAAACACTAAAATTTTAAAGTCAAATGCTAAACTATCTACATATAGTCTTGGAAGCTTAGATTTAAGTCCTCTTACATTCTGATAGGCCAGAAAAAGGGACGAAACTAGTTTTTTGGACACAAGCAGATGCTGGCGTTCCAGAAGGCAAGGAATTGGGAGGGATGGAAAGCTTGACTGACCTGTGAGTTTTCTTTTTGGCCGTGTATTCTTTTACTAAGATGTGACTCGGCCAAAAACTGTTACTACAAATGCAGTCAAACAGTTCGACCAGGACACCTATTTTAAAGGAAGATATCTCCCTTGAATAATTGAACTTGAATTTTTCCACCACTATTTTGGAGACTTGAACTTTTGTCTTAATGTATGCTAAGGCATCATCCGACGAATGTTCGGGATCAAGCCTAGAAACAAAGATATGTTTCTTTGGTGGAACTCCAATCAGAGGACTAGAGGAATGAGGTCTCAAATCAACGGCGTCTCTAGTTACCGCAATTAAGTCGGCTTGACTGTCAGTAAGTGCGTCTCTAACTGGACGACTATCGGCAATAACAACACTTGATGATTGCCCAGACTTTTCGGAAACTACAGCTAAATTCGTCTGCAGGGAGAGACCATTTCCTGGAGAAACGGAAATCGCCTCATCCTTACGGCCACCATGCGGGATGGGGTTGTAAACGATATTAGCTGTGGAGGACGTCGCGGCCGAGACTAAGTTAGGTATCGGCAGATGCGCGGAACAATTACGCACACTAGTTTTCTTTCGCTTTGGAGACTCGTTCAGCAGCTTATAGCTTCTAAATTCCATCTCCACGGCATTAAACTCATCATAGAGTTTGCGAAAACTATATGAGAGTTGTTAAACCTATCCCTAGTCTGCCTCATAAATACCCTCATCTCGATTTCAACTTCTCGGCATGAGTCACATCCCCATTTGAGACCCCCTTTTTGCTCCTAACTATCTCTTACCTTGGCTGTGTAGCCAGCACACTTAACGTGCATGACATTTTCACACAGCCAACATGCGAGAAATGCGTTATGGGGCGCGGGGGGGTTTAAACACTTTTTATTAGAGCAGACAGACATTATAAAATTAATTGCAAATATTAATTGAAACAAGAAATAAAATGTCACAGAAAAAAGCCAAAGAAAAAACTCACTCAGTTTTAAAGCAAATTCGACACTTGGGTCAAACTTGCAGAGAAAGATTGAAAATATCTAAGAGAAATTACACAATTACACGTTTCACTTGTACGCGGTGCAAAGATGCGAGCACGAACAAAAGGAATTAAGGAAGAGCGGGAGAGCCACAAACAATGCACATGCAACAACAATGTGTGGGCGAGAGCGAATTAAAACGATAAGAAGTACAAACACAAGAGCAAAGATTAACAAGAACAGCAACAACTATGTAGGGTTTGTTGTTGTTCAGAAACAATAAGTTTAATGCTTTGATTTTGCTTTTGAATAATTAAACAGAAATAGCGCAAATTCAAATCGATGGATTGGTTTTATGTTATTAACAAAGTTAACACTGGATTATCAAAAAAATTATAGAGTCGATCTCGATGATTTTAACCCGAAAATTAATATTTAAGCAGGAGCGAAAAAAAACACGTCAATCCACGAAGAAATGCGAATGCGGATTGAATTGTTCCACAGTTTTAGCCCAGATAGAAGGTATTCTCAACTCTAGACCATTGTGTTCATCAAGAGAAACTAGTTTGGACCCTCTCACGCCATCAACTTTCTTGGTGGGTGAAACGCACACGTCTATTCCCTAGCCTTCATTATTAGAGGTAGACATTAATCGACTGTAGCGATGGAAACAATTGCAAGCCATTTTTCTGAATATTATATCAATTCAAATTGGGTTTAGAACACTGTAATTCTCTAATTCTCTTTGTTCGACATTTGTTTGTGAATGCACTTTCTGCATTCCACCTTTTCTCTCAAGCCGCGTGATTTTGGGCTTCGGAAAGAGGGAAGCAGACAATGTAAAAATTATGGTTCGCCGACAATTGTATGCATAGTTAAAAACACATACTCTTTGGCAGCTTAGTAGAATAGACGTGATAACCTTTGTGACCTTCTTAATCAAATAAATATAATTCCAACCGACAACAGATTAATACAGTCCACTCATTCATAACCACCTACACTCTATGGCCCAATTCAGGATATGTATATATCAAAATATCTTGTTTTTTACTGGCAACTTGCAAGTTACTTGTATACAGTGGTCTACAGTGGTCTTAATAATAGGAAAGGGAGCTATTTTTACAACAAATTTTTACCATCAAAAATCAGTTTATTGCTTTTCAAAATATTCTCCATAAAGATCTATACAATTTTGCCTGCGTTTGAACTTATTGTCGAAGCACTTTTGCCACTCTGAATAAGGTATCTGCAAAACATGCATCATGAATGCCGCAACCGCTTCTTCAGGTGTCGAAAAACGTTGACCTCTCACACTGTTTTTCACGTGCGGGAATAAAAGAAAGTCATTTAATGCCAAATCAGGACTATACAGCGGATGACCCATTAATTCGATGTTTTGGGTGCTCAAAAATGCAGTTGATTGAGCTGATGTGTGAGAGCTCGCATTGTCCTGATCCGTCTTCGGCGGTTGGTTTTCCTAATTTCTTGGAAGACAACTGGCAAACAAATGGTTGTGCACCACTCAGGATTGACTGTTTTGCGTTGTTCTAGTGGTACGGCTGCGCCATGTCCAGTTTTTCCGAAAAAAACAGGCGACCATTTGCTTGGAAGTGCTTTGTGCGTGCACAACTTTTTTTTGATTTGGCTTATCTTGAAACACCGACTGCTGTTATTTCATAGACGTGTTTCGAAGCACCGCGATCGTATTTTTTGAGCATTTCCTTCGACCAATCGACAACAGATTGTGAGGGATCCAAAGCGAACAGATTTTTTTGAAAGTCCAATGTTCATGCAATAGTGAATGTATGCTGGTCCCACTAATGCCTAAGTTTGTCTCAATCGCACGATAGGTCACATGACGATCTTGCAATGTTAGTTCGCGCACAGCAGCAATGGTTTCGGAACAAAAACTGATTTTGTACGACCTTCAGATATTCGTCTTGGAGTGACCTACAACCCCAGGATTGAATTCACCATACCCATCAACGTGCACACCCTATAGAAGAAATACGTATCTGCATTGCACGACGCTCTCAAAATATCTATTACAAAATTTTTTTTCTTGCAAAATACAAGGCGGTGCAAATACATGGATTTTGCAGACACCACCAGGCATGCATACGGTTGTTTTATATACATACATACGTATGCATTTCTTCTGAAAAAATGTTGGGATCAACTTCTGATCGCTAATTTCAGAGTTGCTCCCTTAAAGACAAAATCAATCCCTCGACTTGAGTTTTGTGCTGCACACTTGTTGGTAAAACTCAATATTAAAAGTGTAGGCTTCTGGTCGGATTCTCAAGTAATTTTACACTGGCTCAAGGGAGACTTTTTCAACATTCGTAACAAACAGAGTTGCAGAAATCCATTTCTCATTATGTACGCGATACAAAAGTGGGGGAATTAAAGTCACAACGTAGATGATCTAATCAACAGTTTACAAGACGACAGCGAAGCCAAAACAGTTGCAGCCATAGTTAGAGATATACATATAGAAAATGGATTCACACTAAGAAACTGAAGCTAAAGCTCAACAACGTTCTTAATATTATTTCCGCATTGTAAAGAGATTACAACTGCTGATGATTATATTGTGTCACACTGTTGGCCTAAAAATGTTACTGCAAAGAATTGAAGGCGCGGGATTAGCATGCGATAGGGAATTACCAGAACCACTGCTCACTATGTCCTAATCCGAACGGGAGAACTAAAATTTCCTCGCTACAACTCCGCAACACAGGTGGATCTTCGCAGCCGTAACCTATGGTCAGAATATGCACACGTCATTAGTAGCAGCCCTAAAACATAATAATGAATCTTAAACACATCAAGTTTGCAATGGAGTACAAATATTTTGTTTTGGGGCTAGATCCCAAAACTACATCAGATATGTTTAAATTGCTGTCAAATCAGCCCTTCCCTCTGAATTAGTTCACTTTACAGCAACTCTTGACATTGAATTTATTAGTGTGAAAATTTCCAAAATCTCTCTGTCCTAATCTTCTGTCTTTATAACTTGCTCATATATTCCACCAAAATCTAAAATGTCGGATAACACCATCCATTTAAAAGCAACTTACTAATCGTTCTTGGGAATTTTAATTTGCCTGACATTACATGATTTCCATCAGATGAGTCTTCCTTGCTGTTGCCTTCTTCCTTACACTGTTTTTTTGATGGTCTCCTTTAGTTATCCTTAACAATATTGTCCTGTGCATAATATAAGTGGAAGATTACTAGATCTTATATGTTAGATTCTTCCGACTGCTGTTTCGAGAATTGATCCTTCAGTTGTCCGTGGAGACAATTTCCATCCAACTTTGGACTTAACCTTCCCTTTCGATTGCAGATTGCAACTCGATGCCTCGCACTCTTTGCTTTTGTAGAATCAACTTTTCCAAGCTCAGTGAGCTTATTCTTGTTACAGACTGGTCTTATCTGTACTCTTGCAAATATATGGACGCTCCCATTTTATCTTTTTATAATACTATATTTTTACTTTTGGATGCCTTTGTTCCACGTGTGACCCATGTGTTGTCTGACAAGCCTCCATGGTTTTCACGTGATTTATCTAATTTAAAGAATGCAAAATCTAGATATTATAAGAAGTATATAAAATCCGGTCGACTGGTCAAATTTTTCAGTGCTCTAGGCATTGCAAACCTCAATTTTTCCGCGATCCTTAGCAATTTTATAACTTTGTCAACGCCAAACACAAGGCAGCAGCGCATCCGTCTTACTTATGTTTCGAAAATAATAAAGCTAATGATGATCAGGCTATTTCCGATATGATTTCTGATATTTTCAATTCAACTTATTCGATCGTCCAATTATTTTACTGCTCCTATTATCCAGTAAAATAGCCGTACCCTAGTACGGATCATGCGTTTGGTCACCTTAATATGGATCACACCAAATTAGAATTTATCCAGAGAATGAAATAAGATTTCTGGATGAAATGGAATTAGGAATATTTGCATACTCTCCAACAAAGAAACAAATGGAGAAAGTCCTCATAAAAGATGAGAGTTGTCTCACCGCCAGATGGCCCTTGTACACAAAGGCCGGGACAAGAAAGAAAGGGTAGTAAAAATAAAACTACAGGAAGGTTCGACTACAAGACCAATTACTAATATTTGTCCGTTTGTTGGTGTAAACAAAGCAAGTTCGGGGAAACGCGTTCACAAAAAACAAGAGGCATACCAAAATTGGTAACGTTAATGCAGCTTGGTGGAGAAAAATAATCCAAAAGTTACGATGAAAGGTATGAATACAACAGCCGCGTTATATTTAGATTCAATGGGTGGGGTAGAAATTATGTCTTCATCATGGGATCTTGTTCTATATGATGATATGCACAAAGTGACTTTTCTGGGTCATAAATGCACAGATAAAGAAATTTCGCCAGATGACACAAAATATGATGTTATCGAAAATTATCCGATCCCACATGATGCGGACAGCACTAAACGATTCGTTGCGTTCTGCAACTATTACAGACGTTTTATCAAAAACTTTGTTGACTATTAACGGCACATAACTCGATTATGTAAAAAGAATGTTTCTTTTGAATGGACAAATAAATGCCAAAACGCATTCCAATATCTCAAAGATAATTTAATACAGCCCACAATATCACAATATACTGCCAAAGAATTTTGCATAATAACTGATGCAAGTAAGCAAGCGGGTGGAGCAGTTTTAACTCAAAATCACAATAGTCTTCAACTTCCAGTAGCATATGTATCGCGATCATTCACTAAAAGTAAAAGCAATAAAATTACAACTGAACAAGAACTAGCAGCTATTCATTGGGCAATTACTCATTTTCGACCATATATTTATGGCAACATTTTACAATTCAAGCACATTACAGACCATTGACGTATCTATTTTTAATGATCAACCCTATTTCAAAATTGATACGCATGCGGCTTGAATTAGAAGAATACGACTTCACTGTCGAGTATATAAAGGGAAAAGAAAATTTCGTGGCAGATTCCCTATCTAGGATTACAATATCCCACTGTGAGGAATAATCGTTATGGGATTTATTATTATCCCTCACAAAAGGACGTGAAAGGGAAGATCTTAATGTACCATAATTAGATATATATAAAAACATATGCCAAACAGGCAACGGATGTTTGAGATCGGTGTGATATCAAACATATAAACGAACGTATTCTTATTATGCAAAAATATAAACGAACATATTGGTATGGTGCGAACATGCGAACGAACAAGTGGGTGGGTGTCAAACCTGATCATGCGGCAAATAATTAAAATCATCAGGATGGAAATACCATATGATGATAAACAAAACGTCAAGCGGGCAGATGGAATCAACATATGATCGTAAACAAATAGAGTGTATAAAAGAACATATGTAAAAGAAGCGACAACAAGCAAGCACAGAAACAATAAATCTTGGGCTCTGCTGGAATCTGTTCAGATTATGTCACCATAATGAAACAGAAATGTTAGAAATCCCAAGTACATGAGCATAGCCGAAATTCGTCGGCAGCATGCACTTGTTGCTAGGCCCAAGTGTGGGCGGCGGGGAGGTGAGGGGCAATCAGATGGCGCGAGCGTCGTGGGTGGCCGTCGACAGGTGACGAGAGCGTGGGAAAGTTCATGCGTGAATGTATGCGTGAGCTAGCGGCAAGCCAGATAAGCCGAAAGGATAGGTACAATGCCGAGAGTGGTTTGAGAAGCATTGGGAATTGATCAGTTGGCGGCGGGAATATAAGTTAAATTCAAACTGTGGAATCTACAATATACATGTATTATTATATTTTTTATTATATATATCGAATTATTGTTATTTTTTATTATTTTATTGGATTATTGTTATTTATTATTGTTTTATTATTATATTTAGGTGGGGGTGGGTATTTATTAAAATAGGGTTCACCAGTGGAAAAACAATGTGATAATTAATTATATATATATATATATTGTTTAATCTATAATTAGGCGATTGTAAGAGCTGTTGTAAGTTATTAAGAGCAAGGGTGGTGGCAGCCAGAGAGCGAGCGAAAGGCCGAAGGGTACGCGTACCGATGTGGGCGTATGCGTGTATACGCATTGTGAAAAGTGATCTTATGGGATCTTATGGGAGGAAGAAAGGCCGACAGTTGACGACAGGAGCTGGGCGCCCAGCAATATAGTAAGCTGCGGCTCCCCAAAAGGCAATTTCACGTAGCTCTAGGCAAGCTATGCGGCAGGGTCGGAAGATAAAGTCCACGCAAAGAATGAAGGGATGGAAAGTTTAGGAGGAATGACACAAGTACATGGAAATGTACTGGCTGCGGCGGAGCATCTCACCACCCATACTGATTGGGTCATGATGCCTATAAATACGTACGGCTGAGACAATACGGGCATCCAGTAAGCGAAGTAAATCGGAATATCATACAAAAGAAGTCTATATCCTAACGAAGGAATGTACGAATGAAGCTAATTATACCCAAATTAAGGAACATCACGTTGGCAAGAAAAGGCAAACAGGATCCATATCCTGGCATATCCTTGTGAGACAAATAAAAGTTGTTCAAAGCGAGACAAATGAAGATTAGGAGTTATTCCTAGCACAGATAGCAAAGACTAGGAATATTCCTAGCACAGTTAAGGAAGACCCGGAGGATTCCTGGCACAGGCAGGGAAAACTAGAAGTATTCCGAGCACAGTTAGGAAAGACCCGGAGTATTTCTGGCAGCGTGGGGAGAGACTAGGAGTAGTCCTAGCAAGTATTCGGAGAGTATCAGTGCATGAGGTTAAATAGGAAGACCTAGAGTATTCCCGGCAACAGTTAGGGCACGCAAGAAGCGTACGGCTTCCCAAACAGAACCAATCACACGTCCATCATCATACTAAACCTGCCATTACCCTAAAGAAATTGCATACCAATAAACTGAGGTATTGAAATTACAATCAAACTAAACAGTTTTCATATTTTCACAAGCGCACAATACAAATTTGTTGTGTCGTACCCCGTCCCCTGCCATTAGTAAGGACCAAAAAGGATCGTTACAACTGGCGCCCAACGTGCTTAGCTGGTGGAAAAGGATAACGAAGTTTGTTTTGGGTTATAATAGTTTGAAAAAAAAAATATATATACAAAATGACAAAGTCATGGATATTTTATATGAAGAAGGAGGAGCTTATAAGAACAGGCGAAACGTGCGGAATCACGATATCAGGAACTGTGGAGGACATGAGAAAACAGTTCGGAGAATGGGTCAAGGATCATGAGGAGGACCAAGAGGGGTAAGCATGGATCAGCTCACTAACAGCAAAATACGCCAAGGCAGCAAAAGAAAATACCAGCGCTAGTACTGCCCAGATGGAGAAGCGTGGGTGCACTGGAAGGTCCACAACGCCAGCAGCAGGCAATGTATGAAGTTCCTGGGTCAAGCAAAGGGAATACACAGAAGTCCAGAGCCTGTAACACTGTTCAAAAGAGCGACTACCCAATGGTAGGGAAACAGTTGAGGGAATGGACATTCCGATTCGACGGATGCACAAAGCCACTTGAATTCCTGGAGCAGGTGGAATGGTCAGCCGACATGTATGGACTGGAAATAAATATGATCCTGGGGGCAATGCCGGAATTATTAAAATATAATGCCCTGACATGGTACGTGGCATTGGGGATCATGGAAGGAATTCACTGAAGCGTTTAAAAAATATTTCCTATCAAGGGGATATTTCAACAAACTTGTCGACCAGGTAAAAGCCAGAAAACAAAGGTGGAACGAATCATTCAAAGATTTTATGGTCGATATGCAGACCATGATGAGACCGCTGAAATGCTCAGAGTTCGAACAGCTGGAAATAATCATGGAAAATTGAATAGCTGATTTGAAGGTATACATTCGGCCGCACGAAACTAAGACGTTGGAAGACCTGATGATGCTAGCGGACGAGTTCGAGATGCTTGAGATGGAGAGGACGCAGCTCAGACAGAAGTCGGAGGAACCGAAGACGCACACACAGATGAATGCACAAAGGCGGAGAGGCCTGCAGGAGAACTGGCATAATAATGTGCAGGCCATGCCTGGACGAAGAACCACCAGCACAATGAAGGAGTATAATAAATGTCTCCAATGGTTGGGTGGAGAATCCAATACAGGCGTGCTGAAGGTGTGGGTCTGTAGAACATTGGGAACAAGAATGCAGGAATAGGAGATTGCTGTTCTGCTGGATATGTGGGAAAAACCGGCGCCAACAGCTCCCCGCAATTAATAGGAAAACTGTGGGAGGAGAACCAACAAGCAGTTTTGTGAGGCAGGCCAAAGACTACACAGGCACGAAAACAGGTGCAATTGGCAGATGGATCAATAAAGGACATAAAATGGCAATTGGTCGCCATGATACAATTGGGAGACAAAGAGGTGATGATGCCATTCCTAGTGCTACCAGATGGAATCGACGTAGTGGTGCTAGGATGGAATTTCATTAAAGAAATGGGAGCAACAATTGCATGCGCAGCTCTCAACAAAAGAATTCCACCTAGGAGCAGGGTAAATGGCAAACTAGCTGAAAGAATATCGTCCATTGGAATAACTGATGCAATTTTATTCAAGTAGAGTAAGCAGAATTGGCCTGTGTGATGTGTGTGATGATAAACCCATAATATAAAGAAGCTATCCAAAAAATCCAAAAATGCAAGAGATTATCAACGAACAGGTGGACGAGTTAATGGAAATGGGATACATAGAGCGTTCAAGTAGCCCATACAGTTTACCAATAGTAATAGGGAAAAAGAAGCAAACGGGGAAATGGAGGCTTTGCGTAGATTTCAGAAAGATTAATGGAAAATCAATAAAAGACCCCTATCCAATGCCAAAAATCGACTACATACTAGATCGAGAAGCAAAATTTATAAGCAGTTTGGATCTAAAGGATGGATATTGGCAAATACCATTAGAAGAAAACAGCAAGAAAATGATGCAATTTCATGCAAGTAGAGTAGGCAGAATTGGCCTGTGTGATGTGTGTGATGATAAATCCCATAATATAAAGAATCTATCCAAAAAATCCAAAAAGGCAAGAGATTATCAACGAACAGGTGGACGAGTTAATGGCAATGGGATACATAGAGCGTTCTAGTAGCCCATACAGTTTACCAATAGTAATAGGGAAAAAGAAGCAAACGGGGAAATGGAGGCTTTGCGTAGATTTCAGACAGATTAATGGAAAATCAATAAAAGACGCCTATCCAATGCCAAAAATCGACTACATACTAGATCGAGAAGCAAAATTTATAAGCAGTTTGGATCTAAAGGATGGATATTGGCAAATACCATTAGAAGAAAACAGCAAGAAAATGACAGCATGTACGTCGCCAGAGAAAGCACCAAAGAACACAAAGGAACTGCGGCAATATCTGGGAGTAGAGACAATGGTGCAACCGTTAAATGCGTTGTGAAAAAAGAAAAGAAAATGGGTATAGGAAGAGTAACATCAATCAGCTTTCGATATGGTGAAAGGAAAGTTGATGGCGGACCCGGTGCTGGCATGTCCGGATTTCTTAAAGATGTTTGTACTGCAAACGGACGCAAGCAACTATGGCGTGGGAGCAATATTAACACAGAATACAGATGAAGGGTAAAGGGTAATCTCATACGCCAGCAGAACATTAAACCCAGCAGAACAAAACTACTCAACAACGGAAAAAGAATGCTTGCCGATCGTATGGGCTGTCAGGAAACTGACACCATTTTTAGAGGGCTATCATTTTAAGGTGATCACCGACGACATGGCCTTTAAATGGTTGAACAGCATTGAAAGCTCAACAGGACGAATTGCGAAATGGGCGTTGGAACTACAGCAGTATGACTTCGACATTTCTTACCGAACTGAATGTACTAGCAAATGCGTTTTCAAGGCAGGCAAGTATAGGATGTGGATGGGTACAGGATATGAAAAAGAAATTAAAGGAGAATTCACAGAAGTACCCAGACTATGTCCTACAAAATGGCCAACTATACCGAAATATACAGCACAGGGCCGGACAAAAAGAGGTGGCCTCATGGAAGCTGTGCGTACCAATGGCAATGAGGCAGTGCGTAATGAGTGAAAACCACACTCCACACGGATAACTAGCGAACGATCGCATGGATGACAGCCTAGTATTTCTGGTAATACAGCGAGACATACGAGCGTATGTTACAAGAAATACAAACCAAATCAGAAGCAAGCGGCAAACAAAATGTTGACACAAGTCCCAGAGTGGCCATGGGAAACGTAAAATATTTGGGAAAATGTTACAGGAATTGGGATGCACGCACCAATTAACGGCCCCATATACACCACAGGAGAATCCCACGGAAAGGGCAAACAGGAAGGTCAAGACGATGATCGCGCAATTTGCAGAGGAGAATCAGAGGAGATGGGACGAGATGTGGCCAGAATTAATGCTAGCTGTTAACTCGCGCGTGTGAGAGTCAACGGGATATACGCCGATACTCATCACGCAAAGAAGGGAGCCGCGACTATCGAGGTGTTGGTTCGCCGGAATCTAGAAAGGGCGGCACAAGATCTGAGGCGACGACAAGGGAGACCTCAAATTGGGACACGGTATGGGCGAAAGTGCATTACCTGTCAAATGAAGGATTCGCGGCAAAACTAACGCAACGACATGGTGGGCCATATAAGGTAGTAAGTTTCATATCCCCAGTAATCTGTAAGATGGCAAATTAACCAAACGGCAAAACCAGGAATGCCCACATCAGCGACCTGAACACCCAATCCGTGCCGTCCGGCCGAATGCAATACTTACATATGGGAGGTCAACACTATATGGGCGAAGAGATGCGATCCAATCAAAGTCAGACCCATAATGACATAAGAGCGTGAGACTGCGTAAAACCACATACATAAATATAATACATGAAACCAAAATAATATACATGCAAAACAAACTTACTTGAATTTGCATATTGCGAATCTGCAGGCCAAGACTGCAAAACTGATAAAGAAATCTACAGGCAGTGACGGCAAAACTATAGACAATGGTTGGTGAATGGTAGGCAATTAACGCACAAATAAAAATAAATTGGATTTAATAACGAGTTGGGATTGGTCAAGAAATAACCACAAGAGTCGGTCCAGAGAGGAGGGTATTGGCTATATAAGACCATTGTGGTGGAGGAGTGGGCGGTGGCAGCACAAGAACCCCTCCAGCAACAACAACAACCACCCCAGCAACAGCATCCACCACCTCAGCAACAACATCCACCACCTCAGCAACAGCAACAACCTCCCCACCGCTGGTGAAATTGGGAAACTCTTTGGCTTGATTATAATTTCAAATAATCTATTTATTAAAAAGTAATTTCTGGAGCTTTCAGCCAGATTTCGGGCGATGATGGGCTTGTGATAGTGTATGTCTGGCATGCTCGGGATACCGTATGCTGTATACTCTTGCCGGGAATACTCCAGGTCTTGCCTATCTAACCTCATACACTGCTACTCTCCTAATACTTGCTAGAACTACTCCTAGTCTCTCACCACCGTGCCAGGAATCCTCCGGGCTTTCCCTAACTATGCTAGAATACTCCTAGTCTTTTCTATCTGTGCCAGGAACACTCCGGGTCTTCCTTAACTGTGCTAAAAATACTCCAAATCTGCCCAATCTTGCCAGGAATACTCCGGGTCTTCCTTCGCTATGGTAAGAATAGTCCTAGTCTTCTTTATCTATGCTAGGAATAACTCCTAGTCTTGATTTGTTTTGCTTCAAACACCCTTTATTTGGCTCGCAAAGATATGCGAGGATATGGATCCTCTTTGCTGCTCCTTGCCAATATGGGTTTCCTTCACTTGGATGTAGATGTCTTCACTTGTATACCGCTTCGATTGGATATAAAACTTCATTTGTATAATACTTCCCACACTAGATCCTCCTGTGGCCGTGCGTATTTATAGACATCTTGTCCCAATCAGGATGCGTGGTGAGATGCTGTGGCGCAGCCAGTACTTATCCAAGTACTTGTGCTATTCCTGCGAAACTCTCCATCACTTTCTTCTTTGTGTCGACTTTATCTGCCGACCCTGGTGAAATTGCATTTTGGCTGCAGCTTAATATATATTTGTGCGCCCAACCGCTGTCGTCAACTGGCTTTCTTTCTCCCTGGTAACCCATACACACATACTTCGGTATGCATACCCTTCGGCCTTTCAATCGCTCTTTTGCTGCCACCACCTTTGCTTTTACTTGTTAACATAAGCTCTTACGCTCTATCAGAGATTGAACATGCATACGTCTACTTATATAGTATACTTTCAAATTAAATTTCAAAACTTAAAAATTTTTTTTTTATTTACTGGAAATTTGTCATTCTTTAACTTATATCTATGAGTATAATGAGTATAAATACTCAGCGCTAGAGATATGGAAAAATTAGATTCAGGAGATGTGGTTGGCTCACAATTCAATATACATTTCATTATTATATTTAGTTAAAAAAAAGAAATCTCCAACCACATTGTTAGTAGTAAAGCCTATTAATTGTTAGTTTTTCGCAAGTTGCACTTTCGTGCTTCAACTTGCTCATAGTAATGTAAATTTTTTCTTAATCTATGGCACGTGACTCATCCGTTTATTCCCTTCTTTTTTGGATTAGTGCATGAGGAGCTGGCGGTGGCGGCGTCAGTTCCAATGAGCAGCAAATTGTCAGTGATTTAGATTCAACTGGCGGTCAAGGCTGCTATATACATCCACGAAATTTTCGAATAAATTGGCCCAACTGTTGGGTCAGGGTTTTCTGGTCATCGTTTGTGGTGAGGATTATGTTTGTTCGCGTTGCACCAATTTGGTCAACTATTATGATCGCTTGGAGAATGATGTGGAGCGTGTAAAAACGAATTCGATCGGTTTGTTGAGTAAGAAGTGCCACTAATGAAGATGTGGGTGTTGAGTACGTAAAGTATCACAAACAGTATCAGGTCAAATGAAGACTTCGATTCAATCAACAAATCCCACACAGGCGCAACGCAAGTCCAACGCAAAGCCACCGAGATCCATTAATGTCCTGTCACGGTCGCCGTGTTATTATTCCTCCTGCGCAGTTATAAAAATAATAATAAAGCTTATGTTCAAGTTGGTTGCGCATTTAATAATGATTTTATTCATTTTAATTTTGTTCGGCTTAAGTCTAATACATACATAGTGTTCTTATATCTACGTATATATTATGTGTACATATGTATGCAGAAAGCATGCATATGTTACGTATGTATGGTTTGACCACTTGAGGTGCAAAGTGCACGCTCAGCATTTCCCACGCTCAGCGAACGGCTTGTACATAAGCGGTAGATCGTGTTACTTATGCGTTGGAACGTTTATGTATTTCTATGTGGTCTTTGGGTATTTGTATATTTGTATATATTATGACAAAGTGTCACAATGTATTAACTGAATGGTATACCCTTAAATTGGTAGGGTAGATATGCTACAATACTTCATAATCGGCTAACTAAGCATATATTTAATTTTACCAATAATTTACCCTACTAAACCCTATCTTAATAAATAACCAACCACTCCTAAATGTTATATAATAATAATAAGAATAACAATAATAACTATATATGTAATAGAAATATATAATAATAAATATATATAATAACAAACAACAATATGAGCAACAACTCATATCTTTTCATATAAATTTTCCCCTGCATAGTTTTCACTTTAACTTACATTCCCGCCATCGCCTGATTAATTCCCAGTGGCTCTCTAACCTATGCACTGTGCGTGCTCACGAATATTCGTCTGGCTCTCCGACTCTCACCATTGCACCTGTCTCTTTGGCTTATCTGGCTTGTTGCTTTCTCACGCATGCACTCTCCCACGCTCTCGCCACCTGTTGACGACCACCCAAGACGAGCGCGTCATCTCACCTCACCTCCCCGCCGATTATGGCTGGGGCCCTCAGGTTTTACCCTAGCGATCGGTGCATGACGCATCCCAACGGATTAACCCGCATTCAAGCTTTGTTATCTTTTCGTGCCTGTTTGTCTCGTTTCTTTCGCACATGTTCTTGTGTACAATTTATTTGTTCACGCTCATATAGTAATTCTTTTTGCAACGTACGACCAGGTTCGACATCATACCGAATGTTCTTTGGCGTGTTCGAATTGATACAATGAAGCAATGTAAGTTCATGTTTGATATTACACTTAAATGTTCGTTTGTTTGTTTGTCCCATGCTAGTATATTATTTTATCTGTTTTCAATGTTGAAATAATCTGCGCCAAATTACTTGCCCAAACTATAATGTTTTTATAATCTGCTCATATATTCCTCAAACTTCTGATATACATAGTTATTTATAAGCATCATGCTGTTGCCTTCAATAATATTTTTTATTGTCCTAGGTGACTTTAATTTCACACTTAGTCTCTTCATCACAAATTGACTTTTTGGCTGAGTAGTTTGAAATTCCAATGTTTCAAACAGCGTTTCTTAATAACGTCCTCTGTGGAAATTGGGTAGAGTTCTTGGAAATTTTTGTTTCTTTCTTTTTTATTTGGAAGATGCTATCGATCTAATCGATATTTTGTCCGAAATGTAAATGTTGGGCTCCAAAAATTCGATGGATTCCTTCCATAACTATTCTGCAAACATATTTCACTGTGATTCGTAATCTTTAATTTGAAATATTTGTAAATAAAAAAATGACAACAAAAATTTCTTTATAAATCGTGATTACACATTTTTGACTAACACTGGCGAAGTGTCGTTTATTTGTCCATCGATTTTGTTTTTTTCCCGAATACATTTAGACGTATTAACACATCTCCATTCACATGTAGTACATATGTATGTACATACATATATACATAGATATCTCCTTCACATATTTATATTCACATGCCCATATGTTGTGAAGTTTAAGTGGTTCATGTAAAGCGAAAAACAACGTGCCGAGATTGCTTTGCATTTCAAATGGTATCGAAATAGATATGTATGCATATAAGTATATTCTCCAAAAGTTTTAATTAAAGAATTTTTGTACAGTTTGTTGATTGCGATGGGGATGTAAGGTTATTTCGGTCTAAAAATATACTCTTATAAATTTTTCTTGAACAATTGGTTTGTTCCAATGGGGTATTGTTTGACAACATCCAAATCTTTTGCAACAGTCATTCATATAAGGTACGTTTCAGATTTATAAAGCCACCAATATACATACATACATATGTACATAAATACATATGTACATAAATACATATGTAGGTATGTATGTATTTTCATTATTAGTAAGTACATATGTATGTACATACAAACGTACACTTGCTCGCAAAACTCAGCGTACACATAAAAAATAGTTCAATTTTTAAGTTCAGATGTCAATTATTTATATTTTAAGGCACTTCTTAGGGTAAAATTTTTCCACTAAATGATAGTTTACTTATTTATCTATTTAACTTAACATATTTTTAATTCAAAACAACTGACAAAATGTAGAAAAAATTCAATGGAAAACAACATAACCAAAATAAGAGACCGCAAAAGTCAAAAGACAAATTCTGCGTACAGTAAAAAATTGGCAAAATACTAATACCTTTTGCTTCAAAACATCTTTTAAGCGTCTAGGCATGGAATCCACAAGTTTTTGGGTACCTTCGGCAGTTATTTTGCCCCATTCTTCCATAATGACCTCCTTCAGCATACTCTTTGATGTTATGGTGTGTTGCCGGATCCTACGCTCGAGTAATTCCCATAGATGCTTGATGGGTCAGGAGACTGGGGAGGCGATCAAAGCTGATTTTTCACATTATACAGCAACCAGAGCTTCACGTTGTGGGCTGTATGCTTCCGATCATTGTCCTGCTGGATCCAATAATCGTTCTCGAGCAGCAATTTTCGAGCACTTTGATGTAAATTTGCATTTAGACGTTAGATTTCCCACATCATTGGCCGCCATACAGCCCCACACCATTACACCTCCTTCTCCGTGTTTGACTGTTGGTACTAAGTTTTCTTTGTCTAACGCTGTTCTGCTTTTTCTCCACACAAGCTTCTTCTCTTTTATTCCAAATATACAGAACTTGCTCTCATCCGAAAAAATTACCCTGTTCCAGAAGCTAGGAGTCTTTGAGATATGCTCATTGGCGAAGTCCATACGCTTCTTCCTATTGAGCTGTGATATGTGCGGCTTCCTACGGGCAACTCGGCCATGGTACCCAGCATTTTTCCACACCCAACGAACGGTATCTTCGGAAACAGGCTTTGAGAAACGTTCTTCAACTTCCAGAAGTCCTTGGTTGGCGGTTGTTTTTGGATTTTGAGCCACCAATTGAACAACACGCTTCTTGTCCCTTTCTGATAATATGCTCGGTCTGCCAGATCGGGGCTGCGACAATATGGAGCCAGTTGTCACATAGTTATTGTACACTCTCTGGTGCGAGGAATGTGTTCTGCCCACCAATTGTCCAATTTCACGGAAGGATTTGCCCTCCAATCTATATTTCAGAATAAGTTTCCGAAGTTCTACCGATATTTCTTTTCTTTGCTCTCCATGATACGGCATGCACAAAATTCAATTTCAAGTGATTGAAAACGAGACGGATCACCGTAAAGGAGTAAAAAAAATGAAAAAACCTAACGGTAATCGCGAATTCCTTCACAGCACGCAGAATTTGTCAAATGAACGCAGACTTTTGCGGTCTCTTATTTTGGTTATGTGGTTATCCATTGAATTTTTTGTACATTTAGTTAGTTGTTTTGAATTAAAAATATGTTAAGTTAAATAGATAAATAAGTGAACTATCATTTAGTGGAAAAATTTTACCCTAAGAAGTGCCTTAAAATATAAATAATTGACATCTGAACTTAAAAATTGAACTATTTTTTAAGTGTACGCAGAGTTTTGCGAGCAAGTGTATGTACATAAATATATCGGTGCAATTTTTGATGTAACTATGTATGTATGTATATTCTATCTTGATGGAACACAACAATGAATTCGAATTTTGCGATTGGTAGAGATAACGATACTTTTTTGTTTTGAAGAATTCTATTTTAAGCGTGTTTCATAAGTATAATTCCATTTCCAATTAATGAGTTTTTTATTGAAAATATATTTATACATATATTTTTATATATACATATATTGGAAAATATGTACATATGTATGTCAAACTTGCTTTCCATTTTTGGAATAAACACTGAAAATTATTATTATTAATTATTCCTCTCTCAATTTCCATCCAAACCATACTCTTAAACCGAATTTTATTGGCGATTTTCTTTGTATAATTTGGGTACTAAGATTTTCAACGGGATTGAGGCTGGTGGTTTTTTACTCAGGTCATGCCAATAGTGCCGGGTTTACTATACTACTTGTATTTTTACAGTAACAACTAATTGGGTTATAATTTTGTGTGACTTACGGATGACCACTGTATCCATATTTTTACGTCCATGCGAGCAAGTTTGTGTCCAGATTTTAAAGCTGGAACGCAAGTCACAAGCTTATTTTTTATAAAGTTCGATAATTTAAATGTCCGCCAAACAATGGTGCGACTGACATGTTTGTCCACATCTTGCAAGTTGCACAAACTTCTCGATCTATTTATGGCTCTATCTATAGAAAGTAGTTTTTTTTCTTCCTGTCCATAAGCCTCGGAACCTCTCAAAAATTTTGGATTGTGGGCCCCTGCCTAGTTTGCGCGAAGTTATTCTTCCACTGAATCCTTCATCCTTGTAGGCCATTAAATATTTAACCTATTTCCAGGTCTATCAAATTTTCTCCTCGCGGCATGAGTACGTTGAACTGAATTTTATCACTTCACAAGAAAAAATAATGATGTTATCACTAGAACTTCGGAAAACTCATTAATTGAAAGTGGCGTTCAAGTTGAGTATTATTAAAGTAATAAGTTACTAGCTGAAAGGAAGATCTATAAAACGACATGACATTACACTTCGAAATATTAAGATTTAATAAGTTAATTTCACACCAAGTCTGGAGGTTATTAAGATCGGCTTGAATCAGACGCGGGGAATTTAAAGAATCTTTGAAACTAAGGAAAAGTTTATCATCGTCAGCTTTCATAAGCACACGAGAGTGAATTACGACGGAATGTAAAGGTCATTAATAAAGACGGTAAAAAGCAATGGTCCAAGATGGATACCCTGTGATACCTCCTAAGTTACTTTGATGGTCTTAGACAGTAAAGATTTAAATAGGACCTTTTGTGTACGGTCAGTCAAATATTGCAGAATCCAGCTAAGTAGAAGGCGTGGAAGGCCGATTTCCTTCAGCTTGTACAAAAGCAGTGTATGATTAACAGAATGAAAAGCCTTACTGAAGTAGGTATAAATGACATCAGTTTTCGATTTATTCCTGAATCCATCGATCGATAAAGAAGTAACCTCTAAAAGGTTAGTGTTAGTAGATCTCCGTTTCATGAGCCGATGTTGGGTAGATGAAAGTACAGAACTACAGAAATGTTGCAATTGAGAATAATTATAATTTTCTCAAAGGCCTTCGGTATAGCGGACAATTTAGAAACACCCGTATTATTTGATGCTACGGACTTTTTACCCTTTTTATGGAGAGGAATACTTATACTTTTGAAACATGCATAAAATTGAATTCTCCAAAACAAAAAAGTATCGTTATCTCTAATCGCAAAGTTCGAATTCATAGTTGTGTCCCAACAAGTATTTTGATAGATATAGTAACATCAAAAATTTCACCGATACAACAATCATGAAAATATATTAGTTGCGTTATAAATGTGAATCGTACCTGATAAAGCCATTGGGGGCAAATTTTTATGGATGCCCTTGGAAAAAAGTGTGGCGCAGTGGACATTAGATTTTAATTTTCCAAAGAAAAACTCAGTCAAGTTTCTTCAAAAAAATCTTTTTCATTCAACTAAAAATTTAAGCACAGCGTTACCTGGCTAATAATGCGCAGTGACAGTGGCCACTGATTTTTAGAACGCAAGTTGTGATAACTATAAGGTTTTTCACTGTACTAAAAAACAAAGTGGAGGAACTGAACTAACTCCTGCTTTAAAACATTAACTGTTTACATTTTTGTAACTTTGTATAATCTAAGTTTTATTTACATTTTTAGCAGTTTAATGATGGAATTCCTTAGAGAGAATACCTTATTAATGGAAGTGGACTTGGAGCATGTTGATAACTATAAACCTACTATAAAAAACCAACCCGAAGATACTGTTCGAACACTTTTTACGGAACAACCTGTAAATGCTGATGATTTTCAGGGTGAAGTTCAAACTTTAGATCAGTGGGATAATAATTTTGAGAAATTTAAGTTCCCATTTCCTGAAAATGAAAGAAAGGTAAAGTTCGACAGTGCATATGCACTAGGTGACCATAACTACACGTCGCAAATTGTCTCGTGTAAAACAAACTTGAATACCTTTAAGCAATCGTTGTTGAATCAGATTTTCCCAAATGGATGTTACCCTCAAGCAATTCCAAAAAGCATATCTTGTTTTATTGACCGCACGCTTACTACCCTACAAATGCTTCAAGTCGACTACAATTTTAAAGAGTCAAACATAGCTTGCTGTGAAACTGTATTACATAATAGATCTCTCAATCAAGATGTACCAGAAAACTGCAGAGAACCTCAAGAAGTTGAACTTAATGATGAATACTTTGAAGGTCTTTACAATAATGTAGTGAATGATAACTTAAAATCACGTTTAGCAGATATTATGAATTTCGCCAGAATATTATACCACGAGTGTAAGACAATTTCAATAAAATCGGAGTATACGCTTAACTTATTTATCCGAGATAAGATACAGATGCTTCGAAAGATTTCAACGATGGAAAATCCCAGTGTGACTACACAGACCTCTATATCTACTAAACGATTTTTAAAAAAACGGTATCAACAAAATTATAAGGCTAAAATAAAACTTCTAGGGGAAACATCTAGTTCCTCCTTAGAAAATAATATATATTATAAAAAACAGGAAGAAAAAATTTCCACATCATCCAAATGTGAAAGTAATTCGGAACCATTTGTAGTGAACCGAATGAAGCACTGCAAAAATTATACATACACCCAACTTCAAGAGTTTAGCGATGACATTGATCTTTCCAAATATATGAAGTTGGAGATCAATTATAGAAAATTTGAGGAAGTTTCTGATGACAGTGAGAAAGAAAATAAAGATTGCGTTACATCGAATGAGGATACAGACAAGGCGATCGAAAGGTTTGTATATTTCGAAATTACTACAATTAGATTAAGCTCATAACAAAAGCATTAATGGCCCATAAAAACAAGTAATCTTCATTTTAATTTGCTTAAGTATTAAGTATCCTATTCAGATTTATTATCAATTATGAATATTTCGATGAAAAAAACGAATTTAACCGACCATTGAAAAACCAAAATCAGAATTTCAACTTGGTTTGCACTTTCCGGAAAGACTGTTCAATTCTGATGACTGCGAATGCCAATATTTTGCGAAGATGATGCATGTTTCTTTTACAAATACGTAGTTCAATAACCTAAGCTGAAAATCGATTCAGTAAGGGGTGCGTAAGGCGTGTCCATGTGAAAGAAAGGAGGCAGGCTGAGGAACTTAGAAGCAAAAGAAATTTTTCCTGTAATTTTTGTAATTTTATGTCCTTATTTTACGCTGATGTGTTCCGCAGTCTACAGATTTTACATTGTGGCACTTGATTTACCAACACTATTGATTCTATTTATAAAGTTTGAGTTATTCAAAGAATCGAAAATTTTTGAAAACTCAAACAATGGGAAAAAACTATTAGGTGAAAATCTCTCATCAGAAAACAAAAATTGGCGGTCGTAATTTTCTTTGTATTTTTCGGAAAAATTCTCTATTGGCCGGACTCTTCCGAACGGGAACACATTTTTTATACCCTGTACCCATAGGGTAAAACGGTATATTAAAGTCGCTAAAATGTATGTAACAGGCAGAAGGAAAATTCAGAAGGAAAGTCGATTGAGACGTGTCCGTCTGTCCGTCCGTCCGTATGAACACCGAGATCTCAGCGACTATAAGAGCTAGAGCAACCAAATTTGGTGTCACTATCCGTCTATTGTATAGGCAGGTTCAGTTTGTTTCAAATTTTTGCCACGCCCACTTCCGCCCCGATAATTTGGAAAAACTATAACTAGAGCTATAATAAAGATATCGCATTCTTATTTATAGCTAGAATGCGCCAGCTGTCGAAATCGGACAATAATTATCGGAGATATACGTATTTCCATTTTGTACTGAAACGCCCCATGCAAAATGGGCTGTTAAGTGTGAGCGAGATAGCAATTGGTTCGCTGTTGGTGCATACTAAAAGAATTTTTTTTGTAAATTGATGTGCGATTTTGATAGTTTTTGACTTTATAATTCAATGTCGGCAGGGACGACTTGCTTGCTTCATTACGAATAATAATATTTCATGTCGGTAGTAATAAACTTGATTGATATTTTATGAATACAGTCATAATAGCAAAATTATAATATGGACCTCTCTTATTTATTTATGGTTCTTAAAAGGTTAAAAATTCTAATGGGTTATAATATTGTTAGATCGCTGTGTGACAAAGGGAACTGAAACCCGTTATGTCATGAGGGTTTCTCGGTGAGTCTTCAAATTTCACACAAATTTCTGCAATATTGGTACTCATTACGAATTTGCAATAAGATATTCGAAATCTGATCCGGATGAATTATGTTTCTCCGTTGTCTTATGGCACGATAACACCTGTTGGTGCTATTCAAAAATTTTAGCGGCCTCGGATCTAAACATTCTAGGAAGTTCTAGAGCTTATCTTTGTTGTTGTTGTGTTGGATTCTTTCAATTGTTTTGTATTTAAGAATTTATGATTAATTTAAGTAGATTTTTTGAGTATCCATATCTGGCAATAGAAGTAACTGTTGTTTTTTAAACCAAGTTATTTTTAAGTATACTTTATAAGGTATACTTTTAACAATATTCTGCAATTTTTTATTGAAAAAAAGAGCCTGCCCAGAACAACTTAGAAAAAAGCAATTTGCTGTGTTCTCTGTATGTCGGTAGAAAATTATCTACATTCAAAAATCACAGCAATCTCAAAGTATTGGGTTAAAACCACAACGTTTTCCGATTTCACCATTTAAAAATTTTTGTTGGCGTTCTAAAGTGTAAGTAAGCTGCTGTTTTTAACTAAAAATTCCCTTTGGTGAAGGAAAACCATTTTAATTAAACAACTTTATCTAAACGTTGTGGTTATGTATTTTATATGTAGAAAATGTGTACCAAGTTTGAAATCGGTCAAGTAGTTTTGAAAAAAAATGATATGCAAAACGCATTTAAAAGTTTTACGCTACCCTTGAGCTTTATGAGTTGATTCTTACTACAGACTTTTTTACCTTTGATGAACTGTTTTGGTTTTCTTTGAAAAAATTGAAGGAAATGAGTTTCAAAAGAAATTTAACAATGTTGTGTCCGATGGCTTTATCCAAAGTAATTTCTTTCTAGATACAAATTATCTTTCAGTCCTCATATTTCCGCCACAGTCTGTTAAGCAGCGAGTGTTTTTGGTTTTTTTCTCGAAGGTCGAAGGAAAATAATTTTCAAAAGAAAATTACAACCGTCTTAACCTTAACCTCTACTAAAAACGTTTATTCTTAATCATCATCTCGTAGTTTATTTTAACTATTGTTGTCTGCTTTTGCGGGTGGCGATTGCTTTAGTTGTACCAGCTCTAGTAAGTACTCTTATCAGTAACTTCTGTATCTTTCAGTACGAAGCAGCGATCGAATGCTATCTTACTCTTATCAGCCCATTTTGTACATAATTCTAAACTTTAGTTTGATACAACTTTAGTTTCGTTTTTTCTAAATTTTAGAAGCGAAAGTGAGAGTAGGTAAATCTTAAGAAAAACTCGAGCTGCGTAGATATTAGGGAACTACCTAGAATGTACTTAACTAATTTAAGTCAGGATCACCTAAAACAAAGCATGTAGTCTTCTTGGAAACAAAAAGAAAATGGTCCCTGTATTTTGATGTTCTGTAAATAATTGAAAAATTAAAAATGAAAAAAAACGATCTTTACAATGTTGATAGTTAATAGTGGGTGATTTCGGTATAGCCATTAATTTAGTAGACCTTTTCTTTGCACACATCCAAAAAATTATATCTAAAGCACAGCAATCGGCTGTGATACCAATCGGTATTAAACCGACATGTTCTCATTTCCGATTGTCTTAATGTAGAATAGTGTTCAAGTTAGTATAAACAGAACAGCCTTAAATCAAGTTAAAATAGTTTGTTTCGCATTGTAAAATTTCGCCTAGCGTTTTGTAGTACCAATAAACATGATGCTTTGTTGGCTACTGATAAAAAACAAAGTTAAGTTTTGCATCAAGAATAAATACCATCATTAAATATTAAGTAAAGTCAAAGAAAACATGCAAGTAAATTAATAGAATTAATTAATATTAAGCTCACAAATAAATAAAAGGAACAGTGGTGGAACACACTAAGAACAAATCGACAATGAGAGCAATCAATTTAAGTAATTATTAACCCTTAACATACATACATATATATTTAAAGTATCCTGTGGCGTTAAAAAAATGTCTTTATAAACAAGAAATTCATATTTGAAACAACAAGCTATCTAGGCCAAATTAACAATTTAAGATATTATTTTTTTCGTTTCAATTTCAATAACTTATTGTGTTACAGACTTACTAATTTAAATGGATTAAACAAGCGTTATGGAAACCATATACATTTCAAAGGCAAGGAAAAAATTCAATGGAAACCATTAGGTAAAAGAAGTGCAAATAACATTCATGAGTTAGACGATAACCTGGAGGCTTATGTTACTGATAAGAGTTTAAAAGAAGTGAGTATATAAACGAAGGGGAAATGTTTATGTAAGATAAAAAAAAGTTACTATATGTATAGAACTATATAAAAAGCACATTTTGATACTAATTTTTAATTTTTCAAATTTAGAGTGAGGATGAAAGTATTACAGAGCATCAATATCTATCTCGATATAATGAACAAATTAAATTACAATTATTAAATGAATCGAATAGTGATTCAAGGTTATCAGACTATTCAATCCTTCCAAAAGAAACGTTCTCCGATGAAATAGAAGATAAAGCGACAGAAATTGTAGAGAAGTTCTTACAAGTATTTAAATCGAACGACGATGAAGATCTTAATGCAGCCATTGATACCGAAAATAAAATTGAAAAAACACCAAAACATCATGAAAGTTTTATTTCAAACAATAATTTAAGGATAAAAAAATTGAAAAAATCAAGGGACACAGCGCTTAGTGCAGATAAACTTAACAAGCACGAAGAAATTGTTCTCAGCTCTGAAAGCGATTATTCAGACGTTGAAAACATGGAAGCTGAAGCACTAGAAGTAAAATCACGACTCATCAAACCAATGCTGCGCATAGACCAACTAGCAAATGAAACAAGAGCTGCACAAAAAATTGAAAGTGACAGGTTAAGAAGGCTTGACAAAAAACATTTCATTCTGTCAAAGGCTTTAAAAAACAATGTAAATTGTAAAAATAATTTGGACCTAGTTCTTGATTACATCGAAAGTGAAAGAATTTTTATTACGGTTGATAAAGATATTGTAAAACAATTAAAGCCACATCAAATTGATGGTATAAAGTTTATGTACGATTCGTGCTATGGTGGAATTGATCATAGTAAGAAAATTTCTGGATCGGGATGCATTTTAGCGCACTGCATGGGTCTCGGAAAAACACTTCAGGTTAAACATATATAAATCTAATTTAAAATTTTTTATTATAATGTTTCTATTTATCTCACCAGTTGATTGCTCTTCTGCATACAGTAGTATCATACAAAATACTTCATACTAGAAAAGTCCTGGTACTATGTCCAAAAAGTACAGTTATGAATTGGGCTGACGAACTCCAACGCTGGTTGGGTCCATTGAAAAGAAATGGAAATATAAAAGTATTTGTGTTTCCAGATTCCTCGTAAGTCTACTTTTACTTTAATTTTAGTACCGAGTAAGTAAAAATATATTGAAAATCATTGAACTTAGTTATCAATACTTTTTATTTCTAATTACAACATAAGTTCACAGCTTTATTATTGTGTTTGCTCGCATAAATTTCGATCTGTTTCTTTCCTTAGGAGTCAGTCGATCATTTCGGTCCTCGATTTGAGTAGCCCCGATTCAGCGAATCTGATGTCCATTAATGTTTCATATAGAGTGGTAATAGGAGGTTACAAAGAAGCTTTGGCTGCCTCAGTAGGTATAATGTAATGAATGCCCTTTGCTCTCTCTTTACCGTCTTTAACTAAATTCACTTCGAGAACGAGTAGTAAGTTCTTGGAGATCTTAATTTGCCAAATATCTCATCATGGTTTCCTTTAGATGAATGTTTCTTACTGCCACTGTCCTCGTCACATTGCTTTGTTTTTGGACTGCTTCAGTTATCCTTAACCCATGTTTACGAACGGCTCTAAAACAATTCGAAGATCTCCAAATTTTTTATGTGTGTTGGATTCCTTCAACTGCATTGTCTCAAGAATTGATCTTTTATTATTTCCGAAGACAACTGCCATGCTACTTTAGACTTAATCCAATCCAAAACTTGTATTCGCTGCTTTCGTAAACTAACTTTTTCAATTTCAATCTGTACTTTTACAAAGATATGGACTGTGCTTTTTTTTCTATTATTCTCTATGCCAAACGTGGAACATCGTTTCACCTATGTGTTGGCTGACAAACCTCCATGACATTCACTAATTTTAAAAATAATTTTTTTTTAATTTTTGAACAGATTTTTATAGATAAAAAGGGTGAATATTCAAGAAAATATAAAGAAAAAATATAGCTACAGTTATCCCCGACTTAAGATGTTTACATTTTTCTTATTTAATCCACTGACTGGTACCACCCACTGGACGGGAGCAACTAATGCCAATAAAAAATAAACTTCTCATACTGAATTTAAAAATATGAATGCATTATGATTATTGATCATTACTCCCTTCTTACTTGTATCTATGTCGCTAAATCGTCGGAACTTTAGTAATAAACACACAGACGAACGATCTAGACCTATTCCTTCAGTGGCTTTATAAAGTTCATTTGCAGAGTTAAAATTAAGTTTAAGTTCTTATGAGATATCAAACAAAGTGGTTTGCTAAATTCATAATTTGGTGCTTCGAGCCGGATCGTTGGGCATTGTTGATTATTGCTCATTTGTTAGTAATTTGTCGCAATTCGTCAATTGTGTATTGATTTTTCCTATATCGCCACTGGGGTGATATCAGCTATTGAGAGTGAGAACTTTGTGCACATACCTAGAAGAAGCGCGTGTTTTTTGGCGAAAAAGTACAAGCTAAGAGAAATTCTTTACATTCATCATGGAAAAATTAAAGGCTTTAACCAAGACCAGAGGTCGGTTGAAGACATCAATTACCAGGGCATATGGATACGCGGAGAGTCCGCCACGTGAAACCGACTTCTATATGGTTTATACCAAATTGGTGTCTTGGTGAGGAAATAGTCAAATATGAGGAAATACCGGGTTATGTGTACCGCACCAATGATACCAATGCGTATGAAGAAAAGTACGAAGTTTCAATATCTCGTCTGATAGCTTTGAAGAGTGGAGAAGCATATGTGCTTCAACTGTTTGAAGCTTGGTCATGGAGTAATCGCTTGCGAATCTAGTAGTATTGCAAGCGCCGCCATCATTTATGCTGCATTCCGAGGGACATTAAGCACCAGTTAAGATGCACTCACAGCAGCAAGTCAGTTCATATCAATCTCCTGAAGAAACGTCGCCTGAACATCAGTAGTAGTAATCAGAAACACTACTTGCCAGCAAGGTAGATCTGCCAAACCACAAGGGCATACCAGAAGCACACTGCCAACAGCGCTAATGCACAACGAAGTTTTTTCACTTGTCGTATTTTGCTAGATTGTGGCTCGGAACTTTCCTACATTTCGGAAAGGCGCACCCAAACGTTAGGAAACAATCAGAGATTTCTGCTCTCTTCGACTCAAGTCTCGGGTATCAAATCGATAAATTAATGTCAAGGCGCATGTATTAGGAAGGATAACTTCATCATTGACCAAGGATAACATAAAGGTGTCAGCGCTCGCTGTATTCGATGGCTACGAATTGGCTATCGCATCAGTTGATATTTTGATACTAAATAACCACATCTGGTCAGTTCTCACTGTCGATAAGCTGTATGATGATCAAGGACACAAAAGTGCAGTGGCTACAATATTCGGATGGGTCATCACATTAGTGAAATGCTCCTGGCAACCCGCATTCGCATAATTTCTGTCCACGGTCTCCGTAGATGGGCTGCAAAGATGGTGGGAGATGGACGAAATGCCATCATACACATCTATCAATGCTGAAGATAAAAAGTTTGAAAAACATTTCCTTGACACGCACACCCGACATGTTAATGGAATAGACAACCCAGGCATTGCAGACACATTTCAAGAAGCTAGATCCCGATTCCTCGCAGTCGAACATCGTTTAATAATAGATGATACTCTACAGTCGAAGTACATTCAGTTCATGAGAGAATATATACAGTTGGGTCATATGCAAGAATCGGATGAAAATGAAACTGATTATACCCCTAAGATGACCTTTTACCTGCCTCATTATCCGATAATGGATGTTAAGCTACGGGTGGTGTTTGACGGTTCATGCAAGATCGGAATTATCGAGGCACTTCATATCGAACTATGCATACAGCGCAGTTTATTTGATGTTTGCTTGCGATTCAGAATGTATAAGTTTTTATTTTCTGCAGACATTGTCAAGATGTTTAGACAAATTTGGGTGGCTCCTAATCATCAAAACTTCCCACGAATTCTCTGGAAAGAAGAACCCACAGCACTAATAGAGCATTTTAAATTATGTACGGCTACATATGGAACTGCCTGTGCAACATTTCTGGCAGTCAGAGTAATACACAAGGCAACGAAATTGATACTTCTAAGATTATTACTACAAAGGGCTACATTGGGAACCAAGGTTTCCCTATTGGAGAATTCAAAATGAGGTTCCCACGTTTCATTGATAACAATACCGAGGTGATTGAATTACACGCATTTTCAGATGCTTCACGAAAAGCTTACTCTGCTGTCGTCTACTACCGAGTAGCGCGCATGGATGGTAGAATAGGAGTGTCACTTACTGCTGCAAAGACGCAAGTCTCGCCTTTAAAGCAGAAATCTTTGCCACGTCTTGAATGTGGAGCTCTACTATTATCTCGGCTTGTCCAATTAATGAGGTCTGGCCTGCGCCAGAAAACTGTTAAAATATATGCATGGTGCGACTCTACCATCGTTCTTTCATGGCTTCCTAATCAACCGCATAAGCTAAAAACCTTTCTCGCCAACCGCACAGCAGGGATTTTGGAAACCATACATCGTAGTTTTTGGAGACATGTAGGAGAATCAAGCGGATTGTGTATTTCGTGGCTTGCTCGCAAGTGAGATGATTACAACCGATTTATGGTGGAAGGGTCTATCTTAGTTACACAATGAACACCAATATTCTACCATTCTTCGAAAATCACAACATTGCTGCTCAATCATCAATCCAGCAACACAACTTGAATTAAAAACGAACGCATTGATGACAGCAAACGAAGTTTCTTGGTCCAAACTGATTCGAATTGTCGCATACGTATGTCATGTCATCGGACCTGTCTGCCGATGCCAAACATCCGGTGGTTTCACCGAAACATCATCGGCTCGCTGACCTGTTACTACAGCACGAACATCGCATCAACCTTCATTCGCAATGAAGGAAACTTACAATCAGCAATGTTTGTAATCATTCTCCAAAAATAATGGATATTATTCATTGATTGAACTGCTTCAGGCAGCAACACCACACCTCAAACCAATTCATGGCCAACTTGCCTGACCGACCAGCCTTTCTGTTTGAACATACTGGATGCGATTACGATGGACCGATTGTGCTTAAAACCCATAGTGGCCGAAACCCTCGTAAGGAAAAGGGTTATGTATGTATGTCTGTGACTTCCGCAATCCATCTGGAGTTGGCAACTGTTCTGAGTACAGACACATTTTTGGCGTCATTAAAATGATATATGGCTCGCCGTGGAAAATGCTCAGTGCACAATGGTCGCAACTTTGTTGGTGCGAAGCGCACATTGGATGAAATATTACGATTTCACATTTCTGACAAGCATAACAATATCGTTTCAAGTACTCTTGAAGAACAGGGAATTAAATGGAATTTCATTCCCCCATTTGCGCCACACTGGGGTGGAAAGTGGGAGTCAGCAGTATGCTCCGGCAAACTACATTTACGACGAGTTAGCGGCAGCACAATCGTTAGATAGAAGCGTTCGTCGATTCTCGACCATTATGTGCAACTTCAGATACTTAGATCACTTATATTTCACCAGTGCATTTCTTGTTCGGCCGAACGTATATCGCAGTACCAGAGGGAAGTTATGTTGAATTTCCAACTAACAGGCTGCGCTACTGGCAGCATATTCAGGCAATGCTTCAAGGATTTTGGAAGCGTTGGCAACAGGAGTATTTAACATCGTTACAGCAGCATTCAAAATGGTACTCTGAGGTACCAAACATATCACTTGGAGGCGTGATACTTGTTGAGGGAGTAGATTAAGAGGGTTCGACAAATTTTGTTAGCAGTCACTTTATTCAATTTTATTTTAAACAATAGATTCTTATGCATGTTAAAACAAGCGAGCTTATAAAATTAGCGAGCTGCTTTAAAAAACGTTGTATATCACTTTGTATATCACAGATCGGGATTTCCAAGATCATTTTCGGAGTTAATTGATCATAACCGGGTGACTTTCTTGGGTTTAGATGGTTTTTAATGACTGCGGAAATTTCCTCCGCTTGAAATGCTATAAGCTCGTTTTCTACTGTGGAGCTCACAGGGGAGCTCATTTAAGTTTGTGAATGGATTTGCCTGAACTACCGTTCTAAGATGAGCTGCGAAAGTTGATGCCCTTTCTTCGTCTGTACGGGTCCATTTACCAGTTGGCCATTTTATAGGTGTGAGACTGTCTCGGTTGGAGAGTTCATAGTTGGGTGATCTTTCCATAAGGGGTATCTTGTACTTGTTGGCGTAAGCTTTTTGATTTATATCGGCTGTGCCCTTGCTTCCTGTTGCCTAAGAGCCTTTGCTAGAGTGCGGGTAGCTGTCCGCAGACGGAGTTTTGCTGCCGGTGGTCGAGACATTTGCTATTCTCGTCTGAGTCGTCGTTTGTCTGTTAAGAGTTGATTAATTAAATGGCTCTTGGACTTGTGGTTTGTCTGGGAATTGGTTATGAGTGGGGTGGTGATTTCTGCTGCGTCAATAACCACCGACTCTAATGCGGAGGTACACAGATCGATGTCTTCTTCGTCATCTAATTTAGGGTTTAGCTCAATGTGGGTGCTCACAAAATCTGAGCCAGTTTGTCTTAGAATTTGTGGGCCTGGATGGGCACTCCAGATCTTGACGATGTGTTAATACGGTGAAAAGTCCTAGCAAGTGATCGGACGACAGTTCCCTTGGTCCTTACGAAGTTAATTAGGTCTGGTTGCTTGTGTTGATCAGTGTCCCAATATGTGTGGCATGCCCCATTTTGTTTGTCGGGTTGATGATGGTGTTGTACAATTGTTTGCCCTTGGAATTCACCATGCGAGATCCTCAGTAAGTACTTGGCGTTATAGTCACATGCAGCAATGAAACGGGCTCCGAGTGTATTAGAGATTTCAGTAAACTCTTTTCCTGAGATCGAGAAGCGTGAAGGGCGGTAAGTTGCGGCCACAGTTGTACTACCGACACTCGTTTGTACAGTTAATGCGATTGCTAGCAAGTATTGTTCTGCGAATATATTGTAAAGAGAGATTTGTTGCGGTTCTTGTCAGCTGGAATGTATAGAAGTTAACATTCGCTGACCTGAAGTACTTTTCGATAGTGCTGTAGTTATCTTCAGTTTGTGTTTGAACTTTTATTTTTCTTATGTTTCTCCTATTAAGTGGGGTCACGTAAAAGTTGTTTTTTCCAACCATAGCAACTAGCTTTGCCACAAGTGATGTGGAGTTTGCTCAGCGGATGTAAAATAACTCCAGATTATTTAATCTGTGTTATTCCTTCTTGACATTCAGGCTAATTTGCCAATAATTGTAATCTATTTCCTTCCAATGCTTTATGTCGAACAGCAGTTCTGCGGGCTAAATTTAAGCTTATTAATATTAATTTATCTGTCCATATTAGTCTGGAGAGATGAACTCGGATTCGTCTCCACTGTCAAGGTAGATTTTGTTACAGTAGCCGGATGGGTGCTGATCGAAGCTACTGCAGACGTTGCGATTGTATTTGGTGTCGTAACAGTAGCTTCCGTTGTTCACTTTGGATTTTTTGATAATATTTGACAGATACTGCGTGAATAGGGCTTCCGGGGAGAGGAAAAATTAAAACCCGATCTTCATTTGTTGAATTCAAAATGTGAACTGATTTTATTTAAATAATATTTGGTTGGAAGAAGTCTTAAAGTCTATGGGGCACATATTTGGTGGTGGGAATTTATGTCTAGTTCTATCAGCATACATGCATCGTACTGATAGCTTGGGGTTAAATCTATTTAAATCAAAGCCTGCGTTGGCCGTTAGATGCTTAGCTAAATGCATCGGCTGATAAAAATATACTCACAGCATGTGAGCTGCATTATATTTAAACAATACTTTATTATTTTTGTGCGCTGTACTTTTATCTCGTACTTAGTTCAGAAAATTTATGTATATGTTTTTAAAATATTTTTATGTCTACAAATACAGTGTTTAATCTTAAACACTGCGTAATTGGCTTAGGGCAAAGAAACACGTCTGATTGGATTGAGAGATGAGACTAATTTGAAAATAATTAGTCCCATCTCTCAATTGCACAAATACGCAATGTTGTGTAATTAAACTATCGATGATTTGCAAAACGTTAACCTCTCAGTTTGTTTCTTACGTACGGGAATAAAAAGAAGTCATTCGATGCCAAGTCAGGAGTATTCGGCGGATGACCCATTAATTCGATGTTTGGGGTGCTCAAAAATGCAGTTGTTTGAGCCGATGTGTGAGCGCTCGCATTGTCCTGGTGAAGAGGGATCAGTGTTCGGCGGTTGGTTTTCCTAATATCTTGGAAGACAACTTGCAAACAAATGGTTGTGTACCACTAAGAATTGACTGTTCTGCGTAGTTCCAGTGATACGATAGCGACATGTCCAGTAGCATTTCCTTTGATCTATCGACACAAACGTATTGTCGAGCTATTGACAAATTGTGTGGGATCCAACGCGAACAAATTTTTTTGAAAGTCCAATGTTCATGCAATAGTGAATGTATGCTGGTCCCACTAATGCCTAAGCTTGTCTCAATCGCACGATAGGTCACATGACGATCTTGCAATGTTAGTTCGCGCACAGCAGCAATGGTTTCGGAACAAAAACTGATTTTGGACGACCTTCAGATATTCGTCTTGGAGTGAACTACGACCATGATTGAATTCACCATACCATCGATAAACACTGGTCCAGATGGAGCTTCATCGCCAAAAATTGAATTAAGTTCCACGTCGAAAGTTGTAAAAAAGAATCACTCGAAAATGTTCCCGATTTAATTCCATTTTTGGACTAAGATGAACCTTTAAAGTTACTTTAAACAGCTATCAGTTACCAGATTGCAACATCAGGGTTGCCAATCTCGGTATTTCTTTGTTTGATAATACTCTCGATTCGATTTTTAAAGTTTGTGTCCTACTGAAGTCCCCGGTGTTATCTCACAGACCTCCATGGTATTCTCGTGAGTTATTCAAATTGAAAAATGTGAAATCTAGATAAGTATAAGAAATCGGGTCGTTTTTCGGACTTTGCTCTATACGCAGTTGCTTGTTCTAACTTTATGATGCTTAATGCTCAATTCAATGGAAATTACCTTCAGCGTTGTAAATTAGAGTTTTCGCGCGATCCGAAGCAGTTTTATAATTTTGTCAATACGAAACGTAAGACATCTATCAACCGATCTTGTTTATCTTTTGAAAGTAATACATACGACTCTGATCAAGCAATTGCTGATCTGGTTGCTGATTTTTTCATATCTACTTACTCCTCAGTAAAATATCGAGCAAATCTTCCGAAATCGTTGTCAGTTAAAAAAATCTAATTGTATCTGTATTCCTTCGATCGTCGAAAGTTCGCTTAATTTAGTAGAACCTGGTCCCGATAGTATACCTGGCGTGTACTATGGTTTTGTGCCGCTGCTTTATGTAAGCCAATTCAAAAACCTTTCTATATTGTCCGTTGAATCTTCTTCATTCATTTGGAAGAAAACCAATATAATTCCTCTCAATAAAATTGGTAAGAAAGCATCAAACTGTTCAGGTATTTCTAAAATGTCCACCATTCCTAAAGCTTTTGAAAAGTAAATTGCTTCTAAACTGCAACATTTTTGTAGGTTTACACTTTTTTGTTTCTTTCAATCATGCGCAACTTACTAAGTTATTTTGTTGGATTTGGGAATATCTGACAAGATCTATGTGATTATACGGACGAACAGATATGTCTCAATCGACTCGACTATCGATGCTGATTAAGAATATAAATAAAATATAATGTGCTTTATGGGATCAAAAATGTTTCCTGTGTCTGTTATTTATATTTTAGCGACTTTAATATATTTTAATGTACCTTTACACTATGGATACAGGGTATGAAAATATTCAAATGCCAAAAGTCTGGTCCAGGCTGGCGATCTGTTACTGAATTCTGGCCTTTCCATACGGCATTCTATACTGCTTTTTGTAACACATTATGAGTTTGGATTAGAGGGGGGGAAAGGATTCTAAATAATGCCGTTATATAAGTTGGCATCCTGTTGTCCTGTAATAATTCAATTGTAATTGTTTTATTTATTTTTGGATAGCAGAACAAGTCTGGCCCTTTCGAATAATTTGTGTGTATAAAAATTATATTAAGGCAATTATTATAATTTTTTTCTTTAATATTTAATTTGGTTCCTTTTTTTGAATTGTTGTTCCTTTTCGCTACCCTTTTGAATTTTTCTCTTTCTTCAACAAAAAAAATGTTTTATATATACTTTTTCATTTGTATACCCTGTGCCCATAGGGTGTATTAAAGACGCTAAAATGTATGTAACAGGCAGAAGGAGAATTTTCCGACGCCATAAAGTATATACATATATTCATCATCAGCATCTGTCCGTCCGTCTGTATGAACACCGAGATCTCGGAGACTATAAGAGCTAGAGCAACCAAATTTGGTGTCAAAATCCGTCTATTATGTATGCAGGTCAAATGTTTGCCACGCCCACTTCCGCCTCCGCAATTCGCGAAAAACTATAACTTGAGCTGTAATATTTCGCATTCTTATTTGGCACACTTAATAATATAGCCTACATGCACCAGCTGACCAAATTTTGTCGAAATCGAACAATCATTATCGGAGATATACGTATTTCCGTTCCGTTTTGCCAAGTGCAAAATGGGCTGTTAAGAGTGAGCGAGATAGCATGCGTTCGCTGTTGGTGCATGCTAAGAGAATTATATTTGTAAATTGATGGCGACTTGGAGCGTTTTTGACTTAATGAAGTCCTTTTAATTGGTACAGGGTATACTTAATGTCGGCAGGGACGACTTGCTTGCTTCATTTTTCATTTATTATTATACACTTGCAAAAGTGTATATTAATTTTGGTCAGAAGTTTGCAACGCATAGAAGGAAGCATCTCCGACTATATAAAGTATATATATTCTTGATCAGCATGATGAGCTGAGTTGATATAGCCATGTCCGTCTGTCCGTCTGTCTGGATCAACGCAATCTCCTCCGCGACCCTTGGAGCTACAGAGCTGAAATTTTGCACCTAGGCTTCTTTTTGCTGCAGGCATTGTATATCTCGGAATCATCGCGATCGGATGACTATATCATATAGCTGCCATAGGAACGATCGGTCAGGAATAAGGTTTAACATCAATAACTCAGTTGTTTTTCAATCGAATGTCACTAAATTTGGTGTTTATGAGTTTTATATAATCCTCAACACATATACCAAATTTTATCAGAATCGGTCGAATATATCATATAGCTCCCATAGGAACGATCAGTCAAAAATATAGTTTTTGATCAATAACTTCGGTGTTTTTGAAGCAATCGTCACGAAATTTGTTATTTGTCAACTTTATATAAAAAGAAATATATCTTTTAAGTTTTATCAGAATCGGTCGACTATATGCTATAGCTGTCATAGGAACAATCGGGGAAAAAAAAAATTTGATTTAATTTTTTTTTATGCCACGGACATCAAATTTATATATGATGCGTTTTATATACTTCCTTATGATTCTGGTAAATTATATATAAATCAAAGACAGTTTGCAAGGGTATACGAACTTCGGCACGGCCGAAGTTAGTCCATCCTTCTAGTTTTTTTTTTCAATTAATTAATAGGTTCATTAGACCGTGTTTCATGAAACGTTTAGTTTATATATATTTTTAATCTATCCTTATGAACTTTTTGTTCTTTCTTCTTACAATCTCTAATTAAAATGTTATCATTAACTTCAATTTCTATTACCTTAAATGGTCGTAAATATTTATCTTCTAATTTATGACCTGTTTCATAACTTGGTCTCCTACTTCTATGCTTAAATCTTTAGTATTCCTATCATAATATGTTTTTTGTCTAGCTTTATTTTCTTCCAAAAAGATACGAGCTCTTTTATAAGCTGTTTCTAATCTAAACTTAACCTCCTTAGCATAATCGTCTATATAATAGAGTGCTATTAAAATGTTTTGGCAAATTAGATTGTTTGTCGTATATTAATTCATATGAACAATAATTATGTGCCATAGATGGTGTGGTGTTAAAACAGAAAACAAAATATGTTAACCATACATCCCAATCAGTTTTATCAATTGATATATAGGAACGAATGTACTCGTTGAAAGTTCTATGACTTCTTTCTATTGTTCCAGATGTCTGGTGATGGCGTGCTGTTGACGTTATATTGCCTATTTTCAAATATTTGCACAAGTCATTTATAATTGAATTTTTGTATTCTAGTCCCATATCCGTAATGAACGTCTTCACTGGAGCATACTTTAGAATAAAAGATTCGAATATATTTTTTTAAGATTGTTGTTGCGTTTTTATTTGCAACTGGAATGGCTATTAAATGTTTTGTAAGATCACATATTAAAGTGACTATATATTCATTGACGTTTTCTGTGCGTGGTAATAGACCAATTGTGTCCACTATTACCTTATGAAAAGCCTATATGGGAGTTTCTGTAATACATAGTTGATGCGGTCTTAGTTTGTTTTGTCGTTTGCGACTTCTGACATTTTGGACATTTAAGTAAGTATTCCTTTACATGACGAGTCATGTTTTTCCAATAATAGTGTCTCTTTATTTTGATTACTGTTCTTGATATTACTGTGACCACCTATAGGATCATCATGTTATGTAGACAGTATTGCTTCTTAATTTTTTTTATTGCCCATTTCTTTTAAAGATTATATTCAAATAGTTTCAAATATCTTTTCAGTCGGTGCTAATTTGAGTTGAGTGATCTCTCTAAATCAAGATTTCCATCGTTGTACAGATCGTCATCATTAATTCTTGCTATAACTTTTTTCCATGTTTAAATAAACACAAATTATTTGTTATGTGCAAGGCCACTACATTTCGTACTTCATCATTGCAAATGAGTTCATGTACGTTGGGCTTAGAAGCTTTATTAGGAACTTGCCTAGGCATAGTTTCATTTTTGTTCTCTGGCCAGAGATTATTTTGTTTGCTTTTTGAATGTCTTTTAGTTCGGATATAGTTATCCTGGACAGAGCATCTGCCACAAAATTGTCTTCTCATATGCAACTGGGAGTTGCTTATCTCCATATTTTTGTAATAGTGCAGCTCCACACGCCTATTTATTTGCGTCTGTTATTATGGAAAATTCTTTGCCAAAGTCTGGGTATTTTAGTAAGGTGTTTCCTACATAAGTCAAAAATATTTGTTAAAATTTTTGATCATGTGATTTTCGGAGCACCCGATGACAATTAAGTCATCCAGTCCAGAAAATGCTATAGTCATCATTCGTAGGAATGAATTTGGCGCTATTTTGGGACCATAAGGTAGTCTGGTAAATTGATATAAGCCATTGTTTGTTAAAAACACTCTATTTGATGGAATTCGGACATTAAATCTAGGCATGTAAAATATTTTTCTCTGCTTAGTTGGTCAATTCTATTCTTGGAAGAGGAAATTTGTCGGACAATAATTATACCCTTGCAAAAAGGGTATATTAATTTTGGTCAGAAGTTTGCAACGCATAGAAGGAAGCATCTCCGACTATATAAAGTATATATATTCTTGATCAGCATGATGAGCTGAGTTGATATAGCCATGGCCGTCTGTCTGGATGAACGCAATTTCTTCCGAGACCCTTGGAGCTACAGAGCTGAAATTTTGCTCCTAGGCTTATTTTTGCTGCAGGCATTGTATATCTCGGAATCATCCCGAGCGGATGACTATATCATGTAGCTCCCATAGGAACGATCGGTCAGGAATAAGGTTTAACATCAATAATTCAGTTCTTTTTCAATCCAATGTCACAAAATTTAGTGTTTGTGAGTTTTATATAACCCTCAACACATATACCAAATTTTATCAGAATCGGTCGACTATATCATATAGCTCTCATAGGAACGATCGGTCAGGAATAAGGTTTAACATCAATAACTCATTTGTTTTTCAATCCAATGTCACAAAATTTAGTGTTTGTGAGTTTTATATAATCCTCAACACATATACCAAATGTTATCAGCATCGATGGACTATATCATGTAGCTCCCATAGGAACGATCGGTCAAAAATATAGTTTTTGATCAACATCTTGGGTGTTTTTGAAGCAATTGTCACGAAATTTGTTATTTGCCAATTTGATATAAAAAGAAATATATCGATATGCTATAGCTGTCATAGGAACAATCGGGAAAAAAAAATTGCATTAAAATTTTTTTTATGCCGAAAAAAAAAAGCATTAAATTTTTTTTTATGCCATGGACATCGAATTTATATTTGATGGGTTTTATATACTTCCTTATGAATCTGGCAAATTATATATAAATCAAAAAGACAGTTTGCAAGGGTATACGAACTTCGGCACGGCCGAAGTTAGCCCATTCTTCTAGTTTTTTATTTATTTGGCGGTAATCCACGACTAATCGCCATCTTTTATTTTCTCTTCCTTGGGTACAAGTAGTATTAGACTGTTGTACTCCGAAATTGATGGTTCATCGATTTCATCCCGAATGAGTTTTTCAACCTCATTATTAATTTAATCTTTATGACTATGCGGTATTCTATAATTTTTTATGTAGACTGGTTCTGTATCCTTTAACCACAGTTCTTGCGCATTCATGTCTATCTTTGTTATTATCTTTGTCTATGTTATAGTTTGGATTCTATTTTAATTTGGATGGATATTTAAATTTAGAATTTTGGTTGAACTTGTTGTTTTTACTATACGGATAAAAATATTAACTAGTGTTAACTTTATCGAAAAAATCGACATTTTCTTTTAATATTGAAACGATTGCACCAGTATTAATTAATAGGGTAAATTCATTACCTGATTTTTAATTTTTTAATTTTTTAATTTCACCAATATGCTTAAACTAAGGTTAATATTGTGTACTATTGAATCTCTTAAAGGAATTATTGGTTTTCCGGGTTACCTTGTACATGGCTTCTATTTGAATTGCCACGGCCTAAAGTTTCTTCTATTTTGGCCTTGTCCTCTATTATGCAAATTATTATTTCTATTATTTCGGAATTCGTTAATTTGGTAATAGCCTCTTCCTCGGCCTCTATTATTATAATTGGCTGCAGTCTGCCTAAAATGTAGGACAGAGTTAGCTTGGCCAGTTGAGTCTATACAACTGTTGACAATTCACATTGCTGAATGTGCTCGCCTGCATAATAAGTTTTATCTTATCAATAGCGCAGTTTTGTGTCATTGCCTTTACAGCTTGCGATGTGCTGTATTTGGATGCCAAATCTAATGATAGACCATCATTTATGTAGGTTCCTTCTAGAGATTTCGCAAGTTTTTCCAGAAGTAACTTCTACTGATTCTCCTTTTACAGACTTTTTCAATTGTGCGATTATCGCAACAATTGTCTGTTCGTTGCTAATAAGGTTTCGAGCATGACCTTTTAATTTTGTTTTTATTATCTAGACTGCAATTGCTTCGTGAGTGCCTTTCAGCGTATCAATCAAGTTGAGCGCATCTAGGGAACTCAGAAGGTTCTCAATTTTTCCATCGAACTCTGGAATCAGAGATAATGCGAGCCTTGAGAACTCAGCCACAGACTGTTCATTGTTGATTCTTCAAAGGGTGTTTGTACCGAAGCTGGTGCCACTAACGGCACTTGGATTTTTTGTGCGGGTAGTTTAGTTTCGATTGTCAGATTCTTCGCTCATTTGTTAAGAATCATTTGGACTATCTGTGGCTAAAATGGACTCGTCAAATTTAGCATCTGTATTTAATGCGTTTGGTACAAAAATCTGAAGATTATGTCTATCTGAGATTGTTCTTAACTGTGTTCTTAATCGGTCTAAATTTTATCTCGCTTGTAGCAAGTGTAAGTTATTAAGCCGACTGAACACCTCAGCGAATAGTTTATTAATAGCATTTAATTTGGTAATCAAAATTCGCACATTCTTTAGTTTGTTTTTTTTTTTATATTTATGCTTTTGTTAAGGCATTTGTCAAAATTCGCAATTTCATTTCTTCGTGGATTGACGTGTTTCCTTCGCCCCTGCTTAAATATAATTATCTGGTTAAGATCATCGCGTTCGACTCTATAATTTTTCTGATAGTCCGGTGTTAACTTTATTAATAACATAAATCCAATCCATCGATTTGAATTTGCGCCCCGCGGTCTCTCTACTACATTGTTGTTGCATGTACCGTGTTTGTGGCTCTCCTACTCTTCTTTAATTTCTTTTGTTAGCGCTCGCATCTTTTTCTCGCGTATTCTCGCATTTGTTCTAAATATTTTTAATCTCTCTTTGTAGTTTCAACCCAAGTGGGGAATTTGCTTCTAAAACTGAATGAGTTATTTCTTTGGCTTTTTTCTGAGACACGAAATAACGAATTTCTTGCTTGCTGGCTGTGTGAATTTATTATGCACGTTAGTTTGCTGGCTACAGAGATAAAGGAAGTCAAAGGATAAATTGAAGAAACTGGCATCGTGTTTTCGTTTATAGTACAATGCGGTGGAGACGCAATATAACAGTTAAAATAAGTTAAACTAGCGGGCTGAATTTGTTCCTGCATCTGCCGATACCAAATAGAGTCTCCGCCGCGGCATCAGATTAACTATCCCTGCTCAAATATTCTACCCAACTTATTTCGTTTACCAACAGCGCATGGCAGAAGTAAAGATAAGACGATCTCCGTTTCTCTTAGAAATGGTCTCTCCATAAATTAAGACTAAAGTTCAAGTTCAAAAATAGCGTTGGAAAAATTTACGTTAAGCTATTCAAGGGAGATATTTGCTTTTAAAATAAGTGTCGTCCCGGTCGAACTGTTTGGCTGTATTTGTATTTGTAGTAACAGTTTTTAGCACTATCATATTAAAATCATATACAGCCAAAAAGAAAATTCAATGGTCCGTCAAGCATTCCACCTCCCTTGCCATATGGAATGCAATTGGGGTTAGAGAACAAAAACAAATTTTAGTCTTCGAAAATCACTTTATTGTTTGTCAAAATATTCTCCGTGAAGATCTATACACTTTTACATGCGTTTGAACCAACACTTTTGCCACTTAGAATTAGGTATCTCCAAAACATGCATTCTGAATGCCGCAACCGCTTCCTCATGTGTCGAAAAACGTTGACCTCTGAGCTAGATTTTTACGTACGAGAATAAAGGAGAAGTCATTCGGTGCCAAGTGAGGATTACACGGCGGATGACCCATTAAGTTGATGTTATAGGCTCAAAAATGCAGTTGTTTGAACTGATGTGTGTGTGAAAGTTCGCATTGTCCTGATGAAAAGAGATCAGTCTTCTTCGGCGGATGGTTTTCCTAATTTCTTGGAGGACAAGTGGCAAACAAATGGCTGTGTACCACTCAGAATGATCAAGACCGAAATGTCCGACGTCATCATGCCAGCTTTTAACGACGCGCCACCTTATTGATTTCGGCACAACGAATGCTATGTCATTTTTCACTTTCCGATATAAACGATGATTTTTCAGGACATAATCCGACTGAAGTTGTTTATGCTGATTACTTTTGTATTTTCCCTTTAAGATTGCGATGATTTTAACAAGCAATTTCTCATGCAATTGCATTGTCAGCAGCCAATCGTCGACCATTGTAATTATGCTACGAATGACTTCGTCTAAAGATGTATCAGGCGGCATCTCAGGTGCTCGGCTTAATGAATCAACATGAGCCATCTTATTTCCATCGCGATGAATGAATTCGCTATCGTAAAGCCAGCGCCAGTTCTTTATTCATCTTGACCTAGGCAATAGCAGAGAAATCTGTGATAAGACGGAACGATTTTCCCAAAAGATATACTCTAAACCTTTGAAGCGTTTCAGCAACGGCTAATATTTCGAGTGCCTGCTGTGATTATTACTTTCTGCGTCATCACAGTGTCTACTGAAATAACTAACGGAGCGCCAGTCCTTTTCGTCGTAAGTCTGTTGCAACACTCCTGCTATACCAATGTTAAAAAGTCGTATAAGATAAAAACTGGAACGCAGCACAGTACGTTGAATGCCTGCTGTTGTGTAACAGTCCAAACGAAAGTATTTTCTCCTGCTTTACGCAAAAGCCGAGGTAATGGTCTTGATATCAATGAATAGGTTTCAACCAATTTTCGAAAAAATCCAGTGACACCTAAGATGCGTCCAACATCCTTTACAATTTCGTTTTTATTGACTTTATGTCCTAAGAAAGAATTTTTTTGATTTGAGAAACCTTCATTTGTCCTGATGAAGTGTTGGTCGACTTGGAAAATATTTTGAAACTTTTCCAGAAGTTGAACTCCTTCTCACCTGTTCCGTACGGTTAACAATCTTGTTGATTAAAGCTATTAAAAACTTCTTTTGTGCTTAACGATCAAGTTGCACGAAAAGTATATTCGACGACCGCTAAATTTTATTTGTTCTTAAATTTTTAATCAAAGCTATCATTAAATTTTATTTTACTAAACAACAAAAAAGAAAGCAGCTTGTACAGTGTTTGCTCTCGCGCTATTACATTGCTCGCGTTCGTGACCGTTACTCTCGCGGTTGTATCAGTTTTTAGTTGTTGTTTGTTTATCTCAACTCTAAATTGTTTCTCCCTTTTCTAGAGTGAATAATATTCCGTCTTTAGCCCGTTACTTAAAATCTTCTTCTTCTTTAAAAAAATAATAATTAATTAATTTTGTATGCTGGCTGTGTGACAATGTTATGCACGTTAAATGTGCTGGTTATACGGCCAGAGTTAAGGATAGCATTGAAAATGGGGGGGCCTGAAATGGAGGGATCCTCGAAGCGAAAGAAGACCATGCCTCGGCATTTCTCCACTGATCCTCCAGCATCTCTGCTTTTAACGGTTCCGTCTTCAGGTATTGACGCAATAACCCCGAATTATCAGCACCTGATTTCATTTAAGAGTCCAGTAATCGATCAAATTTTTCAGTGCTTAATACACAAAGTTATAAGAATTACTTAAGGCGCTGTAAATTTCAGTTTTCCCGCCATATATATATATATTTATATTATTTATAACTTCGTCAATGCCAAACGCAAGGCATCAGTGCATCCATCTTACTTATGTTCCACGAATAATAAAGCTAACGATGATGAGGCCATTGCCGATATGTTTTCTGATTTTTTCGATACAACCTCCAAGAAGTATCACGCTAACTCTTCGTATCCTTATCAGCTGAATAGGTCTTATTGTATTTTTAATCCTGTGATCGATGAAAGTTCTTCTAAGCGTGCTTACTTCTGTAAAACCTGTGCAATCACCAGGACCAGATGGGATACCCGGGTGAGCACTCAGGTTTTGCGCTGACACTTTGTGTAACACGATTCTTAAGTTATTTACTTTGTCCGTTAAAACTTCTACTTTCCCACCTATTTGGATGGAATCTTTTATTATTCCTCTCCATAAAAAAGGTAACAAGTCCGTAGCATCAAATTATAGGGCTATTTCTAAATTGCCCGCTATACCGAAGGCCTTTGAGAAAATTATAACTTCTCAATTGCAACATTTCTGTAGTTCTGTACTTTCATCTACCCAACATGGGTTCATGTAACGCAGATCTACTACCATTAACCTTTTAGAGTTTACTTCTTCATCGAACGATGGATTCATGAATGCATCGCAAACTGACGTCATTTATACCGATTTCAGTAAGGCCTTTGATTCTGTTAATCATACACTACTTTTGTACAAGCTGAACGAAATTGGTCTTCCACGCCTTCTGCTCACCTGGATTCTGCAATATTTGACTGACCGTACATAAAAGGTCTTATTTAAATCCTCCCTATCTAAGATCATCAAAGTAACTTCGGGGGTACCACATAGTAGCCATCTTGGACCATTGCTTTTCACCCTCTTTATGACCTTCCTTTCGTCGTAATTCACTCTTGTGTGCTTATTTACGCTGACGATGTTAAACTTTTCCTTAGTTTCAAAGATTGAGGTTCCCCGCGTCTGCTTTAAGCCGATCTTAATAACCTCCAGACTTGGTGTGAAATTAACTTTATAAACCTTAATATTTCAAAGTGTAATGTCATGTCGATTTATAGATCTTCCTTTCAACTAGAAACTTATTACCTTAATAATACTAAACTTGAACGTTTAAATGAGATGAGTGATTTGGGTGTACTCATGAAGCATAAATTAAGTTTCCCTCGTCATATTTCTACCTTAGTCAGCAAAGCCATGAATGTTCTTGGTTTCGTCAAGCGATGGTCGAAGGAATTCGACGACCCTTACACAACCAAAACCCTTTTTATTTACCTGATCCGTCCTATTCTGGAGTACGGATCATGCGTTTGGTCACCTCAATATGAAACACACCTAATAAGAATTGAATCCGTTCAAAAGCAATTTTTGATTTTTGCTCTTAGTTGTTTAAACTGAGATTGCAATGTTAACTTGCCATCGTATTCTAGTAGACTTCTTCTAATCAATCTTCCTTCTTTACTTAATCGTAGAGTAATGCTTGGTACTTTGTTTATACACAAGCTTTTTAATGGGTAAATAGACTCTCCCAATTTATTAAAACAAGTCATTTTATCTGTACCTTGTAGACTAACTAGAAATTATGCCCCTTTAACTTTAACAAGTTGCACTACAAACTATAATTTACATGAATCTTTCCGTGTCCTTTGTTCCGATTACAATCTCCTTATCACTTAATCAGATCAGAGTCCTCTATTCCTACGTTAAAAACTTATATCCTTACCGGTACTCCCCCTCCAATGACGAGGTCATGAAGATGATGGAGCAAAACGAACTCTTTGATGTTTCTTTTCCCAATAGTTTGGAATCCTCAGGTCCTGAATGCTGGTTCTATCTTGTGACGAAAGCTGGTTTGACCCTGCTGACAGACACTGCTATTTGTTTTCTATGATGTTTAGAGTGTAAACGCGGTCCGTTTGACGCTGGACGATTTTGTAAGGGCCAGAATACGGAGGTTCGAGTGGTTATTTAACCGCATCAGTGCGGATGAAGACATGAGAACACTGATCGATGCCTTTAAGTAGAAACATTTTCTCTTTTATGTGATGAGCTGTAGGGCGAAGCTTTTGCATGTGTTCCGGAAATGTATCCGGTTAATACATCACAAAACAATGAGACATTCTAATCAAATTGTACAGTTTGTAGTTTTAATGAAACATTTCCCTTCAGTAATTCGGGTAATTCGCTGTCTGATGCTTGTTTTTCTTCGATTTCAGATAAATTCACTGCGGTGGGCATTTTAATTGCACATAATCTCGAGAATGCGTCTGCGATGACATTGTCCTCTCCTTTTATGTGTACAAATGATGTAGAGAACTGTGAGATGTAGCTTAGCTGTCGTAGTTGCCTAGGAGATGCTTTCTCCGGTTTTTGGTTTTTTTTAAAGGCAACAATAAGTGGTTTATGATCAGTTCTGATGATACAGATACGTGCTTCGACCAAATGTTTGAAGTATTTTATTGCCTCAAAAACTGCTAAGAGCTCCCTGTCGTAGGTACTGTAGTTTTTTCGGTGTTGCTAAGCTTCTTGGAGAAGAATCCGAGGGGTTTCCAAATGTCATTGGTTTGTTGCTCTAAAACGGCTCCTTTAGCAACATCAGAAGCGTCACACGTTAGAGCAAGTTTCGAGTCTGGTGATGGAAATGATAGCAACATTGCATTGGCCACACTATTTTAGCAATCCTCAAAAGCGGCAATGAGTGGCGTTGTCCAATAGATTTTTTTTTTATCATTCTTCTTTTCATCCTTAAGTAGCTTGGTTAACGGTGCTTGTATGTGCGATGAATGTGAAAGACATTTGCGGTAGTAATTTATTACGCCTAGGAAACGTGCCAACTGGTTTATAGTTTCAGGTCTTGTATAGTTGACAATGGCACTGATCCGGTTGGAGGGAGGTCTGATACCAAATGCGTTGATTGTATAACCAAGGAATTTTACTTCTTGTTTTTCAAATTGACATTAACTAAGATTAATACTTAGACCATTCTTTTGAAGAATTTGAAAAACCGAGCGTAAGTGTTGCTCGTGTTCCTCAATCGAATCCGGCATGATGAGTATGTCATCGATGTAACAATAGACGAAGTTGATGTCGCGGAAAGTATTATGCATGAATCTTTGAAACGTTTGGGTGGCGTTCTTTAAACCAAAAGGCATAAATAAAAATTGAAAAAGGCCGAATGGGGTACAGATGGCTGCTTTTTGAACGTCGTTTTCTGCCATAGGGATTTGATAATAAGCTTTTACCAAATCGAGAGTCGAAAAAATTGGTTTTCCATATAGCTGTTCGGTAAAATCGTTGATGTGAGCGATGGGGTACCGATCAGGCACCGTGATGGAGTTTAATTTCAAGCACTCGCCGCACACATGCCAGCCTCCATCTTTTTTGTTGAATAGTTGAAGTGGACTTGACCAAGGACTTTTTGAATACCCTGCTCTATCAAAAAGTTGATTTATTTTCTGGCTGTTACCAATTTTTCGCAAAGTAAACGACGAGGGCGATCAGCAATAGTTCTTCCATTTGTTTCTACAAAATGGCGCGCCTCGTGATGATTGCAAGTTTTCGTGGTGGGTTTGGTGATGTCGATAACTTTGTGAAGTAATCTCTGTATCTTCGAATTGCTTTGCACAGTCAAAACTGAGTGTTGATTTGGCGTAGCTAAACAAGCGGGCGAAACGAGTTCTGTTAACATATCGATAAGACGTCGATTGGTGAGGTCTATGAGTAACTGATGTTTGGTTAAAAAATCAGCTCCGATAATAACCATTTGGACATCAGTGACTATAAAAGGCCAGGTGAATTTGCGACGTAGGCCTAGATTAAGTTCTAGTATGTGTTTGCGGTATGTGTTGATGATCCTCTGGTTAGCTGCATGTAGTATTAGATCACATGGTTTAATTTTTAGTCTAGAAAATGTACGTGGTAAAACGGATACAATGGACCCCGAGTCAATGCCTCCGCCACCTTCGAACGCCTGATGGTTAACCTTTTGACGGGAGTGACATGGAAATCTGCTATGGTGAACCTAGACGACGTTCTTGTCCACTCCGACACATCGAAGGAGCACCTTGCACATCTGACAGAAGTATTTGAGCGACTGAAGCGGGCTGGCTTAAGGCCGTTCGGATGGGATGGTAAGAGGTTAAAATGCAGTCTCACCACAGCACCCATTCTGGCCTTTCCCAACGATATGAGCCAGTTCGTATTAGACAGGATGTGTCTAATTATGCAGTGGAAGCGGTGCTTAGCCAAATACAGGACGGCGAAGAACGAATCATCGAGTTCTACAGCAAAAGCTTCCAGCCAGTGGAACGTAACTATTGTGTAACTCGACGCGAGTTTATCTCGGTAGTCCGACTCACCAAGCATTTTAATCATTATTTATACGACCGTCCCTTTCTACTGCGAACCGACCACGCTTCGCTGCAGTAGCTGTATAATTTTCGAGAGACAGGTCGCCCGCTGGATCGATCGTCTTCAGCAGTACGACATGGAAATACAGCACCGTAGTGGGTCACAACTTGGAAATGCGGATAGCCTCTCCAGACGACCGTGTAACGAGTGTAACCTATGCCTACGAGTCTCCGCGTGTTGTTTACGCCGGCTGTCTTAATTTGTAAAGAAGCTTCAGAACCATTCGAAAGTGAATGGTTGTATGCACCTTCTCGCCGAGTTGGCTTTTGCCCCAAACTACATTCTGACTGGATCGGCCCAGCTATCGTAGTACGCCGGAAATCTGACCTGGTCTACGAAGTCCCCCTCCCCCCCTGGCAAACTAGCCATCCCACCTTGCCGATAACTTTTGATTGGCAACGCTAAGTTCGAGTTTGTAATAAATAAAGAACGGATCCATCCATCCTACCCTGAATTGTCGTGCTGTTTTTTGCTATTTCAACCCTTCTACCGATTGATCAACTAGAACCAACCGTTCGGCCAAGGGAGAAGCGCGATTTGCGTTACAATGACTTTCAGACTTGTATTGAAATTTTACATTTTTTATTTTACAAACATTTCCACCATAGTCAGCAAAGCCATGAGTGTTCTTGGTTTCATCAAGCGATGGTCGAGGAATTCGCCGATCCTTACACGACCAAAACCCTTTTTATTTTTCCGTCCTATTCTGGAGTATGGGTCACCTCAATATAGTAGGCTTCTTCTAATCCATCTTCCTTCGTTATCTAATCGTAAAGTAATGCTTGGTACTTTGTTTATAGACAAGCTTTTGAATGGGCAAATAGATTCTCCTAGGGTTCGGGAGTAACAGTCTTTGTCCTGGTATCGCATGGGCCATTTGAACGTACTGTAACATAGTACGCGTCAAAATAGACCACACCAAATTTGAATTGAATCCGTTCAAAAGCAATTTAGGTTTTAGGTCTTCATGGCTTAAACTGGGATTGCAATGTTAACTTGCTATCGTATTCTACTAGAACGTGGAATTTTTCCCCTTTATAACAATGAAAGACTTTAACAAATTTACACAACCTGCTTACATTTAGGTTAACAAAGATACCAACTTATCAAAGACATTATATTCATTTCATAATAAAATACATATTACCATCGCCATTTCTAGTTTGTACCATAAATTAGTTAGTTGGTTTTATTTTGTTTAGTATTTTTACTGTTCGCTAAAGAAATATACATATATATTATTCTTTGGATATCTAATTTTTTCTTTTTGTTTCCCTAGGGACATTTCTGAAAAATTGCGAGTGTTGGAGGAGTGGTCATTATCGGCAACATATAGAGCTGGATGTTTGTTAGTGGGCTATGAAGCTTTTCGAAGTCTAGTGTTTTACCACTCATACAAAAATCGAGGAAATTTGACTTCTGCTAACTTGGAAGTTATTAGAGAAAAAGTTAAAAAGTATTTATTAGAACCAGGTTAGTCTACTTCAGTAATTTATCTATTCTCTATTTATCATTGAAACCCATTGATAGCTTCAAAACTTCAAAATAATGTTGATCGGCAGAATAGAAGGCCACTATCGATTTAGTAATATAAGGAAATATTTTGTGTAAAAAAGTGTAAAAAGGTATGCACACCCAGTTGTTGTTCTCAAGTTTACAAATTTGTTAACCTTATACAACGACGTGAGAAATGGGCTATCGAATAACATTTTTTTCTTGGGAAAGCTTAAAAAAAGTATAGTAAAAAAGTGTTCAGTCCGATTTGGGCAAGAGGATTCAAAGTAAATAATTATCATAAAAGTGGTGTTATTATATTCTAAGACATGCTGCTTCTACAATTTTGTAGTCTTATAGAAGGCTTAATAATTAATTTATTGTACCCTTGCAAGGGTATATTAATTTTGGTCAGAAGTTCGCAACACATAGAAGGAAGCATTTCCCACTATATAAAGTATATATATTCTTGATCAGCATGATGAACTGAGTTGATATAGCCTTGTCCGTCCGCCTGTCTGTCTGGATCAACGCAATCTCCTCCGATACCCTTTGAGCTACAGAGCTGAATTTTTGAACATTCGCTTCTTTTTGCTGCAGGCATTGTATATCTCGGAATGATCGCGATCGGGTGACTATAACATATAGCATCCATAGGAACGATCTGTCGAGAATAGGGTTCAACATCAAAAACTCTGTTGTTTTCAATCGAATGTCACTAAATGGTGTTTGTGAGTTTTATATAATCCTCAACACATATACCAATTTTTATCGGTTGACTATAACATAACGATCGGTCAAAAATATAGCTTTTGATAAATAATTTGGGTGTTTTTGAAGCGATTGTAACGAAATTTGTTATTTTCCAATTCGATATAAAAAGAAATATACCTTTTAAGTTTCAGAAGAATCGGTGGACTATGTGCCATAGCTGTCATAGGAACCATCGGACCAAAAGAAAATTAGGTATACAAAAAATTTATCAAGCCACGGACATTAAATTTAGGTTTGATGGGTTTATAAATCAAAAAGACCGTTTGCAAGGGTATACGAACTTCGGCACGGCCGAAGTTAGCCCATCCTTCTACTTTTTTAATTAATAATTATTTTCTCCTACTGTAGGCTCTGATCTTGTTGTATGTGACGAAGGCCACATCATAAAAAACAGTAAATCCGCAATCAGCCTTGCTGTCGCTAAAATTAAAACGCCTAAGCGGATCATTTTAACCGGAACACCAATTCAGAATAATCTTAAGGAGTGTAAGTATCTTTATTTTTTTCTAGATCTCACGTTACATTTTAAGCTTTTGAAAGTATTTATAATTAAACAATTTTGTTTGTGCTTTACATGTGCCAGTTGAAAAGAAAAATTTTGGTTAGCGACGCATCCCACAAAAAAAGGGAAATGTTCCAACTAGAAAAAACACAGGAATATTCTTCCTATTGTAAGGCAGGTCCCTGCTCGGACTCCAGTTAAAACTTTGATCCTTTACTCGGGATTCAGGATCGAAACTTACACCTACCAGGTTACTTTTCAAGAATAAACTTGGGGTGTAGCGATATCAGTGTATGGGCAGTGTTCACTATGTAATGTAATGCTTTAATTATTATGTAGATAGACAGCTGTGGCTGCCAAGAGAAACAAGCTCAGCCAATTAGATGATGACATATAACGCCGCTGGTGTGTATATTTTCCAGCTCATCTGTGTTTTTCAGGAGGAGTACTTCTTGCTTTCTATTTTTCTTCCATAGAGGTTGTAGTAAAGATGATAGTGCGTCAACCTAAGCTCTGGTTTTTAGCAGGCACGAGCTACTTTCACGTGTTATTGTAGCATTTCACTCCTGGATACTAAATCAGAATTAGTATCTTTCCGTCAATTTCCACTTTACCATTGCAATCATTGAGCATGATTACACCAAAGTATTTGTGAGTCTGATTATTATGGTCTATTTCTATCAAGTCTTCCAGTTTACACATTATCTTAAAATTATATGTTTTACATTGTTTAAGTAATCAAAGCAGGCAGAAGGATGCATTTCCGACTCCATAAATTGCATATATTCTTGATCACCACATATCCGTCTGTCCGTCCGTATGAACATCTAGATCTGAGAGACTATAAGGGCTGGATCATTGAAATTTGATGTCATCGTAGATCAAGTTTGTTTGGCCACGCATACTTCTTTCGTACCCATTTAGAAAAAACGAGAAACTAAAGCTGTGTGAGGTACCACATTATTATTTGGCATACGTAAAAATATGTATGAATTTCTATGAGTACCGGTAGCGACAAATCATATTTTTCTAACTCTATTAAATGTTCCGATTTGGTGAACATCATCTGGTTGTGTTCTCGAAGCACCTCAAAGATACTACAATAGCGATAGCCTTGGTAAATGGCTGGACACAAACTTACAGATAATGCATGACCAAACCGAAACGGTTCTCATAAGTAGCCGCTAAGTGATACATTTGTCAAAAATCAGACTGGAGACCTGCACGAGCACTTAAATACCTTAAGTGAATTGCTAGTTGGCCTTTGATCGGCCATTTGGATCGGCTGAGGATAGCCGTGTGATCTGCGAAAGTCGATGTTGTATGTGCAGGCTTTTGATTCAAAGTCATCAGAGGTGGACTTTTTACGCGTGAACCCTAACAGACAGCATGCAAAAACGAAGTCGCGTGGACAAAGGACGACAATTAAGACAATACTTAAAGTTGGCACTAACTAATTAGTTAATTTTCTCACTTCATCGAAGTCGGTCGTGTGTTTTTTGGGCTCTCACTTTTAATAATTTGCATTTTTTTACCTGCTGTTAAAAACTTCTTTTCAGTTTCTATAATTAACGATCAAGTTGCACGAAAAGTATATTCGACGACCGCTAAATTTTATTTGTTCTAAAACATTAAATTTTATTTTACTAAACAACAAAAATAGCAGCGTTGTTGTGTCTGCATACTTTGATTTTGTGTTTCTGATCTCTTTTACTTACATTCGCGCTCTCGCGTACTCAGTAGTGTTGTTGCTTCTGCAGTGTTTGCTCTCGCGCTCTTACATTGCTCACTCTCGCGACCGTTACTCTCGCGGTTATATCAGTTTTTAGTTGTTGTGTGTTTATCTCAACTCTAAATTGTTTCTCTCTTTTTTCAAGTGCATAATATTGCACCTTTAATCCTTGTGCTACCTTGTGCTTCTTATACGTTTTTTTTGCTTTTTATTGCAATTCGCCCTTTACTTAAAATCTTTTCTTTAAAAAAAAGAAAATAAATAATAATACATAATTGATAATGTTGGTCTGCTCATTTAAACAGTCATCCCTAAAAGCTCCAGGAAGACTACCTTTTATGCTGGCTGTGTGACAATGTTATGCACGTTAAATGTGCTGGTTATACGGTCAGAGTCAACTATAGCATTGGAAATGGTGTTCCTGAAATGGAGTTGTGAAGCATGCCGGGACGTTGAAATGGAAATGCGTATATTTATGCGGCGGACTAGAGAGGGATTTCTAACTTTGTCGGCTGGCTTTCTAAAGCTTCGGGAAGAGTTTTCGACTCTGGAAACTCAGTTTAATAGTTATAAATTATTCAACGGATCCCCGAAGCGGAAGAAGACCATCCCTTGGCATTTCTCCACTGATCCTCCAGCATCTCTGCTTTTAACGGTTCCGTCTTCAGGTATTGACGCAATAACCCCGAATTATCAGCACCTGATTTCATTTAAGAGTCCAGTAATCGATCAAATTTTTCAGTGCTTAATACACAAAGTTATAAGAATTACTTAAGGCGCTGTAAATTTCAGTTTTCCCGCCATATATATATATATTTATATGTTTTATAACTTCATCAACGCCAAACGCAAGGCATCAGTGCATCCATCTTACTTATGTTCCACGAATAATAAAGCTAACGATGATGAGGCCATTGCCGATATGTTTTCTGATTTTTTCGATACAACCTCCAAGAAGTATCACGCTAACTCTTCGTATCCTTATCAGCTGAATAGGTCTTATTGTATTTTTAATCCTGTGATCGATGAAAGTTCTTCTAAGCGTGCTTACTTCAGTAAAACCTGTGCACTCACCAGGACCAGATGGGATACCCGGGTTAGTACTCTACTCAGGTTTTGCGCTGACACTTTGCGCTATTTCTGTTTATTTCTGTTTATTTATACAAACGCAAAATCAAAGCATTAAACTTACACAGCTGTTACCGTTCTTGTTAATCTTTGTTCTTGCTTTTGTACTTCTTACCGTTTCAACTTGACCCCGCGGTCTCTCCAACACATTGTTGTTGCATGTACCGTGTTGTGGCTCTCGCATTTTTTATACCCTGTACCCATAGGGTAAAAGGGTATATTAAAGTCGCTAAAATGTATGTAACAGGCAGAAGGAGAATTTTCCGACCCCATAAAGTATATATATTCTTGATCAGTATCAATAGCCGAGTCGATTGAGCCATGTCCGTCTGTCCGTCCGTCCGTATGAACACCTAGATCTCAGAGACTATAAGAGCTAGAGCAACCAAATTTGGTGTCAACATCCGTCTGTTGTGTAGACAGGTTAAGTTTGTTTCAAATTTTTGCCACGCCCACTTCCGCCCCCGTAATTTGTGAAAAACCTATAACTACGGCAATATTAAACATATCGTATTCTTATTTGGCATGCACATTAATATAGCCAAAATGCATCAGCTGACCGAAATCGGACAATAATTATCGGAGATATACGTATTTACGTTTTGTACTGAAACGCCCCATGCAAAATGGGCTGTTAAGTGTGAGCGAGATAGCATGCGTTCGCTGTTGCTGCATGGCAAGCAGTGCAGTGTTGCTGTATGGCAAGCAGTGCATGCTAAGAGAATTTTTTTTGTAAACTGATAGCGATTTTAATTATTTTTGACTTTATGGAGTACTTTTACTTGGTACAGGGTATACTCAATGTCGGCAGGGACGACTTGCTTGCTTCATTTTAAATATTTCTTATCTCTCTTTGTAGTTTCAACCCAAGTGTCGAACTTTCTTCTAAAACTGAATGAGTTATTTCTTTGGCTTTTTTCTGAGACATTTTTATTTCTTGTTTCAATTAATATTTGCAATCAATTTATAATGTCTGTCTGGTCTAACAAAAAGTGTTTAAACCCCACCGCGCCCCATAACGCATTTCTCGCATGTTGGCTGTGTGAAAATGTCATGCACGTTAAGTGTGCTGGCTACACAGCCAAGGTAAGAGATAGTTTGGAGCAAAAAGGGGGTCTCAAATGGGGATGTGACTCATGCCGAGAAGTTGAAATCGAGATGAGGGTATTTATGAGGCAGACTAGGGATAGGTTTAACAACTCTCATATAGTTTTCGCAAACTCTATGATGAGTTTAATGCCGTGGAGATGGAATTTAGAAGCTATAAGCTGCTGAACGAGTCTCCAAAGCGAAAGAAAACTAGTGTGCGTAATTGTTCCGCGCATCTGCCGATACCTAACTTAGTCTCGGCCGCGACGTCCTCCACAGCTAATATCGTTTACAACCCCATCCCGCATGGTGGCCGTAAGGATGAGGCGATTTCCGTTTCTCCAGGAAATGGTCTCTCCCTGCAGACGAATTTAGCTGTAGTTTCCGAAAAGTCTGGGCAATCATCAAGTGTTGTTATTGCCGATAGTCGTCCAGTTAGAGACGCACTTACTGACAGTCAAGCCGACTTAATTGCGGTAACTAGAGACGCCGTTGATTTGAGACCTCATTCCTCTAGTCCTCTGATTGGAGTTCCACCAAAGAAACATATCTTTGTTTCTAGGCTTGATCCCGAACATTCGTCGGATGATGTCTTAGCATATATTAAGACTAAAGTTCAAGTCTCCAAAATAGTGGTGGAAAAATTTAAGTTCAACTATTCAAGGGCGATATCTTCCTTTAAAATAGGTGTCCCGGTCGGACTGTTTGACGGCATTTGTAGTAACAGTTTTTGGCCGGATCACATCTTAGTAAAAGAATACACGGCCAAAAAGAAAACTCATAGGTCAGGCAGGCTTTCTATTCCTCCCAATTCCTTGCCTTCTGGAACGCCAGCATCTGCTAGTGTCCAAAAAAACTAGTTTCGTCCCTTTTTCTGGCCTATCACAATGTAAGAGGACTTAAATCTAAGCTTCCTGGACTATATGTAGATGGTTTAGCATTTGATTTAAAATTTTAGTGTTTACAGAGACATGGCTTAAGCCTGATATTAACGATGTATCCGTTCTTTCTTCAAAATTTTCAATTTATAGGTGTGATCGGACTTCTCGTGTAGGCGGAGGAGTTTTGATTGCGGTGGACTCTGCCTTATATTCTGACCAGATTCATCTCCCTGATAATCAGGAAATTGAGTTTGTCAGTGTCAAGGTTGGACTTAAATCTTTCTCGGTCTACATCACTTGTTCTTATATCCCGCCACAATCCGACATGACGGTATATATTAAACATTTAGAATATATTTAACATGTTTCATCATTGCTTTCTAATAGTGACATATAAATTGTCTTTGGTGATTTTAATTTACCTGAAATAGCATGGTCCCCTTCTGGCGAGTCTGGCCTGCTGCTCCCTTGTACTTCACATTTATTTATTGATGGCCTGTTCGAGTTATCATTAACTCAAAAAAATCCAGTGCGTAATAAAAATGGAAGATCTTTGGATCTGATATTCGTGTTGGATTCTAACTACTACGCAGTCGCTTGAATTGACCCTCTTGTCTTGCCAGAAGACAACTTTCATCCCACTTTGCAATTAACTGTTGATCTGCCGTTTTATACACCAATTCCTAGTGCCTGCCCTGTGCCCAAATCCTGTAACTTTCGTAAAACTAACTTTGTCAAACTAAATAGTCTCATTCTTTCACCAGATTGGTCCTCCTTGTACAGATGTTCAGATTTGAATCTCGCTATTTTTTTGTTTTATAATACTCTCGATTCACTTTTTGAAGTTTGTGTCCCACAGGACCCCGGTGTTGTTTCACAGAACCCCCTAGTTCTCTCGTGAGTTATCCAACTTGAAGAATGTGAAATCAAGATGTTATAGAAAGTATAAGAAATCGGGTCGTTCTTCAGACTTTGCTCTATACGCAGTTGCTCGTTCTAATGTAATTATTCCTCCTCCACTGTTGTAAAAATAATAATAAAGCCAGAGCTTCTGCTCAAGTTGGCTGTGCATTTAATAATGTTTTTACTCATTTTGATTTTGTTCGGCTTAAGTCTAATACATAGTGTTCTTATATCTACATATATTTTATGTGTACATATGTATGCAGGAAGCATGCATATGTTACGTATTATGGTTTGACCACTTGAGGTGCAAAGTGCACGCTGAGCGATCGGCGTGTATATTTATCGGTAGATCGGATTACTTATGCGTTGGAACGTTTATGTATTTCTATGTGGTCTTTGGATATGCTACACCTCCCTTTTTTAAGAAATGACGTAATATATGCAGTCATTTGGAGTAAGTGTTAATGTATTGTGTTTTATTAGTGTACTTAAAATGTATTAAAAATGTGTTATCTCTATTTTTGTAAAATAGTTGTATTCATTGAGGAATTTTGTTTTTAATATTTTAAGTTACGTTACATTTAATTTTAACTTTCTCAGAAGAACTATAACTTTTATCATTATATATATTTATTTTTTTTTCAAAATGTTGATCAGACCACAAATTTCTTTTTTTCCTTTCTTTCTTTCATGAAATGTTTCATTGATTACACATTTTTAACCTATCCTTATGTACTTTTTGTTTCTTATTTTTACTATCTTTAATAAAAATTTTATCATTATCCTCTATTTTTTCTACTGTATATGGTCCTAAATATACTTTGTCTAATTTATTATTAAAATCTATGAACTGTTTTGGTAATCTGCCAAATATAAGTTCATATGGACAATATTCATGTGTTGCTGATGATGAAGCAATACGTGAAATATTGAATCCAAACATCCCAATCGGTTTTGTCTGCAGAGATATATGAACGAATATACTCATTAAATGTTCGATGACTTCGTTCTATTGTCCCTAATGTTTGATGATGGTATGGAGTAGAGGTGAGATTCTTGATCTTCAAGTACTTGCATAAATCTGTTATTATCTGGTTTTTATACTCTGTTCCCATGTCCGATATGAACGTCTTCATTGGACCGTACTTGAGTATGAAGTTTTCAAAAATTGCTTTTGCGACATTGGTTGCGCTCTTGCTTTTGATTGGAATGGCTACTAAATATTTTGTTAGGTCACATATTAATGTGACTATGTATTTATTGCCATGTTCCGATTTTGGTAGTGGACCAATTGTATCCACTACCACTATGTCGAAAGCGTTTACTAGAGTTTCATGTCATAGGAGTTTTTGTATGCGTCGTTGTTTTCGACATCTGGCATTTCTGACAGCTACGGACGTATTCTTTTATATGACGTGTCATATTTTTCCAGTAGTAGTATCTTTTGATTTTTGCTAGCGTTCTTGTTATGCCACTATGGCCTCCTTGTATTGGATCGTTTTGATATGTAGACAGTATTTCTTGTATCTCTTTTTCATTTTTTACTTGGGTCACCGGCTGGCGTAGCGCTACTCGTAATGATTTTAATATTTTATTGCCCATATTTTTAAAAGTATCTATTGAAATTGATTCAAAGACCTTTTCGCTCGGTGCCACTTTGATTTGGCTAATTTTTCGAGCTTTTTCGAGCCTTTGGAAAAACTGACCTAAGTAGAGAATTCCATTGGTATATAAATCGCTCACTTCAATTCTTGCGATAACTTTATTTTCATGTTTAAATAAGCATTTAGATTCTGTTATGTGCAAGGTCACTACTTTCCGCACTTGATCATTTGTAATGACCTCATGTACGTTGGGCTTGGATACACTTTGATGACTTTGCGTTGGCAAAAGTTCATTGTTTTCAACTGTTCAGATTTTTTCTTGTCTACTTTGTCGCCTGGTAGTGACTTTCAGGACTTTATTTTGAATGTCTTTAAGTTCTGTTATAGTGATACGCGAAAGTGCGTCTGCAACGAAATTATCTTTTCCCTTTAGGTATTCTACTGTGAAGTCGTATTCTTCAAGTTCTAGCCGCATGCGAGTTAATTTGGAACTGGGATTAGTCATAGAGAAAAGATATGTTAATGGTCTGTGATTCGTTTTTATTGTAAACTGTTTCCCATAACTATATGGTCTGAAGTGGGTAATTGCCCAATGAATTGCCGCTAACTCTTGTTCTGTTGTGCTTTTATCACTTTCCCCTTTTGTAAATGAACGAGATGCATAAGCTATTGGGAGTTGAATTTCATTATGGTTCTGAGTTAGAACCGCTCCACAAGCTTGTTTACTAGCATCTGTTATAATGCAAAACTCTTTGCGAAAATCGGGATATTGTAAAAATATTGGTTGCATAAGCTTTTCTTTTAAGTATTGGAATGCGTCTTGGCATTTATTCGTCTATTCAAAAGGAAAATAATTGCAAAATGCTACGAATCGTCTTGCACTGTCCGCATCATGAGGAACAGGGTAATTTTTGATTACGTCAAATTTTTTGTCATCTGGCAGTACTCCTTTGTTTGTGCATTTGTGACCTAGGAATGTCACTTCGTGCATGAAAAATAAACATTTTTCTGGGTGCAACTTTAGGTTGTATTTCCTACATATGTACGTTAAAAATATCAGTTAAGTTTTTAATCATGTGTTTTTCGGAACATCCTGTTACCATTAAGTCATCCATGTAAAGGAACGCCTGTGAAGGTTCTAGACCGGAGAATGCTATAGTCGTCATTCTCTGAAATGAATTTGGTGCTATTTTAAGGCCAAATGGTAATCGCTTGAAGCGATATGAGCCATTGCTCGTTTTAGGAAGATGTTATGTTTCTTGAACTTTCTTCCAGTTCAATTTGGTGAAAACCTGACATTAAGTCGAGGCAGGAAAAGTATTTAGCTCGACCCAGTTGGTCTAGAATGTCGTCAATTCTGGGGAGCGGGAATTTATCGGATAGTAGTTTTTTGTTGATTTGGCGATAGTCAATTACTAATCGCCACTTTTTTTCTTCTGAATATTGTAATGCTTTCTTGGGGACTAGCAAGAGTGGACTATTGTATTCGGATACTGACGGTTCTACTATTTTATCATATATTAATTTTTCTACTTGTTTTTGAATTTCTTCTACATGGTTATACGGGCTTCTGTAGTTTTTAATGTAAACTGGTTCACTGTCTGTCTCCATGATTGTTTATAAAAGTTGTTTGTTGTTATTGGTTCGGTTTGTAGTCCAAATACATTACTATATCTGAGGCATAATTCTGTTAGTTGATTGTTAAATTGTATTGGAAATTTTTCTTTAAATGTGACAAAACTTCTTCATTTCTATTATCTTGAGTGTTTTGAACTACTTTGTAGTTCGAAAGTGATTCATATTTTATATTATTTATGTTTACTAATAAATCGGAATTGTTTGTATTTAACAATAGGACAAACGTACATTGTGATTTCGTTATTGTATTTGCAATATATATACCTTTTTTGATTTCTTGATTAGGTATATAAACGAAATCATCTTTTGAATCGATTTTTATATTTCTTATCACTTCGGATCTTGCTGGTAGGATTAGGGAATTATTACCAGAACTGTATGTTATTGGAACATAAATTAGATAAGACAGATTTTGAGGTCTAATTATAAACCAGTTTTCAGTTGGTTTGAAGTCTAACTAGTAATTAATTTTTTTCATGAAGTCAATGCCAATAATTCGATCACACGCTATTGCGAAATCGGAGTCTACTAAATGAAATTCGTGTGGAATTTTGGTTGTCTGAAGTTCTATTGCTGTGGTGCCTTGGGATTTAATTACTCCTTGGCCTATGCCTTGGATGTTTATAATTTTATTGTGTTTAATGTCATAGTTATCTGAATTCAATTTTAGAAGTGATGTCATAGTTATCTGAATTCAATTTTAGAAGTGATATATCTGCACCAGTGTCTATTAAAAATGTAAGTTTTATTTTAGTTAGATGATTAATGAAGCAAACAAATATGTTAAGACTAAAATTGATTGAATGAACTTTGGAATTTACTGTGTGTTGCCTAAGGGTTCTGAGAGTTTTCCGACGAATTATGCATAACTCTCACATTATTGTTATTGTTAGAGTTTTAGTTATAGTGATTTCGGCCTCTATAGTTTCTCCTCTATTCTGACCTTTTCGTCTATAACCTACGCGATTATTGTTGTGGCCTTTGTTGTTGTTATTTTGGTAATAGCTTCTTCTTCGGTTATTACACCATGCCTGCATTATTATAATTGCTTGCTGGGTGCCTAAACTGTAGGACAGAGTTAGCTTGGCCAGTTGCGTCTGTGCAACTGTTGACAAATTTAGCAATGGTATCATTCATATTACTGAATGTGCCCGCCCGCATAATAAGTTTTACCTTATCAATAGCGCAGTTTTGTGTCATTGCCTTTACAGCTTGCGATGTACTGTATTTGGATGCCAAATCTGATGATAACCCATCATTTATGTAGCCTCCTACTAGAGATTTCGCAAGTTTCTCAACCTCTTGGGTGTAATGTTTTGCTCTTTTGTTGCAAATTAAGGAGTTTGGCAGCAATAACTTCTACTGATTCTTCTTTTACAGACTTTTTCAATTGTGCGATTATCGCAACAATTGTCTGTTCGTTACTAATAAGGTTTCGAGCATGACCTTTTAATTTGGTTTTTATTATCTGGACTGCAATTGCTTCGTGAGTGCCTTTCAGCATATCAATCAAGTTGAGCGCATCTAGGGAACTCAGAAGGTTCTCAATTTTTCCATGGAACTCTGGAATCAGAGATGATGCGAGCTTTAAAAACTCAGTCACAGACTGTTCATTGACCATTGTTGATTCTTCAAGGGGTATTTGTAGCGAAGGTGGTGCTACTGGGGGCGTTCAGTTTTTTGTGTTCGTATTTTAGATTCTTTTTTATTCTTTTTATTAGATTCTTCGCTCATTTGTTCAGAATTATTTGGACTATCTGTGACTAGAATTGACTCATCAAATTTCGCATCTGTATTTAATGCATTTGGTATAAAAATGTAAAGATTATGTCTATCCGAGATTGTTCTGAGCTGTGTTCTTAATCGGTCTAGATTTTCTCTCGCTTGTAGCAAGTGTAAGTTATTAAGCCGACTGAACACACCTGCGAATAGTTTATTAATAGCATTAAATTTTGTAATTAAAATTCGCACATGTTTTAGTTTGGTTTAATTTTTATATTTATGCTTTTATTAAGGCATTTAAATGATTTGTCGAATTCTACTCTATGGTCTTTGACACTTTGAACAATTTTCGGCCATTCCATGAAATGGGTTTATTTAAAAGGTCGTACTTTTGAAAATTTAAAACCATCATTTTTTTTAAAACTTGGGGAGAAAACAAAATTAAATTTCTTTTTATATTATTCTGTTTTTTGTTGTGTTTCATTCATCAAATAGAAACACAACATACCTGCTGCATTCATTTAACAGCATATATATGGTATTAACAGTATGAAACTCATCTGTACTCTGCTAACTCCTTGGACTGGGAAATTTTTTCCCGTTATGTCAAGGTATGCTAATCTTATTTGCACCAGGTTTATCGAGCCTTGAGGTGAGTGGCTTTGTTCACTCTTAAAAACTTCTATTAAATCATTGACTATGCTCGGGTGCCTATAATTGATTTTGTCGAAGTACTTATCTAGTGTCATAGTGTTGTAATACCAAAAAAAAATGTTATTTTGAGGAAAAAGAAAGAAACAACTCATGCAGAGAAATTAAATTTCCTAATTGTATTAAAATATTTTTTTTTGTTGAAAGGAAAAAAAAAGAATGATTTTTTTTTTGTATACATTGCTATGACACAATGTTACACTGTGCGCATGTATTTTCAGATCTTATCCAGATCGTTAGCTATACACTTATTGTGTAGCAAATATGCTTTGTAAAAAATATATGCGCACATGATTATGACAATTATGAATAACAATATATTTGTTAACTTTATATCAGCATAATGTTCGAGGGGTTATTTTGATTCAGAAGAAAAGTTTATGTCTTTTTATTTCAAGTTATTTTATTGAATTTTTTTTTTGTTCAAATTTTTTTTTTAAGGATATCTTTATTTTTTGTAAGAAAAGAAACAAAAAGTGAATTATGTTTTCATTGCAATGATTATATTGCAAATTTAAAATTTTGAAATTATATAGATTTTTGAGAATTCTTTTTGAATATATTGTTACTACAATTGCCCGTGCGTATGTATGTGCTTTTTTTTTTTTTATCTTGTCTAAATTATCTGCTTGGCTTAAGGCCCTTTTAGTTACACACTTATTGTGTAGCAGATATGCTTTATACAAAATATATGCGCACATAATTATAACAATTATTATTGTTATTATATTTGTATACTGTAAGTCGATATTTGATGATTCGATTTTATTAATTACGTTCGCAGTGGAATCCACTGTTTTTATATCGATTAACCCCATTGTGGGTGTACTATATCTATCATCAAATTTGCTTATACTGTTATTGAACATGCATACTTCTACGTATATAGTAGGCTTTCAAATTAAATTTCAAAACTTAAAATTTTTTTTTTGGAATTTATGCAAATTATCGGAGTGTTTTTTTTTTACTGGAAATTTGTCATTCTTTAACTTATATCTTCATGAAAGAAAAAAAAATTTTTTTTTACTATGTATAAAAATGGATTAAGTACGAGTGAAAAACATAGTTCCTCTTGAAAATTAGAAAATAAAAAAAATGGAAATGATAATTTTATTGTAATGAAGTTATTACAAAAGTTATCAATTTAACACAATTATTCTAATGCAGCTGAGTATAAATACTCAGCGCCAGAGACATGGAAAAATTAGATTCAGGAGATGTGGTTGGCTCATAATTCAATATACATTTCATTATTATATTTAGTTAAAAATGAGGCAAGCAAGTCGTCCCTGCCGACATTGAGTATATCCTGTACCAAGTAAAAGTACTCTATAAAGTCAAAAACAATCAAAATCGCCATCAATTTACAAAAAAAATTCTCTTAGCATCCACTGCTTGCCATGCAGCAACAGCGAACGCATGCTATCTCGCTCACACATAGCAGCCCATTTTGCATGGGGCGTTTCAGTACAAAACGGAAATACGTATATCTCCGATAATTATTGTCGGATTTCGACAAAATTTGGTCAGCTGGTGCATATTGGCTATATTATTAAGTGTGCCAAATAAGAATGCGATATCTTTATTACAGCTCAAGTTATAGTTTTCCCTAAATTACGGGGGCGGAAGTGGGCGTGGCAAAAATTTAAAATAAACTTCATCTGCTTATACAATAGACGGATGTTGACACCAAATTTGGTTGCTCTAGCTCTTGTAGTCTCTGAGATCTCGGTGTTCATACGGACGGACGGACGGACGGACGGACGGACGGACGGACAGACGGACAAACGGACAGACGGACAAACGGACAGACGGACATGTCTCAATCGACTTCGCTATTGATACTGATCAAGAATATGTATACTTTATGGGGTCGGAAAATTTTCCTTCTGCCTGTTACATACATTTTAGCGACTTTAATATACCCTTTTACCCTATGGGTACAGGGTATAAAAATCTCCAACCACATTGTTAGTAGTAAAGCCTATTAATTGTTAGTTTTTCGCAAGTTGCACTTTCGAGCTTCAACTTGCTGGTAGTAATGTAAATACATGCATCGTACTGATAGCATGGGGTTAAATCTATTTAAATCAAAGCCTGGGTTGGCCGTTAGATGCTTAGCTAAATGCATCTGCATTTCGCTATATTATGTGTACATCATGTGAGCTACATTATATTCAAACAATACTTTATTATTTTTGTGCGCTGTACTTTTATCTCGTACTTAGTTCAGAAAATTTATGTATATGTTTTTAAAATATTTTTATGTCTACAAATACAGTGTTTAATCTTAAACATTCTGCAAAGGGCCTGCAAAGGTTATAGTTTGTAGTCTTCTGGTTACATTTATTTTTCTTATAACATATATTATTACTTTTATAACTAATACGATTGCTATTATTAAAGAAGCATAACCAGTCTATATCCCTTATATGAGATGTTGCGATTGCTTGATAAGACTCTGACTGGATGCTGTGATGAGCGACTAATATTTTGTCTTCTGTTCTAGCAGTGCAATCTGACCTGATGCTAAAAATGCCTTGCTCTGGAATATCTATTACTTCCTGTTGTACGCTACCACATTGCACTCTAACCTTTGAATAGGGTGAAACTTTAAATAGCCAGCTACTTCTGCTCTCTAGCTCGATCCAATAGGATCTTAAGTCAACTATCGTTTTATAGACACAGTTTGATTTCATATTTTGTTTAAATGGTGTGATTTCACATGCGTTGTCATTGGCACTACTCCAAGGCCAACTTCCTTCACACACTCTTTTAATAGTTTGCCACGTCTGACATTTATTTAAAGTGGATTCGGTCATTAGATGATAGGAGTCTATTTCAAAGTTATAGACTAAATACTCGCTATTTACCTGTGCCATTATCATCTGATCATTACTAATCCTAACTGGCACTGGGATTATGCTATATAAAAGAGATGGATGCCTACCAAATAAGGAAATTTTTACGTTAATTATTAGTTTCCTGTCAACAAAAATCCCTTTTGCTGTTAATAACGTATATATATCTTTTAGCTCAGTATCTGTTCTTTTGCCTGGTAGAACTAAAGGTTCGGACAAACTATCTTTTATATTTGCAATCTCCACCTTTAGTCGACTCGGTTTTAATATATTAGGATTCAGTCTTCCATGATTAATATCTATCAAAAGACTTATTATCCCCGCTTGAATTTTCTCACAGTCCTTAATAACCGAACTAAGTTGCTTCGTTATCATAAAGAAATTAATGGACTCTTTGTAGACATAGTAATTTTCTTTTATTCACTCTGTGATGTTTTCAACTCTCCTATTCATCTTGCGAAAATTTTCATTTATCTCTTCGGTAGTACTTTTGAGAATGTTTGCCGTAGAGTCAACAACTGACGTTTGCTTTGCCTCTAATTCCTTTAAATTTTCTTGGTTTGCTAGCAAATTTCTCATATTTTCTTCCATAGTTTCTCTATCATCCGCATCCATTATACCGAATAAAATATGGTAAAGCGAACCCACAAATTCAAATGGCGCCTGTTTATTTCGCGATTTACTTTGTAACATTTGTTTGTTGTTATCCTCAATTTCTCTTATCTGTTTATCAGTATTGTCCAATACTAGATTGCACTGGTCTTCAAAACTGTATAATTTTTTACATATGTCCCTCATTTTAACTATTAACTTGTCACCCTTATTAAGCATTTCGAAATACGCCGTCATATCATAATATACAATAAGATCCCATGAGGAAGACACTATTTCTACCTCACCCATTGGATCTAAATATAATGCGGCTGTTGTATTCATCTCTTTTATCGTGACCTTTGGCTTATTTTTCTCCACAACAGCTCCATTCAAAACTTGGCAAAGCAGCATTAGCAAGGCCAAAACCATTATCATTACGGATTTTCGTATTTTTGGCAATATGCAATCTCTTGTTTTTCCTGAATGTGTTTCCTCCTCTTCACTTTGATTGACTCCAATCAAAGGACAAACTTTATCTATTGGTCTTGTAATCGACCCTTCCTGTAGCTTTATTTTTACAACCCTAACTTTGTTGTCCCGGCCTTTGTGTACTTCTTCTATCTTACCCAAAGGCCATCTGGCTGGATGACAATTCTCATCTTTTATGAGTACAACTTGTCCTTCATCCAAATTTTCTATGGACTTCCTCCATTTGTTCCTTTGTTGGAGAGTATGCAGATATTCTCCTTTCTATTTTATACAGAAATCTCTTTTCATTTTCTGGATAATTTTCCACCTGTCTAGGTTTCCCATTTTTTGGTCTGACATGGATTCTACTGACTCCAATGGTGGTTTTCCAATCAAAAAATGCCCAGGTGTTAATACCTCATTATCATCTACATCTTCACCTATTGTGTATAATGGTCGTGAGTTTAAGACAGCTTCAATCTGGCATAATAACGTTGCCATTTCCTCATATGTTAAATTACTGTCTCCGATAACTCTTTTTAGATGGTACTTGACTGCCTTAACCCCAGCCTCCCAAATACCTCCGAAGTGTGGTCCTGCCGGGGCGATAAAATGCCATTTTATTTGTTCTTTTTCTAGAACTGGCGCAATTCGTACATTGTCCTGAATTGCTCTAATGAATTCTTCATCAAGTTTTCTTGCAGCACCCACAAAATTGGTTCCATTGTCTGAGTATATGCTAGCACATTTACCCCGCCTTGCCACGAATCGTCGGAAAGTTGCTAAAAAGTCATCAGTGGTTAAGTCTCTCACTACTTCTAAGTGTATAGCTTTAGTTGCCATATATACAAATACAGCTATGTATCCCTTATATGTTTTTTTGTCCACGGTTTTTGGAACACCTAATATGATAAGGTCCAGCATTGACGTTGTGACTCTGTGTTTTGGCAGATTGCCCATTATCTGCTCTGCTGTGTTCTGGCGATATCTAGTACAAGTAACACATTCTCTCAAATATTCTTTAAGCGCCTTTCTTACTCCAATTATCCAAAATTTTCTTTGAAGCTGACTTCTCATAAGGTTTATTCCCCCATGCAATGTTTCCTTATGGGCATTTTTAACTAACAACATCCCCAGATGACATTTGTCTAAAATAATCGGATGCTTTGTGTCGAAACTCATATTGGCATTTTGCAATCTGCCCCCAACTCGTAGTACCCCGTCGGTATCTAAAAACGGATTCAAGCTCAAAATTTTACTTTTCGTATTAATTTCCTTTTCCTTAATTAAACATGATATCTCCCTGCCAAATTGAAGTGATTGTTGATATTTGATTATTAAGGTTTTGGCATTTTTGAGTTCATTGACGGTTAGATATGGAGGATTTACTCCGTTTTTCGTTTTGACTGAAATGAACCTTAATATGTATGCTACTATTCTGATAAGTTTGTTGATACACGAATATTTTTCTAGCAGCTTTTGCATTATATTGTCTTGTGCCTCGACTAGCACTGTACTGACAATAATATCGCTACATTCAACTTTTTCTTTAGGCCACTTCTCTTTCGACCCAACAAGCCATTTTGGACCACTCCACCAAATATCACAATCCTTTAATTTGGTTGGACAAATTCCCCTTGAAGCTACATCAGCAGGATTCTCTTCAGATTTCACATTTCTCCATACAATTTCTCCCATGTTCCTTATATCCTCAGCCCGCCTCCTTATGAACTTGTTCTTGTTATTTCCATTTCTTATCCAGCAGAGTGTAATCGTTGAATCACTCCAAGCATATATCTCTGCTGGGACGGAAATACTCTGATAGACTCTTTTTAACAGCTGAGTTAATAAATGAGCTGCACATAATTCCAATTTTGGTATAGTCTTTCTATTTTTGATAGAATTCACTTTGCTCTTACTGGCTATCAACGTGATTTTATCCCCCATCTTAGCATACACTACCGCAGCATATGCCCTTTCTGATGCGTCTGCAAATCCATGGATTTGTAGTGAATCGCCAGGCTTCGTTTTAATCCATCGTGGAACTCGGATCTTTTCCAAATGTATCAAATTGCTTTTATATAATTTCCATTCTGTCATATCTTTATCGGACAACTCTTGATCCCAATCTTGTTCAGCTAACCATAATTTTTGCATAAACAATTTTCTTATCACTGTTATCGGAACTAACCACGCTAGATATTCTTGCAAGTGTAGATAACACTGCTCTTTTATTTGTTTTTCTGTCCTCGTCACAGTGCACCTTGAACTTAAACTCATCCTTGAGCGGCTCCCACTGCAACCCTAAGGTTTTAATCGATTCGTTTTCTTCAATTTTTAACACTTTGTTATCGCCAGTATCACATACTGTTTCAATAATATCGAACTTGTTGGAGATCCACTTTCTTAGATTCATTCCCGCTTTTTCCAGCTCTCTAGACACCCGCTCTACTTTGTACTTGGACTCTTCAGTGGTATTACCTCCTGTCATTAAATCGTCCATGTAGAACTCATATTGAATTACCTCACCAATAATTTTGTCTTTGCATTTGTCAGCGATATCTGACAGCACCCTTGTGGCTAAATATGGAGCTGAGGCAGTACCGTATGTAACTGTTGTCAGCTTATAATTTTTTAATTTTCCTTGTGGTGACTCTACAAAATACATAAATATTTTTGATCATCGTGATCGATATTAATTTGGCGATACATTTTTTCTATGTCTGCGGACACAACAAACCGCCATTTGCGCCATTTCAAAATTGTGTCGAAAATGTATTTCTGTAGTCGAGGACCGACCCACATGATATTATTTGGACTTTTATTATTTGTTGTTTTTGCCGAGGCGTCAAACACAACTCTTAATTTAGTGGTTAGACTTGGATTCTTAATCACTGCTTGATGAGGTAGATAGTATAAACCTTCGTCATTGGTTTCGATCATATGACCCAACTCTAAATATTCGTTTATAAACTTTGTATACTCATCTTATAATTTTGGGTTTCGTTAAAATTTTGAATCTCCCAATTCTTTGTCATTTTTAAATGGCATTGTAACCACATATCTTCCAGAAGCCTCATGTCTCGTTGTCTTTTTAATATTTTCCTCACACGTATTGGCTTCCACATCCTCTTTTTCCTCTTCTTCCAACTCCCAAAACCTCTCTAGATCCGTTACATCAATTGTTGTCGCAACTATCGAAGTTTTTCCTTTGGATTTAGTGCACCCTGACACTATCCAACCAAATTGTGTATTTTGTCCCAACAACCCGTCAACTTTTGTAACACCGCTTTTCACAATATGGGTATATACATCTACCCCCATTATCATATCTACTCGACCTGGCATATTGAAGTTGGGATCAGCTAACACATACGATTGCCATTTTGACATATCAACGTTTGCTGTCTTTAGTGGGAGAGCCTTCATTAATCTTGGCAACACAATTGCCTCACGGCTCACGCATCTTGATTGCCAACTTAATTTTGTACTTTGATGTACTTGTCTTGGTTGACGAAACTCTGCTAATCTCCGTATGTGCCTTTATTTTCGGCAACTTTAAAATCTGAGCTGCTTCCTCAGACACGATAGTGCTTTGTGACCCACTATCAATCAAGGCTCTTAGGGTCTCATACCCTCCATTTACTGCCTTTACTTTTATTAGGGCGGTGGCCAACAGTGCAGGCTGTGCTGTCACACATGTATTCACTTTCTCCCTTTTTTCACTAAAGTGGAGTAAAGTATGGTGCCCTCTATTGCACAATGAACAAACAACTTCATTGGTGCATCTTTTATTGCTTGAATGCTTCAAACACCTTGTGCATAATTGCACTTCTTTGGCTATTTCGACCCTTTCTATTGGTGTCAAGCCTTTGAATTTGTAGCACTGATATGTGCTATGCCCGGCAACTTTGCAAATCGGACAGCTTTCTCTGAACGCCGTGCTTGCTATTTTTCGCACCGGTTTCCTTTCTTCTTTTTTAATGGAACTTAGAGAACAATATCTTTGCTCCAAATATTCCAAGACTTCTTTACTTGGCTCTCATAGAGCTGAAGAGCCTCTCTATCCAATTTCCTAAGTATAAGTTGCGCGAATATCACGTCGACTTCATCGGACAAATTGGATTTAATTTTAATCAAGTGTATTGACTCATTTACCGTGTCAATCACTCCCTTAATATGTTTTGCGGATTCGATGTTGATTACCGGTAATTCAACTATCCTATTTAATTGCTCGATGATTTTCATACCGCTTGGTTAGCAAATTCCAAGCAGCATTATAATTATCGGCCGAGCCCGACAATAAATGAGCTACCATGCTCCTCGCTTCTCCCCGTAACGCGGATTTTAAATAATTAAACTTCAGAGCATTACTTAAATCCTCTCTTCGATCGATTAATTCTAAAAATAGCTTCGCAGATATATCCCACTCTTTCGGTTTTCCGAAAAACGAGGGTACCTGAATTTTCGGTAACACCGGCAGTTCATCTCTAAGACCAACATTCTCGACCTTAACTCCTACCGGTTTATTAATAACTTCCTCTAACGCTCCTAGAGTATTCTGTATATCGAACTCTAGCTCCTGTAAGGCATCTTCAAATTCCCTATTCGATGCAAACTACAGTTCCTCTACCTTATTTTGTACCCTCTGCCACAAAAAATTAATTTTATTTCTATGTATCTTAAACATTTCTATCTTCCTCTCCCCTATGTCTCCATTCACCTTCTCCAGATATTCCCGAAGTTGGTGAACTCTTTACTCAAACTCCTTCTCGAAACTCCTACCTACCGTGTCCAGTTGCCTTGCTAGTGCCTGCCTTGGCTATTTCAACGGCTCTACTTTCTAATTTCGAGATTTTTATTATTATTTAAGTAATCATGATCGATTACTCCAATTTTAAGCAACAAATTATGATTCCCTACCCACTGACTTTCTATTCCATCTAACTCTTTCAATACTTCGCTAGTTATCCCACTAGCTTCTAGCGTCTCTAAAAACCTCAATCTATTCATCAACTTGGACTGCTTCTCTAACAACGCAATACTTTTTTCTGATAACATGTTGTGTTTTTCTTTTTTAAATATTACTAATAATTAAAATAATTATAATAATAAAAATAATTATAATAATAAAAATAATAATAATATTTTAATTGAAAATATAATAATATAATAATAATATTTAAGTGAAAATCGTAAAATTAAACAATATTATCTTATCTGTTGCTGCTGCTGCTGATGTCGTCGTCCCTCTTTCTTGGTGTAGTTTTGCCGGTGTTTGTTGGTCGGCTGTATTGATCGTTACGTCCCACTCGTCTTTTTGGTAGGTCTTCTTCTACCACTGAGCTTTACTTTAACTTCACTGGAACTTTCACTGCAACATTCACTGGAACTGTCACTGGAACTGTCCTGGAACTGTTCTTTGACTATTATAGTCTCTTCTATCTGCTTCGCTACTTTCAATTTTTGTAGCCACTGACACGATTTTTTATATCCGTCGCGAGTTTTAACCGTTTTTTTTTCAGTTCGATATCAGCTTCGAATACGCTACACTTTCATAAATTCGTCCCGATCGTTCTGCAATTGCTCCACAGCAAGCTGCCTTTTAACTTCGAACGCACTTTTTTTTTTTGTTTTAAAATTTAAATTATACTCCGTTTCTTACCACTGGTAGGGGAAAACAGGAGTTTTTTATTTTGCTACCTTTAGCTGGTCTTAGCATTTACTGCGTAGCATAAGATCACAGACTTTAAGGAGCTGGTTCACCTCTTTGTCTCTTACCACTGGTGGGGGAAAACAACTTCCGGGGAGAGGAAAAATTATAACCCGATCTTCATTTGTTGAATTCAAAATGTGAACTGACTTTATTTAAATAATATTTGGTTGGAAGAAGTCTTAAATTCTATGGGGCACATATTTGGTGGTGGGATTTTATGACTAGTTCTATCAGCATACATGCACCGTACCGATAGCTTGGGGTTAAATCTATTTAAATCAAAGCCTGCGTTGGCCGTTAGATGCTTAGCTAAATGCATCGTCTGACAAAAATATACTCACAGCATGTGAGCTGCATTATATTCAAACAATACTTTATTATTTTTGTGCGCTGTACTTTTATCTCGTACTTAGTTCAGAAAATTTATGTTTATGTTTTTAAAATATTTTTATGTCTACAAATACAGTGTCTAATCTTAAACATTCTGCAAAGGGCCAGCAAAGGTTATAGTTTGTAGTCTTCTGGTTACATTTATTTTTCTTATAACATATATTATTACTATTATAACTAGTACGATTGCTATTATTAAAGAAGCATGACCAGTTACGTGATGGAATTTTAATCCTAAGAAACCAATGTGATGTTCTTTTAAAGATTTTAATTCAATTTTCAACCTTTCAAGTTCTGCTGTGTGGTTTAACAAATTATTTCCCACTGGATCCCAGATAATCTTCGGAACCTCGCTAATATCCCCTATATGAGATGTTGCGATTGCTTGATAAGACTCTGACTGGATGCTGTGATGAGCGACTAATATTTTGTCTTCTGTTCTAGCAGTGCAATCTGACCTGATGCTAAAAATGCCTTGCTCTGGAATATCTATTACTTCCTGTTGTACGCTACCACATTGCACTCTAACCTTTGAATAGGGTGAAACTTTAAATAGCCAGCTACTTCTGCTCTCTAGCTCGATCCAATAGGATCTTAAGTCAACTATCGTTTTATAGACACAGTTTGATTTCATATTTTGTTTAAATGGTGTGATTTCACATGCGTTGTCATTGGCACTACTCCAAGGCCAACTTCCTTCACACACTCTTTTAATAGTTTGCCACGTCTGACATTTATTTAAAGTGGATTCGGTCATTAGATGATAGGAGTCTATTTCAAAGTTATAGACTAAATACTCGCTATTTACCTGTGCCATTATCATCTGATCATTACTAATCCTAACTGGCACTGGGATTATGCTATATAAAAGAGATGGATGCCTACCAAATAAGGAAATTTTTACGTTAATTATTAGTTTCCTGTCAACAAAAATCCCTTTTGCTGTTAATAACGTATATATATCTTTTAGCTCAGTATCTGTTCTTTTGCCTGGTAGAACTAAAGGTTCGGACAAACTATCTTTTATATTTGCAATCTCCACCTTTAGTCGACTCGGTTTTAATATATTAGGATTCAGTCTTCCATGATTAATATCTATCAAAAGACTTATTATCCCCGCTTGAATATTCTCACAGTCCTTAATAACCGAACTAAGTTGCTTCGTTATCATAAAGAAATTAATGGACTCTTTGTAGACATAGTAATTTTCTTTTATTCACTCTGTGATGTTTTCAACTCTCCTATTCATCTTGCGAAAATTTTCATTTATCTCTTCGGTAGTACTTTTGAGAATGTTTGCCGTAGAGTCAACAACTGACGTTTGCTTTGCCTCTAATTCCTTTAAATTTTCTTGGTTTGCTAGCAAATTTCTCATATTTTCTTCCATAGTTTCTCTATCATCCGCATCCATTATACCGAATAAAATATGGTAAAGCGAACCCACAAATTCAAATGGCGCCCGTTTATTTCGCGATTTACTTTGTAACATTTGTTTGTTGTTATCCTCAATTTCTCTTATCTGTTTATCAGTATTGTCCAATACTAGATTGCACTGGTCTTCAAAACTGTATAATTTTTTACATATCTCCCTCATTTTAACTATTAACTTGTCACCCTTATTAAGCATTTCGAAATACGACGTCATATCATAATATACTATAAGATCCCATGAGGAAGACACTATTTCTACCTCACCCATTGGATCTAAATATAATGCGGCTGTTGTATTCATCTCTTTTATCGTGACCTTTGGCTTATTTTTCTCCACAACAGCTCCATTCAAAACTTGGCAAAGCAGCATTAGCAAGGCCAAAACCATTATCATTACGGATTTTCGTATTTTTGGCAATATGCAATCTCTTGTTTTTCCTGAATGTGTTTCCTCCTCTTCACTTTGTTTGACTCCAATCAAAGGACAAACTTTATCTATTGGTCTTGTAATCGACCCTTCCTGTAGCTTTATTTTTACAACCCTAACTTTGTTGTCCCGGCCTTTGTGTACTTCTTCTATCTTACCCAAAGGCCATCTGGCTGGATGACAATTCTCATCTTTTATGAGTACAACTTGTCCTTCATCCAAATTTACTATGGACTTCCTCCATTTGTTCCTTTGTTGGAGAGTATGCAGATATTCTTCTTTCCATTTTATCCAGACATGGATTCTACTGACTCCAATGGTGGTTTTCCAATCAAAAAATGCCCAGGTGTTAATACCTCATTATTATCTACATCTTCACCTATTGTGTATAATGGTCGTGAGTTTTAATCAGCTTCAATCTGGCATAATAACGTTGCCATTTCCTCATATGTTAAATTACTGTCTCCGATAACTCTTTTTAGGTGGTACTTGACTGCCTTAACCCCAGCCTCCCAAATACCTCCGAAGTGTGGTCCTGCCGGGGCGATAAAATGCCATTTTATTTGTCCTTTTTTTAGAACTGGCGCAATTCGTACATTGTCCTGAATTGCTCTAATGAATTCTTCATCAAGTTTTCTTGCAGCACCCACAAAATTGGTTCCATTGTCTGAGTATATGCTAACACATTTACCCCGCCTTGCCACGAATCGTCGGAAAGTTGCCATACATAAAAATACAGCTATGTATCCCTTATATGTTTTTTGTCCACGGTTTTTGGAACACCTAATATGATAAGGTCCAGCATAATCCACTCCGGTATTTTGAAATGGCCACGACATTGTGACTCTGTGTTTTGGGAGCTTACCCATTATCTGCTCTGCTGTGTTCTGGCGATACCTAGCACCGGTTACACAAACTCAAATATTTCTTAAGCGCTTTTCTGAATCCAATTATCCAAAATTCTCTTTGAAGCTGATTTCTCATAAGGTTTATTCCCCCATGGAATGTTCCCTTATGGGCATTTTTAACTAAGAACATACCCAGATGACATTTGTCTAAAATAATTGGATGCTTTGTGTCAAAACTCATATTGGCGTTTTGCAATCTGCCCCCAACTCGTATTACCCCGTCGGTATCTAAAAACGGATACAAGCTCAAAATTTTACTTTTCGTATTAATTTCCGTTTTATTCGTTGAACAAGATATCTCCCTGCCAAATTTAAGTGATTGCTGATATTTGATTATTAAGGTTTTGGCATTTTTGAGTTCATTGACGGTTAGATATGGAGGATTTACTCCGTTTTTCGTTTTGACTGAAATGAACCTTAATATGTATGCTACTATTCTGATAAGTTTGTTGATACACGAATATTTTTCTAGCAGCTTTTGCATTATATTGTCTTGTGCCTCGACTAGCACTGTACTGACAATAATATCGCTACATTCAACTTTTTCTTTAGGCCACTTCTCTTTCGACCCAACAAGCCATTTTGGACCACTCCACCAAATATCACAATCCTTTAATTTGGTTGGACAAATTCCCCTTGAAGCTACATCAGCAGGATTCTCTTCAGATTTCACATTTCTCCATACAATTTCTCCCATGTTCCTTATATCCTCAGCCCGCCTCCTTATGAACTTGTTCTTGTTATTTCCATTTCTTATCCAGCAGAGTGTAATCGTTGAATCACTCCAAGCATATATCTCTGCTGGGACGGCAATACTCTGAGAGACTCTTTTTAACAGCTGAGTTAATAGATGAGCTGCACATAATTCCAATTTTGGTATAGTCTTTCTATTTTTGATAGGATTCACTTTGCTCTTACTGGCTATCAACGTGATTTTATCCCCCATCTTAGCATACACTACCGCAGCATATGCCCTTTCTGATGGATTTATGGATTTGTAGTGAATCGCCAGGCTTCGTTTTAATCCATCGTGGAACTCGGATCTTTTCCAAATGTATCAAATTGCTTTTATATAATTTCCATTCTGTCATATCTTTATCGGACAACTCTTGATCCCAATCTTGTTCAGCTAACCATAATTTTTGCATAAACAATTTTCTTATCACTGTTATCGGAACTAACCACGCTAGATATTCTTGCAAGTGTAGATAACACTGCTCTTTTATTTGTTTTTCTGTCCTCGTCACAGTGCACCTTGAACTTAAACTCATCCTTGAGCGGCTCCCACTGCAACCCTAAGGTTTTAATCGATTCGTTTTCTTCAATTTTTAACACTTTGTTATCGCCAGTATCACATACTGTTTCAATAATATCGAACTTTTTGGAGATCCACTTTCTTAGATTCATTCCCGCTTTTTCCAGCTCTCTAGACACCCGCTCTACTTTGTACTTGGACTCTTCAGTGGTATTACCTCCTGTCATTAAATCGTCCATGTAGAACTCATATTGAATTACCTCACCAATAATTTTGTCTTTGCATTTGTCAGCGATATCTGACAGCACCCTTGTGGCTAAATATGGAGCTGAGGCAGTACCGTATGTAACTGTTGTCAGCTTATAATTTTTTAATTTTCCTTGTGGTGACTCTACAAAATACATAAATATTTTTGATCATCGTGATCGATATTAATTTGGCGATACATTTTTTCTATGTCTGCGGACACAACAAACCGCCATTTGCGCCATTTCAAAATTGTGTCGAAAATGTATTTCTGTAGTCGAGGACCGACCCACATGATATTATTTGGACTTTTATTATTTGTTGTTTTTGCCGAGGCGTCAAACACAACTCTTAATTTAGTGGTTAGACTTGGATTCTTAATCACTGCTTGATGAGGTAGATAGTATAAACCTTCGTCATTGGTTTCGATCATATGACCCAACTCTAAATATTCGTTTATAAACTTTGTATACTCATCTTATAATTTTGGGTTTCGTTAAAATTTTGAATCTCCCAATTCTTTGTCATTTTTAAATGGCATTGTAACCACATATCTTCCAGAAGCCTCATGTCTCGTTGTCTTTTTAATATTTTCCTCACACGTATTGGCTTCCACATCCTCTTTTTCCTCTTCTTCCAACTCCCAAAACCTCTCTAGATCCGTTACATCAATTGTTGTCGCAACTATCGAAGTTTTTCCTTTGGATTTAGTGCACCCTGACACTATCCAACCAAATTGTGTATTTTGTCCCAACAACCCGTCAACTTTTGTAACACCGCTTTTCACAATATGGGTATATACATCTACCCCCATTATCATATCTACTCGACCTGGCATATTGAAGTTGGGATCAGCTAACACATACGATTGCCATTTTGACATATCAACGTTTGCTGTCTTTAGTGGGAGAGCCTTCATTAATCTTGGCAACACAATTGCCTCACGGCTCACGCATCTTGATTGCCAACTTAATTTTGTACTTTGATGTACTTGTCTTGGTTGACGAAACTCTGCTAATCTCCGTATGTGCCTTTATTTTCGGCAACTTTAAAATCTGAGCTGCTTCCTCAGACACGATAGTGCTTTGTGACCCACTATCAATCAAGGCTCTTAGGGTCTCATACCCTCCATTTACTGCCTTTACTTTTATTAGGGCGGTGGCCAACAGTGCAGGCTGTGCTGTCACACATGTATTCACTTTCTCCCTTTTTTCACTAAAGTGGAGTAAAGTATGGTGCCCTCTATTGCACAATGAACAAACAACTTCATTGGTGCATCTTTTATTGCTTGAATGCTTCAAACACCTTGTGCATAATTGCACTTCTTTGGCTATTTCGACCCTTTCTATTGGTGTCAAGCCTTTGAATTTGTAGCACTGAAATGTGCTATGCTCGGCAACTTTGCAAATCGGACAGCTTTCTCCAAACGCCGTGTTTGCCATTTTTTGCACCGGCTTTCTTTCTTCTTTTTTAATGGAACTTAGAAAACAATATCTTTGCTCCAAATATTCCAAGACTTCTTTATTTGGCTCTCATAGAGTTGAAGAGCCTCTCTATCCAATTTCCTAAGTATAAGTTGCGCGAATATCACGTCAACTTCATCGGACAAATTGGATTTAATTTTAATCAAGTGTATTGACTCATTTACCGTGTCAATCACTCCCTTAATATGTTTTGCGGATTCGATGTTGATTACCGGTAATTCAACTATCCTATTTAATTGCTCGATGATTTTCATACCGCTTGGTTAGCAAATTCCAAGCAGCATTATAATTATCGGCCGAGCCCGACAATAAATGAGCTACCATGCTCCTCGCTTCTCCCCGTAACGCGGATTTTAAATAATTAAACTTCAGAGCATTACTTAAATCCTCTCTTCGATCGATTAATTCTAAAAATAGCTCCGCAAATATGTCCCACTCTTTCGGTTTTCCGAAAAACATGGGTACCTGAATTTTCGGTAACACCGGCAGTTCCTCTCTAAGGCCAACATTCTCACATTTAACTCCTACCGGTTTATTAATAACTTCCTCTAATACCCCTAGAGTATTCTGTATATCGAACTCTAGCTCCTGTAAGGCATCTTCAAATTCCTTATTCGATGCAAACTTCTGGTACAGTTCCTCTACCTTATTTTGTACCCTCTGCCACAAAAAATTAATTTTATTTCTATGTATCTTAAACATTTCTATCTTCCTCTCCCCTATGTCTCCATTCACCTTCTCCAGATACTCCCGAAGTTGGCGAATTCTTTTCTCAAACTCCTTCTCCTACCTACCGTGTTCGAATCCACTTTGGCAATGGCTGCTTTACTAGTTCCCGTTCTAACGTCTACTTCAACGACAGTTGACTTGCTAGTGCCTGCCTTGGCTATTTCAACGGCTCTACTTTTTACTTTCGAGATAATGGCTAGGGCATCCTCCACCCGCTTATTATTAAAGTAATCATGATCGATTACTCCAATTTTAAGCAACCTCCTTCTTGGTATAGTTTTGCCGGTGTTTGTTGGTCGGCTGTAATGATCGTTACGTCCCACTCGTCTTGTTGGTAGGTCTTCTTCTACCACTGAGCTTTACTTTAACTTCACTGGAACTTTCACTGCAACATTCACTGGAACTGTCACTGGAACTGTCCTGGAACTGTTCTTTGACTATTATAGTCTCTTCTATCTGCTTCGCTACTTTCAATTTTTGTAGCCACTGACACGATTTTTTATATCCGTCGCGAGTTTTAACCGTTTTTTTTCAGTTCGATATCAGCTTCGAATACGCTACACTTTCATAAATTCGTCCCGATCGCTCTGCAATTGCTCCACAGCAAACTACCTTTTAACTTCGGACGCACTTTTTTTTTTCTTTTAAAATTTTATATCATACTCCGTTTCTTACCACTGGTGGGGGAAAACAGGAGTTTTCTATTTTGCTACCTTTAGCTGGTCTAAGCATTTACTGCGTAGCATAAGATCACAGACTTTAAGGAGCTGGTTCACCTCTTTGTCTCTTACCACTGGTGGGGGAAAACAACAGAGTTTCTTTTTTACTCGAAGGACCAAAAATGAATAGGGCTTCCGGGGAGAGGAAAAATTATAACCCGATCTTCATTTGTTGGATTCAAAATGTGAACTGATTTTATTTAAATAATATTTGGTTGGAGGAAGTCTTAAAATCTATGGGACACATATTCGGTGGTGGGATTTTATGTCTAGTTCTATCAGCATACATGCATCGTACTGATAGCATGGGGTTAAATCTATTTAAATCAAAGCCTGCGTTGGCCGTTAGATGCTTAGCTAAATGCATCGGCTGATAAAAATATACTCACAGCATGTGAGCTACATTATATTCAAACAATACTTTATTATTTTTGTGCGCTGTACTTTTATCTCGTACTTAGTTCAGAAAATTTATGTATATGTTTTAAAATATTTTTATGTCTAAAAATACAGTGTTTAATCTTAAACACAAGAATGTTTTTGATACAATGGCTGGCGCAAGATTTAAGCGATCAGCAAAAAAAGAAGCAATATCGAGTTCAAATTTATAACAGCTTGGCCTCAATGCTAAATGCCAATGCAACTCGCGATTTGGATCAACTGATGCAAGCCGTGGCTCGTATCTGTTTTTGACACAGATACCAAGTTTGTGCTTCACTTATTATATCACTTCAAATGCTGTTCAAAGCTCAATATTTACGGATAGATGTTCAGCTTGATTAAACAAAATATCAATACCCTTTTCATTAACCAATGTAATATACAATGTTTTTTTACCCATAGGGTAAAAGTGTATATTAAAGTCGCTAAAATGTATGTAACAGGCAGAAGGAAAATTTTCCGACCCTATAAAGTATATATATTCTTGATCAGTATCAATAGCGAAGTCGATTGAGACATGTCCGTCTGTCCGTCTGTCCGTCCGTCCGTATGAACACCGAGATCTCAGAGACTATAAGAGCTGGAGCAACCAAATTTGGTGTCAACGTCCGTCTATTGTATAAGCGGGTCAAGTTTGTTTTAAATTTTTGCCACGCCCACTTCCGCCCCCGTAATTTAGAAAAAACTATAACTTGAGTTATAATAAAGATATCCCATTCTTATTTGGCACACTTAATAATATAGCCAATATGCATCAGCTGACCAAATGTTGTCGAAATCGGACAATAATTATCGGAGATATAAGTATTTCCGTTTTGTACAGAAACGCCCCATGCAAAATGGGCTGTTAGGTGTGAGCGAAATAGCATGCGTTCGCTGTTGCTGCATGGCAAGCAGTGGATGCTAAGAGAATTTTTTTTGTAAATTGATGGCGATTTTGATCGTTTTTGACTTCATGGAGTACTTTTACAGGGTATACTCAATGTCGGCAGGGACGACTTGCTTGCTTCATTGGTTTTGTTTTTAATACAATTATATTTTTAACAAGACAATAAAGGAAGGGAAATAATTTAAAAGTTGTAAATTTGATAGGTTTTTGTTAACCCGTTCCGAACAAGGGATTATCACTATATTTTTAGAACTGCTGTTTCATTAAAATCCAATTTTTTATTTCACAATCAACTTGTTGATATATTTCTGCATTGACTGAAGCCAGTTGTAGATTCGCCTCTGGTTTATATAGGAAAATTTATTCCCAAACCATATCGTACTTTACGTAAGGTTAATCCGGTAGATTGCAGGCACACCTGATGGAGTGTGTAGAGATGTCGGATGTATGCATCGGACTATACCAGTTTAGATATGTGCAGTTTTAGCGTATTTCAGCAATTCGAAGAAATGGTTTTAGCCACATCTTGAAGCGAGTCAAGGAGGACTTCATTGTTAAACACAACAATAAAAAATATTTAAATTTTATTTTTAAAAGTATCAACAAACATCAATATATGAAATGCAGATAACAAGGTTTTTTGTAGTGAAATACGCCAATATTCAAGTGAAAAGAATTCTAAGTCTTTCCAAGATTTGACAAATAATTAATACATGAAAAATGGATAGAATGAAAAAATTTACCTAATACTTTTCTTATTTTCATATATTTTTAGATTACAGTATGGTAAACTTTATAAAACCACTATACCTCGGAACTGAAAGAGAATTTGCAAATTTATATGCTAATCCAATTAAAAATGGCCAACACAAAGATTCGAGTAAAAAAGACATTACCGTCATGAAACAACGTTCCTACGTGTTGCACAAAAAGCTGTCAAACTTTGTTCAGGTAATTTTTATCGTATTAGAAAGCAAGTGCTAAATAATTCATAACCTTTTTAAAAAAAATATTTATATTAAAGCTATTAAGGTGTTGTATCAGTGAAATTGTGATGACTTAAGGCTCTCCTCTCTGCTGCTCAACTTCAACTACTCGCAAATAATAAGTCCCCTTGTAGTGTATAAAAATTTTATATTAAAATAGAAATGACAAATGGAATTCATAAACATTATAAGTTTTCCATTTTGACCGAAAGATGGTTGCTGTTTGAATCCAGTCGGATGCTAAGTTGTAATCAACTCTGTTGATGATAAGGAAGAATATTTGAATTTGCTGAAAGCCTTGAACACAAAATAACATGGTCTTATGAATGCGCTTCAAAATGTGAACTGATCTTACTTAGAAAATATTTGTTTGGATGAAGTCTTAAAGTATATGGGGTCAAATATTTAATGGTAGGATCTTAGGTCTAATTTTATCAGCGTGCATGGTTTTGAAACGAACTGAAACGTCTAGGTTGGTCGTTAGATGCCTATCTAAGTGCAACGGCTGATAAAAATATACTCAAATTGCGTACTAGCTTTAGGCCATTTGCCTGCTAGTCTACTACAGCGAAGCCCAGATGGATGACGATCTAATAGCTGTGCAGTTTCTTGCAAGTGCTAAGATCATCCACTCGCCTGGTCGCCAGTGCAGTTTTGCAGCAAAAGCTCTACGTCTGGGACTCCTTGATCTCAGCTTAAAAACCCCAAAGAGGTACACGCTATTTTTACGCGTATCTATTTTGTGCTTCACCCCACTCACTACTCCATTCACCGCAGCACTTTTTTCAGCTTGGATCAATCGGGGAGATTGTTTAACAGTCAGATTGTCGGGTTCTTACAGTAAACCGCCGCTTCCATTCCTGTGCATTTTTTCCCACGGCACAAATATTAAGTGCAGCTTGGATTAAACCCTTACCTGGTTCCCATTCGACGTTTCCCAAAAAAAAGAAGTGTTTTTTTTTTGCTGGCCAATAATCACGTTTGAATATCTCATGAATTTACTCCAAGTAGCATTTGCAGAGCTCTCGCTGATGTGTTCTACAGGGGGGTTTTTGCACCCTATTAAGCTGTTGCTGTGTATGTGAACTTTGTAATAACTAGCCAGTATAGTTGATTAGATCATAGTAGTCTGCAGCATCGCGATAAAAATCTAGTACGTCGGTCTGGAGCTGCAATTGGATTGTATAATGCGGTGGTCGGCAAAGCTTATGCACCTTGCAAAAAGGTTACCTCTGCTGTAATTTGACTTACACTTTCGAGAAAAGAACGTTTCTGACTTCGTGTCTGTAGCAACGCACACAAATCAGAGATTGTGACTGAATGCCTGCCGACCACTGCAATGGTATAAAATAAAGCAAGCATGTCGTCACTGGCGACATTGAGTATACCGTGTAGCAAGTAAAGGTACTTCATAAAGTCAAGAACGCTGGAAGTAGTATTTTGTCTTAAAGAGAATTTTATTTTCTTAACGATGAAAAAAAGTTTTGTTCTATTTCCAACAACAACAATATGAGTAATTTATTCAAACGGTAGATTTAAGAAATAAGAAAAAAAATGACCACTATTAATTCGAACGCTGCATAAGCTTACCTTTATTTTAAAAGAAGAGCAAAACAAAAGCAACCAAAGTAACAGAATCACTATACAGTTATAATAAGCAAATAATATCACAATATAGCATGCAAAAAATTTAAAAATTGCTGCAGATCAGTGAAACTTTAGTAACGATGGTACGTGGTAAGCCTATTTGCAACGAAATTAGAATATTGCTTAGAGATTATTCTAAATCTGGGAAGACACTTACGGAGATCAGTAATCAATTAAACTTGTCTAAGTCGTCTGTGCATGGGTCATAAAAATTTTCAAAAAAACTGGGGATATTCAAATTACATTAAAAATAGAGGCCGAACATCAGCAATAACACCGCGCGATAAAAGAGAACTATCCAAAATTGTTAAGGCTGATCGTCGCCAATCTTTAAGAAATTTGGCTTCTGAGTGGTCGCAGAAAATTGGCAAAACTGTCAAGCGAGAATGGACGCGACTGCAGTTAAAAAATATTGGATATGGTTTTTATAAAGTATGTATGTTTTGTTATTAACTATGCATCGTACCCAATAATTTATCTTACTCGAAGGCCAAGGAAAAACCCTGACTGCTTACGCTTCGTCAAAAAATAAAGCGTTTGCAATGGGCTCGGGAAAGGATGTGTTGGACTCAAAGGCAATGGGATACCATCGTATTTAGCGATGAAGCTAAATTTAATGTTAGTGTCGGCGATACGAGAAAACGCGTCATCCGTAAGAGGGTAGCATAAAGACTGCCTTAAAAGAACAGTAAAGTTTCCTGCAAGCACTATGGTATGGGGATGTATGTCTGCTAAAGGTTTAGGGAAACTGCATTTCATTGAAGGAACGGTTAATGCTGAAAAATATATTAATATTTTGGAAGAGAGTTTGCTCCCATCAATACCAAAACTGGCAGATTGCGGTGAATTCACATTTCAACAAGACGGAGCATCATCGCACACAGCTAAACGAATTAAAAATTGGCTGGAATATAATGAAATGGATGTTTTAGATTGGCCATCAAATAGCCCAGATCTAAGCCCAATTGAGAATATTTGGTGGCTAACAAGATGTGGGACTCGATTTCTCAAGAATACTGCAAAAATTTGGTAAAATCAATGCCAAAATGGGTTAAATGTGTAATACGGGCCAAAGGCGACGTTACTCAATTCTAATGTTAATTAAATTATTGTTTTAAGTATGATAGTAAATCATATTACGCAGCGTTCGAATTAATAGTGGCCATTTTTTTTCTTATCTCTTAAATCTACCGTTTGTTGGAAATAGAGTTCGAATTATTAGTGGTTAGGGCTCGTGTTATTGATTGTACCAAATAAGAATATTAAAGAATATCTGTAATGCACCTCTGTACGAATGTTGACACCAAATTTGGTTGCTCTAGCTCCCAAGGTCTTTGACATCTCTGTGTTCACATGGAAGGACAGCCAAACCGACGGACACCCATAGATATGTCAGAAGCAAAGTTTTAGATCAGTAACTTGTTTGTTTTAAAAGTGATTTTTACCAAGTTTGGTATTTGTAAATTCCACATTAATAAAACTAGACCTTCTGAGTATTTTAATATAATCGGTTAACCATTTGATGCTATAGTTGTTATAGGAAAAAACAAACTAACAAAAAATTTGGTTATGAAATTAAAAAAAATTGGGTATGCAATTTTTTATACATCCCAGTGGTTTTGCCAAACTGTGTATAAATCAAAAAGACAGTTTTTAAAGTTATACGAACTTCGGTACGATCGAAACTAGCTCATCCTTCTACTTTTTTTCTGTTATATGTTATATTGATCTGTGGCTGTGGTTTGACGGTTGTTTGTTATCATATCTGGTAAATTAAAAAAAATTACGAAAAGAAGATACCTATCGGGCATGATGATACAGCAATTGGCTTCCAACTGCGGACAGTGATGGAATGCATACAACTGCAGGTATAATTTATGCAAAAAGACTAGAAAAATCCTAACACTTGTTGCCGCGCAAGCTTATGAGAAGCCCTCGCGGCAAGCTGCCCTCTGTTAATCGAACAGCTGATGCGATGATTCGAGATTCTGCATAGGAGCGAATTTAGCAAGAAAGCGGTAAAGTGGCGTGATACCCAAACGAAAGAGAAATGAAGACGACGCCATTGAAAATTACTGCAGGTACAGCAGAGTGCAGTGGTTACTAAACAGCAGCGGAGTTTGGCACTCGTTTTTTAATTATCAGTTATTTTACCTATTACGATTCGTTATTCATATATATTCTGATAGGTATATTTTTGTAACGAAGTAAAAATAAAAAAACTCAAGAAAAGTATTAATACGCGCATAAACGTGAGAAAGTGAAATAACATTAACATAAGGCAGCGCTTACGACCAAGATGAGCAACGACAATATGGCGGACATGGGCAGGTTAGCAGGTAACCAAAAGAGAAATACTCGAGCACATGGCAGTAATGAGGCTGTTATGGGATCCGAAGATGGTGCTAGTGGTTCGCATGCTGGCGTGATCGCTGTGGATACAATTGCCATAACTAGCGTCCCTATTGCCAGAGGAGCTACTGGATCACATCGAGAGGCAGATGATCGTCAGTTCGTGGGACCAACAAGCGGTACATGGGCAAGTCAAGGCATTTCGCCCGTAAAGGAGAGGCCGCAGGAAAGAACAATGCAGCCTGAAAATATGCTGCATTGGAAATTGGTAGCAGTGGCTTCTGGGACCGACCAACAGTTATAAGAGCGGAAAACAATACATGAAGTGTATGGACAGACTAGCAATTTGGAATTCAATGGTCCTGAGAAGAATATCGGATTGCCAAACAACGGGATCTCACCAACGCCAGGAGTCTATACAAGCCAACAAAGATCGCATAATCAGAGCGCCATGCCAAGTTGCCAAGGATGGGTACCCGATACGGGTAATGAATTCAAATAGCGATCTGTCACTGACGGCGTCACAGATTGCTACCCGGAATGTAATATCCAATGACTTACCATATTTTTCAGGTGACCCAACGGAGAGGCCTATGTTTATTGTGAACTATGAGCAATCAACCGAACGCTGTGGGTTCAGCGATCAGGAGAACCTAATTCGGTTGCAGAAATGTTTGAAAGAACCAGCTCTGGAAGCAGTGCGAGGGAAGTTGATGGTACCTGCTACAGTAAAACAGGCTGTCAAGACTCTTCGAATGCTCTATGGACGACCAGAGGCTATCCATCAATCACTGCAGGCAAAGTTACTGAGGGAACCAACTATAAGAAAGAACAGGCAACCTAAAGGATCTGTTCAAAATTGCAGAGCGACTCTAAACGCCTGGTCTCTCTGATTACTTAAGAGATCCTAACCTGCTACGCAGTTCACTGGAAAAGCTGCCGTGTGACATAAGGTCATGTCATAGTGAAACATTACTCAAAACAGATGTTTCTGCGTTTGCTTATTGGCTTTTCATGCTGGCAACAGTAGTTAGCAAAGTGATGTCAATACCGGTTACAGCGAGTCCCAATGAGTTGAAGGGGGCAGCCAGTTTCCAAAACCTACACTACATGGCAGTTACAGCATTGGCGTGTCGTATGTGCGTAGCAGCTCATAATTTAGAAGAATGTAAGCAATTTTTGTCTCTCACAGTAAAAAAGAGATGGCTGTTCTTGAAGGAGGGCAAACTGTGCTGGAGATGTTTAGGCAAACATTTTGTAAGACGTTGCCCGACTGGAGAGAAGCGCGGGATAAATGGCTGTACCAAGGAACACCATTCTCTTCTACATGGTTTAAATCGGAATTCTAAGAACGGAATTAGAAGCCAAGAGGAGACTGCAGCCATATTACATAGCGGGCATAACGCTAAAGCGCTTTTTCGGTATGTTCCTGCAACTTTGTACGGCTCTGAGAGGGAGGTGCAAACGTTTACGCTCATCGATGAAGGCTCGGCGTGCACGCTAATGGAGACAAAAAGGAATAGATGGTCCTACTGAGGAGCTATATCTTTGATGCACTGGTGATATAACACAGAAGGAGGCTGAGTATATGATGGTAAACCTAGCAATCGCATTACGGGACAGGATGGCACTCAAATACAAACGTTCGGACAATAACAAGTCTGGAGTTGCCAGTTCAAACAGCACCTGCAAAAGCTGTAAATACGAACATATGCGAAAGCACGAGCACCGATAATTATTATCTGGATAACGCGAAACTCGGCGTGCCATTGGCAGTAAAAGAGTCGAGGGATACCGATTTCATTGCCGCCAAATCAGGGCTTGGATGCTCCCTCTATGGACGAGGGAGCCAGATCGGAAACAACGAGTGACGACGAAATGATGAAGACAAGCTTTTCAATCGTTGCTGTTGGTATTAACGCTACTTGCAACGTAATGAGGTCCAAGGAGGATGAACGAGCGTTATCAATTCTCGAACAAACTTCGAAATTTATTCCAGAAGAAAACCGATGGGAAACTGGACTTCTGTGGAATCATGATGACGTAAGACTGCCATCATCTCGAAAAATGGCAATGCAGAGACTAATGTGTATTAAAGCGCGTATGAAACGCGACAAGGATTTGAAAGAGTTCGTCAACGCTCAAATTCGAATCTACGAACAATAAGGGTACGTGCGGAAAACGAAACATAATGAAGCCATGGAAGAACATAAAACGTGGTATTTGCCTATATTTGTAATTGCTAATTTAAATAAAGTAAATCAAGACCCATATGTGGTGCTGCAGCGAAAGTTGAAGGTGTTGCAGTGAATTCAGTGCTTCTCAAGGGTCCTGATCTACTGCCATCACTGATAGGTGTACTGCTCAGATTCAGGGGCTGCAAAGTTGTGAATCAGAAGAAGAGATCATTCAAATGGAAATACAGGTGAATTCATTCATGAAAATGGTGGATTTGTGATGCGCGGGTGGATATTAAACTCCATCAAAGTCTCATGCGCTCTAACAGGAGATGTCGAACAACTAGAGAAGCGCATCGATCACATGAAGCCAACGTATGAAAGAGTCTTGGGAATGCATTGGAGACCCCTGACGTATGAATTGGCATTTACTCCGAAATTCCACAAATCAATATTTGATGAGAAAATAACACCAACTAAAAGAAATATTCTGCGTATCGTTATGTCCATATTCGATCCGCTCGGGCAGGTGGGATTCTACTTTATGCAAGCGAAAATCATACTTCAAGACGTGTGGAGATCATTAGTAGGATGGGATGAACCGATATCCGAGAAAGAGCTTTCCCGATGGATGCCGTGGCTACAAAGACTACCCGGAATTGGAAATTTAGGAATTCCACGATGTTTGGGTATGGTGAACAGAGCAGATAATCTTGAATTACATATCTTTACAGATGCGAGTATAAACGCGTATGGAGCGGTCGCCATCATAGCATCCAAAACGAGAGTTGCGCAACTGAAGCCTATATCAATTCCCCGCATGGAGCTTATGGCAGCTATATTGGGTCTAAGACTAGCCAAGTTCTTAGCCTCTGAACTGGGTTACTGTTCAGCGGCGCATATTTTGGACGGATACAAAGAACGTGCTGTATTGGATAAATTCTGATGCACGAAAATATCATCAGTTCGTAGCACTCCGCATAGGAGAGATTCTCGAGAGCTCAGAAGTTGAGGAATGGAAGTGGGTGCCATCCGACGTAGCTGACGCCGGAACGAAATGGAGCAAGACTATTCAAATTGTTGGGCGATCGAGATGGTTTTGTGGACCATCGTTTTTGTATGAAGTCGAGTCGTGCTGGCCTTGAGTACTGGCTAACCGAACTTAGAACGACTAAATCTAACGAGCTGAAAGCTAAGCCAGAATCTAGACTGGCAATTATTGTTCCAGAACATCTCACGTTTCAGCAAATGGATGAGACTAGGAAGAGCATTGGAGTATGTTGCACTATATACAAACGAGAACCAGAATCAGAAGCTGCGCAACTTATAATGCGCTCAAGAAGTTTGGAGGATGCCTACAACATAATTTTCAAAGCGGTGCAAGCTGAAAGTTATGCAGAGGAGATCGCATCTCTGCATAAAGGAGGAAGAGTGTCCCAGAGCAGCAGTATCTACAGGATGTCCCCGTATATTGACGAAGAAGGCATTATGTGAGTCAAGGGACGAATCGATTAAATTGAAGGAGTCGCTATAAGCGTAAAGCGACCAATTATTTTGCCAGGTACGCACGAAGTCACTCAATTGCTTATTTCCACAGAAAATATAGTCACCAAATGAATGAAGTGGTGATCAACGAAATGAGACAGCTGTACTGTCGACAGCTGTACTGCCGAAATCATATTGCGCGTTCGGAAGCTCCAGCCATGGGCAACCTGCCGCCTGAAAGACTGGAGATCAACGAGCCACCGTTTGCGAATACCGGAGTCGACTACTTTGGACCCATAGATGTCATAGTTGGGAGACGGAGGGAAAAACTTTGGGGCGTGTTGTTAACATGCTTGACGGTGCGCGCCGTACATATCGAACTGGCGCATTCTTTATCAACGGATGCATTTATGTTGGTATTCGAAACATTCGTTGCGAGGAGAGGCGGGTGGTTTGGTTAATGGCACGGAGGAGATCAAACGTGTTTCAACAGATGAACTGGAAAAGAGATACCCAGGGATTCAATGGTGTTTTATCCCACCCGGAGCACCGCATGTGGGCGGCGCCTGGGAACGAATGATACGATCCGTAAAGTCCGTGCTAGCAGACGTATTGGAAACGAAAAATGTGCATGAGCTAGTGTTGCGAGCAACGTTGGCCTGGATAGAAAACATATTAAATTCTAGGCCGTTGACCTACGTTCCACTGGAATCTATCGACGCTGAAGTATTTACACCGAATCATTTCCTGAGGGGTGCAACTATTGCTATATGTCAAAAGAAGGAAGGAAGGCAAATCGGAAAACAATTCCGCAAGCTGTGGATGAGACTACCTGCCTTATCTTGTGAGGCGAGCAAAATGGTTTAATCCTCTAGCCGATCCCCTGCAGAAAGGTGACGTCGTAGTGGTGGTGGACGAAATCAATCCTAAAAACACTTGGAGAAAGGGTCTAATCGTAGATCTATGCAACGACAGGGGCGGAGTAGCTAGAAGCGCAGTGGTGCGAACAGCGACAGGACTTCTAACCAGGCCAATTGTGAAGCTGGCCAAATAAGATGTTCGAAAAACAGAGTAGCGTTGCACATGATTGGATGCAAACTTCAAAAGTAAGCACAAGCCGCACAAGCTTATGAGAAGCTGCCCTCTGTTAATCGAAGAGCAGATGCGATGATTCGAGATTTTCCATAGTAATGAATTTAGCAAGAAATCGGTAAAATTTCGTGATACCCAAACGAAAGAGAAATAAAGACGAGGCCATGGAAAATTACTGCAGGTACAGCAGAGTGCAGTGGTCACTAAACAGCAGAGGGCAGTTGTCAGCAGCGGAGTTCTGCACGCGTTTTTTAATTAGCCATTATCTTACCTATTACGATTAAAAATATTCTTATAAGTACATTTTGTAACGAAAGTAAAAATAAAAGAACTCAAGAAGAGTATTAATACGGGCATAAACGTGACAAACGTGATTTTATTTCACTTAACATTAATTCAAAGAATGTGCGAAACGACGAACAGCGTCGCAACAACACTGATGAATTAAATTTCATGAGCCTACAAAACCAATATTTTATTTTTATGGAAAAGCTGGATCATTAGTAATTTACACAACAGCGTCATTGTAAATTTTATGAAAAATTAAGAGTTCATGTCGTCCCATGTCGACTTTGAGCATACCAATTTTGAAAAAACAACTCGTATAAAACTAAAATGAATTAAAATATTTCAAGTTAAGTTCTTAAATTACAGAGAAAAGAAGCCGAGCTACTAAAAACCTTCTTGCCGCAGAAGTTTGAATATGTTCTATTTATACCGATGACGGATGTGCAGGTATTTATGTATACATTTAATATTATTTAATAGTTTTATAAACTAAAATCTTTGCAGAACACACTCTATGAATACATATTGCAGGCAATATCAATCCGGGGAGAAAATCGCGGCAAAAGCCTTATTACAGATTACACTGTTTTACGAAAGGTAAAAAGCGAAAAAGAATATACTTATTTTGATTTCTTAACAAATAACGTGATCCATAAAACAAAATTTTCAAAATAACTAAGAGGGTGGGCTAACTTCGGGCGTGCCGAAGTTTGTATACCCTCGCAAACTGTCTTTTTGATTTATATATAATTTGCCAGAATCAAAAGGAAGTATATAAAACCCATCAAAACTAAATTTGAAATCCGTGGCTTAATTGCCCGATTGTTCCTATGAAAACAATACTATATTGTATATATATATTTTTTTTATTAAATTGGCAAATAATCACTTTCGTGACAATTGGTTCAAAAACACCCAAGTTATTGATCAAAAACTATAATTTTGACCAATCTGTCCTATGGGAGCTATGTATATGATGATATAGTCGACCGATTCTGATAATATATGTGCTGAGGATAATATAAAGCTCACAAACACCAAATTCAGTTTTTTTTTTTTTTTTTTTGTATATATTTATTAGCGTAGGAACCTTGCCAGATTTATTGACGTTAAACCCTATTCTTGATCGTTCCGATGGAAGGTATATGATACAGTCATCCGATCGGGATGATTCTGAGATATACAATGCCTGCAGCGAAAAGAAGCCTAGGTGCAAAATTAGCTCTGCAGCTCCAAGGGTATCGGAGGAGATTGCGTTGAACCAGACAGACGGACGGACGGACAGACGGACGGACGGACAGACGGAGGGACGGACAGACGGAGGGACGGACAGACGGAGGGACGGACAGACGGAGGGACGGTCAGACGGACATGGCTATATCAACTCAGCTCATCATGCTAATCAAGAATATATACTTATACTTTATATAGTCGAAGGTACTTCTTTCTATTCAAAATTAATATTCACTTTTTGCAAGGGTATAAAAACAAAATATAAGAACAGTGAAAACAATTATCATTTATTTGTATGTGGCCGGCTCGATAAAGCTAATCTCTAGTATCCCATTTTAATGGGTTATATTGAACATTATAATCAATTACAGCAAAGAGCCTCCCAGGGATCGAACACAACTGTTATTATTGTTTTTTTAAAATATTTCTTATGATTAACTTTTATTACTTTACTTTATTATTATCTCACTCATCCAGTAACTGTTATTCTTAATAAAAAAAACTAAGCAAGCAAGCAAGTCGTCCCTGCCAACATTGAGTATACCCTCTACCATGTAGTTAAAAACGCTCGCTTTGGTTGCTCTAGCTCTTATAGTCTCTGAGATCCAGTTGTTCATACGGACGGACGGACGGACGGACGGACAGACGGGCATGTCTCAATCGACTTTGCTATTGATACTGATCAAGAATATATATACTTTATGGGATCGGAAAATTCTCCTCCTGCCTGTTACATACATTTTAGCGACTTTAATTCACCCTTTTAACCTATGGGTACAGGGTAGAAAAATTCACTTCTTGACGACATTATAAGCAAAAGTGCTTATTTAGCAAAAAAGCAATTATTTAATTTGGCAATCATTGTCCAATCGGTCAGCTACAATATACAAATATAAATTCTGTTTGTCGGACAACTCAAATTTTAAGAATCTAATCAACTTGCCGTTTAGAACGACAACAGAATAAAATAATAAAACTAATAATCCCAAGGACCGCGAGAAATCCAGTATATCAATATATGTATGTATATTCACAATTGTTTTAAAAAAATAAATTAGTACCGTTTTTTATTGTTCAACTGAAGATTATTTTATTACCAGTACTCTGATCACTAATTAGGTTCGAGTCGGAGCGTACCTAGTCTTTTGACAAATAAATACACTACCAACGGATGGAGGAATTAAAATACATGCCGCACGATCACGATTACTTCAAAAAGAGTACTACTCAAAATTAATAGAAACAATAGATTAAGTAACGAAGAAAACCAATTACCTCATTAAAAAAAAAAGAAGAACAATTCAATATTTAGCCATTGATGCGTAAACAAATCGCCAAGCTAGCAACACTTCTTGACATAAAAAAAGGATGGTGTCGAAAGAAAAAATTAACTATAAAACGATTTTCGAAAATTTATGGAAGCAGATTGACGAACTGTACTATAAGTTTTAGAAACTAGTAGGAGAGCCGGAAGAAGTACAATTTAGACACTTCTGCAGGCGTTCATGCGAACGATGATATATTGAATAAGCTGCAAAAAGCAAGTTGCTTCAAGGACTTGGAAAACGGGTTTTTTCATGTTTCACAAAAGAGAACAGTAAAAAGTACGCTGCGCTTACAACCAAATATGGTCTTTACGATTTTAACAGAATACCCCATTTGGATTTCGAGATTAGCTTACTTGATAAACAATGATATTCTCAAATTATATATGGACACATAATTAGAAGTTGGTACGCATTGTAGAGACAGCTGGGTCGTTAGATCTAAAGATCAAGTGGCAAAAGTGTCATTTCCTGTAAACAAAGATTTCCTATTACACAATATTTAATACTATGCCAGTACCGAAGAATGTCAAAGCAGTACAAGAAAATTTTCATTCAATGATTTCCAGATTGCACGCCCGTTGACCGAATTACTGCGTAAAAATGTTGTTTTCCAAATAAGTGAATCACAAAAGTTCAGCTGCAGCAGTGCACCTATTGCCGCATGCATTAACACAGGATCCTTTACTCAAACCGTATACCAGAGGCGCTAAGACCGATCTACACAAATGGATATACTTGCAGCAGTATTCTTCCAGTGGTTAGAAGGCAAACTTCAACCGGTCTAGGTTTGGAGCAAGAAAACAGAGTCACGCAAGCATAGCTATATTTTTGAAAAGAAGAACGTTTACCTCGCAGTAAGGAAATTTAGACATTTCTTGCTGGGCACGTCATTTAAGTTGGTCACGTATTGCTCTGCGTTTAAGCAAACACTGAAGAAAACAGGTGTATCGAGGGCAGTGACTTTGAATTTCAAGTAGAGCATCGACCAGGAGAGAAACTAAAACACGTTGCTTGGTTAAGTCGGCATACTAATCGTGTAATCGTAGCTTCGCCAGTCATCTTTTCAAGGAATACAATATGAATTGTGGTCTTTTGTATAACGATGTAAACGTCGACGGCTATAATTTTGGTAAAAACTCATGACCTTGCATTTGGTTGTATTTAAAAAGACCGACAGGGAGAGATAATATCTCTGTAACTAAGACAAAGCTTAACATCATCTGCGTACATAAGCACATGAGAGTGATTTATAACAGACGGAAGATCATTGATAAAGAGAGTAAAAAACAATGGTCCCAGATGACTGCCCTGGGGCACTCCCAAAGTCACATTTATGGACCTAGAATATAAAGACTTGAAAGGACCTTCTATGTTCTGCCTGTCAGATATTCCCGAATCCAGGAAACTAAAGGGTTTGGGAAGCCAATGTTATTTAATTTAGGGAGAAGTAGCGTATGATTAACAGAATCAAAAGCCTTGCTGAAATCAGTCTCCGTTTCACAAATCCCTGCTGCGAAGGTGAAATCACTGAACTCCAAAAATGTTGCAGTTGAGAAGTAATTAACTTTTCTAAAGCTTTAGGAACAGCGGACAAATACCTCTATAGTTAGATGCTTCAGACTTCCTACCAATTTTATGATTTAGGATTCCTTCCAAATGGATGGAAAAGTTGAAGATTTAACGGACAATAAAGTTTTTGAATTGGCTTACATAAAGCCGCGGCACAAAACCTGAGTACACAGCCAGATATACCATCAGAACCAGGAGAGTACACAGTTTTACTAAATTAACCATGCTAAGAAGCGAAACTTTCGTCGATCGAGGGAATACAGATACAATTAGATTTCTTTACTGATACAGAAGATTTGCTCGATATTCCACTGAGGAGTAAGTAAGTATATGTGAAAAAATCAGCAAACAGATAAGCAATTGCTTGATCAGAGTATTATTATCAAAAGATAAACAAGTAAAATACATTTAGTATTAACAAAATTATAAAACTGAATCCGATCGCGGGAAAACTGAAATTTACAACGCTGAAGGTAATTTCTATAGCATTGTGCATTAAGCATCATAAAGTTAGAACGAGCATCTGCGTATAGAGCAAAGTCCGAAGAACGACCCGATTCCTGTAATAATTAGATTTCACATTTTTTAATTTGAATAACTCACGAGACAACCAGGGAGGTCTGTGAGTCAACACCGGGGCCCTGAATAAGACACAAACTTCAAAAAGTGAATCGAGAGTCTATGGATTTTTTTAGTTAATGATAACTCGAACAGTCCATCAATAAATAAATGTGAAGTACAAGGGAGCAGCAGGCCAGACTCGCCAGAAGGGGACCATGCTATTTCAGGTAAATTAAAATCACCAAAGACAATTAATATGTCACTATTAGAAAGCAATGATGAAACATGTTGAATATATTGTAAATGTTTAATATATACCGTCATGTCGGATTGTGGCGGGATATAAGAACAAGTGATGTAGACCGAGAAAGATTTAAGTCCAACCTTGACACTGACAAACTCAATTTCCTGATTATCAGGTAGATGAATCTGGTCAGAATATAAGGCAGAGTCCACCGCAATCAAAACTCCTCCGCCTGCACGAGAAGTCCGATCACACCTATAAATTGAAAATTTTGAAGAAAGAACGGATGCATCGTTAATATCAGGCTAAAGCCATGTCTCTGTAAACATTAAAATTTTAAAGTCAAGCTAAACTATCTACATATAGTCTAGGAAGCTTAGATTTAAGTCCTCTTACATTGTGATAGGCCAGAAAAAGGGACGAAACTAGTTTTCTTGGACACCAGCAAATGCTGGCGTTCCAGAAGGTAAGGAATTGGGAGGAATAGAAAGCCTGCCTGACCTATGAGTTTTCTTTTTGGCCGTGTATTCTTTTACTAAGATGTGATCCGGCCAAAAACTGTTACTACAAATGCAGTCAAACAGTCCGACCGGGACACCTATTTTAAAGGAAGATATCTCCCTTGAATAGTTGAACTTAAATTTTTCCACCACTATTTTGGAGACTTGAACTTTAGTCTTAATATATGCTAAGACATCATCCGACGAATGTTCGGGATCAAGCCTAGAAACAAAGATATGTTTTTTTGGTGGAACTCCAATCAGAGGACTAGAGGAATGAGGTCTCAAATCAACGGCGTCTCTAGTTACCGCAATTAAGTCGGCTTGACTGTCAGTAAGTGCGTCTCTAACTGGACGACTATCGACAACAACAACACTTGATGATTGCCCAGACTTTTCGGAAACTACAGTAAGTTCGTCTGCAGAAAGAGACCATTTCCTGGAGAAACGGAAATCGCCTCATCCTTACGGCCATCATGCGGGATGGGGGTTGTAAACGATATTAGCTAGGGAGGATTGTCCTGAGATGGTGAATGTGACATCGCAGCCGAGACTAAGTTAGGTATCGGCAGATGCGGGGACAAGTTACGCACACTAGTTTTCTTCCGCTTTGGAGACTCGTTCAGCAGCTTATAGATACTAAATTCCATCTCCACAGCATTAAACTCATCATAGAGTTTGCGAAAACTAGATGTTTAAACACTTTTTGTTAGAGCAGACAGACATTATAAATTAATTGCAAATATTAATTGAAACAAGAAATAAAAATGTCTCAGAAAAAAGTCAAAGAAAAAACTCACTCAGTATTAAAGCAAATTCGACACTCGCGTTTGTATAATTAAACACGTCAATCCACTAAGAAATGGATTTTGGAAGCATTATTATAGATTTTTCACATCTTTGAGGAAAGTGACCAATTTTTGCAATCGCGTTAAACAGCTTGCAGATGTGCTGAGCTTTGCAGGATCATTTTCGGAGTTATTTGATCATGATCACGTAACTTTTTTGGGTTCAGATAGATTTTGAAGACTACAGAAACTTTCACAGCTTAGAATTCTAATAGCTCGTTTTCTACTGGGGTGTTCAGAGAAAGATACTCAATCGAGTTTGTTGGTGGATTTTTCAGAATGACCGCTTTTAGATGAGATGCAAAAGTTGATGCCCTTTCGTCAGTAGAGCCCATTTACTAGTTGGACATCTTATAGATGAGACTGTGTCGGTTGGAGCTCTCATAGTTGGGTGAGCTTTCCACAGAGGATATCTTAGCAAAGTACCGATTTCATTTAAAGGTTGCCTTGTCCAGCATTAGTTTTCATACGGTGCATGTATTTATGAAAACTTTCTTCCTTCTGCTTTTTCAGATCCCGCAATTTTTAACATATGTCACCACTACATATTCAAGTCCAAATTCATTTTCTACCTTTCATAGTCTCGCACTGATGTTGAGTCCAAAAGCAACTTTGCCCGTAAACCAATGGATTTTTAATTTTTTTTCTCCTTGATAGATTCAACAACATGATGTTCTAGTGCCAGTTATATCAATTTATTCACAATTCATTATTCTTTTCATTTCACAAAAAAAAAAACAAAATTCATAACCACACATGACGTTAGATAGGAATCGATTGTTCTCTTTACATTTAGAAAAAATAAAACCCTTGGCGATACTAATGTGCAATTCCTTGTTCCTTCCATATAAAATATCTATGTAATTACAACAGGTAATGTCACTTACGAATAAACAGCATGATGCACGATGGGCCCATGATACCACTTATGCCGTTGACATAAGTATTTTGACGAGTGATGATTATTAATTAAATAGCAACTTAAACAAAAAAGAGATTCAAAATATTATTCCGATTAATAGAACGTGTAGTCCCCTTTAGTTTCAATGACTTTTTGCAGCTGTCTTGGAGCTGAGTCTACTAAAGATTCAAGGATATCCGAGGACACCTCGTTTCAAAGGGAAGTGATCTTACAAATTGTTTCTTCTTTGCTTTTATGCAAAGAAGCAATTCGCTTTCGTTTAATGAGAGACCACGCGTTTCCAATGACATTCAAGTCTGGACTTTGTGGTAGTCAATCGAGAGTATTGACACCAAAATCCTTTAAAAATTTTGTTATCATCCTGCTTTTATAGATATAATCCTGTTGCAGAATAAATGAATTCCCGATAAGAGTTTTTCCGGAAATGCGTTATCATTCAGTACTCTCAAATATTGGCTTTGGTTCATCGAGCCTTCAATGGGAACCAAGTCTCCCAAGCCATTCTGTGAAATGCATCCCAGAACATGACAGAGCCCCCGCCATGACTTACTTTTTTACAAGTGGGCCTAATTTTTTGTCGTTATGGCATTGGCAGTCTTACAAAAATCTTTCATCTGTCCAAAGAACACTCCTCCAAAACTCTTGTGGCTTCTGCTGATGCTCCATTGCGAAAGCCAATCATTTCGCCTTGTTTATCTTAGAGATGTAAAGTATTTCCTTTGATCTGTAAGTCTTGATATTTTCATCCTTTAAAAGCCTTCGAACAGTAAGTTCACTAATTGTTTACTGGCCATCTCATTCCTTTCATTTGCAGCAGTTTGAGGCTTTAGAAGAACGTTTTTCTTGAATTTCCGCAAAAGGACTCTAACTTCGTCCGCTGTTGTCTTGTATTTAGCACCCAATCTTGTCAACTTGTTAACCGTATAATGTTTTTTGAACTTGTTAATTTGGTAATGCACTGTTTGTCGCGATAGTTGAAATTCTTTTGCAATGTCTTTTACAGCAATCCCATCTTTAAACTTTGCTACGATTGACGTTCTAACAAAAAAGCTTAACTCTGCCGTTTTTCCCATGTTTCCCAAATATTCAACTATTATTATTGTAAAGAAAAAAAGTTTTTTAGTTTAACAATGTTCAACTAGCAAAAAATTGTATTCAGACTTGCTCAAACTCGCGAAATAATAACCACAAAGGTTTCGTCAAAATACTTGTGCCACGCAAAAATTCGATGATCGCATGCATGCAGAAAGAGAATGCAAAAGCTAAACAACATAAAATTTGGCATGCAGACATCTATTAATACATTCTTTGCTTTGACACTCATTTCCGCACCGTTATTTTACGATAATAAGCACTATCAACTTCAATAGTCACAAAACGCTTTTATCAAAATATTTATGCCCACTAACTCAGCAAATCATAAACACATACTTATACAAAATTTTGTGAGTGCTGCTCATGTAGGCAATATCATGCTGTCGCTCACAATACACTGCTATCTTTTTGCATGGCACCCAAGTATTTTTCGGCAACGGGTGCCGGTTGCACTCACAACTAAAGCGAACGTAGAAAAAAAACGAGAGTGTAAAAAGAGCAATGCGCAACAAACGCAAGTATACAAAACACCATGTAAATCACCGAAGTGTTTTATAGGCTCCATGGTGTGTGTATCAAATTATCGGCTGGTTTGCTTTTGCACTAGATCACTTCTTAGCTCAGTCATATTAAAAATCAGTCAACGAGTTACAATCAGTAACAATGACAAACCTATTACCATGTAGATAATGTCTGAAGTGTTTTACTGCATTAACTACCGCGAGTGTTTCTAACTCATAAGACGTGTCTTTCGATTCACACACACTAGTAGTCTTACTGAAATATTCAACTACATACGGTTTATTTGCAATTCGATGCAAGAGTATGGCTCCATAGCCAATGACGCTTGGATCTGTATGCAGTTCTATGGGGAATTTGGATCAAATATTACCAAGTCTGGTTTGCTTGTAAGGATATTAATAATCTGTTTGCGAACCTTCGTCTAATCAAAACTAATTTTCATAGATGTAAGAGAATAAAGGGGTTTCATTAACTGGAAAAATCCTGGTACAAATTGGCGAAAATACGAAGCCAATCCTATAAATTGCCTCAATGTTGTAATTGACCTGGGTGATAGTAATGTGCTTAATGCTTCAATTTTACGTAAATTTGGACGAATCTCACCCGCCTGTACTTCGTATCCTAGATACTGAACAGAATCTCTTAAAAATGAGCATTTCTCTCCATTAAACGAAAAGCCTGCCTTAGTCAAAATATTCAAGACAATTCCTAATCTTTCGATTGCTTCTTCCTTAGTTGATGCCACAATCATAATATCATCCATATACACGATAACGTACGAAAATGCCAAATCGCCCACTGCTTTCATCACTGCTCTTTGAAAAACCGACGGTGCGTTCTTTAGACCAAACGGCATCGCTAAAAACTCAAATTGTCCGTCGGGAGTGACGAATGCAGTGTACTCAATGGAGCCCTCGTGCAATGGGACCTGATAATACCCGCAAGCCATGTCCAAGCAAATAAAGTATCTTGCTCCACGCAATCTAGCTATCTGATCTGAAATTAATGGTAGAGGAAACTTATCTGCAATGGTATTTCTGTTTCCTTCACTTTATTACACCAGAAGTTACGCGACTTAAAGGAGTTCCGCGAATGAATGATTTCGAATGCTTTTGCAACAATCTCAACAATTGATTTTTATCTTCTCCTTGTACTTCAGTTGCTAAATTATTAAAATCATATTCGTAACTTTCTACAGAACTGTTAACTGTTTTGTCTTTAATTATTTCCACACCTTCTGTTGATACTATAGCAGAGTATCCTTGTGCTAAAATTTCGCGACCAATTACAATATTATTTTTCATATTATCATCTTGGACTACATGAAATACTACTTCGATACAATTTCCATCTATCACTACATTACTTGTGATTTGAATTGACGAAACTACCCTAACATTACCAATTCCACTTAATGATATTACGTTATTTGTTCTTTTCCCAGACAGTTTGTGTGCTATGCTATGCGCCTGAATCAAATGTAATCGGAAAGTTCTCACCTCGGTGTAACATAATTGCTTTTGGTTCATCAACGACACATAGCTCAACCCTCTTATGCACACGTGGTCCTGCGACACCCTTCGAACTCTTGGGGCATTGAGTAGATATGTATCCCGACTCGTGACATCGATAGCATGTCACAACTTTAGTATGCACTGACGACGCACGATGATCTTCTCCAGATGTAGAAGGTTTCTTCACTCTGCATCCCGACTTCCTGTGCCCAAGCATGCCACACAAGTAACATTTCATTGGCAATGTTTTAGCACGCTTTGCAGTTGCGTAATCGTTTGAAGAGTTGAATCGCTTATTGTCAAACGAAAAGACTTGTAACTCGGACTGCAAGTCTCGCCTACTGCGAATAGTCCCTGTATATGCAAGTCGTTGCAATCTGCGGTCATAGTTTGCAAAATGAACAAAAACAACCGATGCTGCAATTTCCTCGTGGTCCATGCCACGCCATTTTGTAAGAAGTGACGTCATTAGCGACTGTTTAACAAATTCAAAATAGTTGCTGCAGGTGTCTCCGAGTTTTCGTATCTCTGCTCGAAAAGCTGTCCAAATTGTTCCCATGTGATGCCTGGGTAGCAAATCTGCGATAACCACTGCGACGAGCTTCCTTCCAATGACTTTGTCAAGGCCAAAATTAACGCACTACCTTGCAATGGTTTTTCTTTTAAGACGATGTCCACCGTAGCACACCATTGCGTGGCGTTAGCGCCAGCAGCGTGAGAGTTAAATTTCGGTAGAACAATTTCACCATCTTGTCGAGACTCACTAGATGTCGCATGAAAAGTTTTTGCTAGATCCCAGAAGTTTCGATTTTGTTGTTCTAATAATATGCGAAACTGCTCCTCATTTATTGCTGGACTTGAGTTAGATCCCACTTCTGATATCGGGGCAGTTAAAATCTTCCCGTTCACTTGGTTTCCGTTTTCTGACATTGTTAATAGGGAGCGAAGCGAGTTCCGTGAGCACTGCGTGGCGTTGTCTTCTAGACTGACTGCGCAGCCTCGCCTGCCTTCACACCGGACCACACTCGAAGACAGACACATATGTCGTCCCGCTCTATGACACTGTCAGAGGTTACCCAATACTAATGTCACCTGCATAACCAAGCAGCCAGTGCCAAACTTCCATGACTCAGCAATCAGTGACAATCTTGCATGACTCAGCAGTCAGTGCCAAACTAACATATCAGTACCCTTTGCCAAACTTACATGACAGAAGTCCCTGTAACGCCAAAGTTATATTCACAATGTTACACATCCAAAATATGGAATGAACCATAGAGGGACCCCAAATAGAGAGAGAATATAGAGTATCCAAGGGTATGCCCAACACTGCAATTCCCTATTATTCCATCTTCGACATACCCTTTTACCCTATGGCTACAGGGTATAAATATATTTATAAAATATATTATTTATTTAAATGACTCGACGCTCTAAGTAAGTTAGACGGGACTGTACACTAACTAGTGCGCTCTCTTTTCTGCATTAACTCTTTATTTTTACTTCAACAACGTGTGTTATTATTTGGGATGGCTATGCATATCTGCTCTATTTTGCTATTGATTCAAAATATATTCAAATATATTTCGAAAATATTTACGCAATTGCAATGAACTGACACCTAGCTTGCGCTGAATGGAAGTAAACGAAACTATTTTTCTCTCTTCTCTTTGCTTTAATGTACTTTTGAGATAGCAAGATCGAGCCCTCGCTTAAGAAAAAGAAGTCTGTGTCAGACATAAAAACTTTAACTGTTGTAGCCTTGCTGGCAGCGCCTTACTTTATTTATAGAAAAATACTCCCATGAAAATTAAAGAGTTTCTTTGATCCGGATTAGAGGTCGTCTTCCAAATGCTCCATTATTCTATGATACTAAATTTCCTGTGTTGTTACCACGTCTCTTCAACTTCGTCCTCAGGCCTCAATTGGACCTAAAACATTGTCATGCATGTTACGCCCTAAAGCATTAATTGACCTTCTCAGGCAAAAAATATGGATCTCAAATGCTTATGAAGCGTGTACACACTTTGTTTACAAATGTGTGTTGTGCTTTGTTTATTGGCCTTAACAATTTATGGGGAATATGGCAGCTGACTGATTTGATGTAGTACAAAGCGTATTCGAGGTCATGTTCCAATTAAAATGTGCATGGCGGTTCTGCCATTCCTTATTTTTTTACATTTTAACCCTTAAAAGCTTCATATAGCAAATCTATTCAGACAACACAACAAACTTTCTGGGAGACAAGAACCAGCTAAAAAACAGAAGAAATCTTTCGATATTACTTATATATTGATCGTTGGCATTCCAAAATTTAAAAACATTTACTCCGAGCGAAGGTGTTGACGTGTTGCTGAAATCTTTATTATTCATTATTAAACATTTCATTTTAAATTCAAATTCAAATTCCACCCTCAATCCTATCAGACGAATTTTTTTACGCTCCGTGAATTCCTCCGTATCAGTGGTCAAATAGTGATAGGGCTCTCAGTCGCCATAGAGACGCTTAATCACAAGTATATTGCTATTTGTAAATGCAACAAGCAATACTTAGTAAATAACTAAATTCACTTACTACAACAAAAAAAATTAATGCCGACGTGTAAAGACTCCAACATGGGTCCACCTTCATTGGACTCTCGCCAGCAGCAGCTACACGTCGCCTCTCTACACAACGTAACAATGCATATTTTTCAGTAGTGTCACCGACCACTATAACAACAACAAGCGCTGAGAGTATCAGTGTGAGCCAACAGCTGACACCATCCATCAACAACTTGCAATAGTGCACCCAATGCATTTCACCGCCGAGTCCGCTCTCACTCCAATTACTTGAATTATTTGTACTTATAACAAACTGTTATATGTTGAGCTAAGTGTTGATATATTTGTGTGTGGAAATATACCACAATGATCTCCTTGAGTTATCCTTAACCCAAGTTAATTATGTGAAAAATATAAATAGAAGGACACTACATAAATCTTCTTTAAATGATAGGTTCTTTCGACTGCCCTGTTTCAAGCATTCGCCCATTAGTTAGCCACGAAGACAATTTCAATCCAACTTTGGACTTAACCATTGACCTTCCTTTTCGATTGCCTCTTGTTGGTACCGATTCGACGCTATCCGTTGCTTTCGCAAAACTAACTTTTTCAAGTTTAATGATCTGATTATTGCTACAGACTTGTCTTATTACTGCTTATATCAATAATTCTAAAGATATGGCGCTGCTACTTTATTTTTCACTTTTTGATGCCTTTGTTTTACGTGTGACCCATGTGTTTTCTGCCATGGTGTTCATCTGAGTTATATAATTCAAATGAAGTAAGCAAGTCGTCCCTGCTTACATTGAATATACCCTGTAAGTAAGGAAGAAAAAAACTTTCAAACGCTCTAAATCGCCATCAATCAACAGCATATATCGTACTAGGCGGTTCAGTACGAATCTTCCATACATATATCTTTGATATATATTGTCCCGGTTCTGGTGCATTTCAGCTCAATTTTTAGGTGTGCCAAATAAGAATGCGATATCCTTTATTCCTGTTTTCTAAATTGCGGGGGGATATCGACGTGGCGAAAATTAACACAAACTTGATTCGGGTAGATACTAGACGAATGTTCAAACCAAATTTGATTGCTATAGCTCTTATAGTATCTAAACTCTAAGTGTTCATACGGACGGACAGTCGGAAAGACAGCCGGACATCTCTCAAGCTTGGAACATATATACTTAATGGGATCGGAAATATATGTAAAGTATTATAACAGCAGAAGTTGAAATCCAGCGATCTGACAACAAAGGAGAAAGCAGTTATCTGGTTTGGTGGAAATGCGGGGGTAGAAGAAATAACGCAGTTAAAAGAACTGCGTGGAACAAAGTACAGCAGCAGTAGCAGTAGTAGTAGTAGTAAGTAGCAGTAGTAGTAGTAGTAAGTAGCAGTAGTAGTAAGCAGCAGTAGAAACTAAGCAGATTCAAAATAGTCTTAATTCTAAACCTTAAATAAAATAAAACTACAGTTGAGCCCAACAGCTCAACTCACATACATTTCAGCTAATGTAACAGACTCAATTAACCTATGAGTACAGGGTATTAAAAAGGAAATTATAAAATAAACATTGAACCTTGAGCAAAAAGACCCCAATCTTTATACAATGAAATCTAATTTAGAAAGCGTAAGGTCCCTGGTATAACTTTATGTCATACCCAACAAATCCGATAAAACCCATTATTATTAAAATTAGAATTAACATTTATCTGTAAAATGAGGCTACAAAAATTTTAGCATGGTTTGTATTGATAACTGTTTTTTGTGCATTTTAAAATATTTTAAAGTTTGTGTCACTATCTATGAACAAGTTTTGTTGCATTTTTTCCGCTTTCCTTTTCTTTTTTCAAAAAAACCATCCTTTAATCTTCCCTCACCAGGGGTCCCCCACACACTGATATGAACTATCTCTGTTTTGAGTAATTTCTTGTTTTATGTTTAAAAATACATTTAGAAAATATAACTTGTCATTTTAATATATTATTTGGTTTTCTTAAAAAAAATATGAAATTATTGTTGTCTTGGCTAAAGCATGCTGTGTTTGTTCTCCAAAATAAACTTGTGTTTTTTTATTCAGGACAGGGCGTCAGCTTTGTAGTTTTACTGCCTTTTATGATCTTTGTGTCGAAATCTTATTCTGATAACCTAACTTTTAATTGAGTTAATTTGCTTATGGATTATTTAAAATGTCTCGCAAATAAAAAATGTCTTCTTTACGACGATAGACTTCTATTTTTGAATCCTTTTTAATTCCTTTGGTTTGGATATGGTTCGAATTAATTTCATATACTAATAGCCGGTATGTCCGGAACCCATTTTATTTTTTTATTTTTTGTAGGTATTCAAAATTTTTGAATAGCTTTAATTCTTTTAGTTTGGATTGAATCTATAGTCTTAAGTTCTGACAAGACCTAAAAACGTCGACACTAAGAGATAGAGCTACCAAATTGGGTGTTAACATCTTTCGTCTCTACAATTTAAAATTGATGGCGATTTCGAAGGATTTTTACTTTATTTAGTAACTCTACTTTTTATACCCTGTACCCATAGGGTAAAAGGGTATATTAAAGTCGCCAAAATGTATGTAACAGGCAGAAGGAAAATTTTCCGACCCCATAAAGTATACATATTCTTGATCAGTATCAATAGCGAAGTCGATTGAGACATGTCCGTCTGTCCGTTTGTCCGTCTGTCCCTCTGTCCGTCTGTCCGTTTGTCCGTCTGTCCGTTTGTCCGTCTGTCCGTCTGTCCGTCCGTCCGTCCGTCCGTCCGTCCGTATGAACATCGAGATCTCAGAGACTAAGAGCTAGAGTAACCAAATTTGGTGTCAACATCCGTCTATTGTATAAGCAGATCAAGTTTATTTTAAATTTTTGCCACGCCCACTTCCGCCCCCGAAATTCGGGAAAAAACTATAACTAGAGCAATATTCAAGATATCGTAATCTTATTTGGCATGCACATTAACATAGCCAATATGCACCAGCTGAATTTGCGGAAATCGGACAATAATTATCGGAGATATACGTAATTCCGTTTTGTACTGAAACGCCCCATGCAAAATGGACTGTTAAGTGTGAGTGAGTTAGCATGCGTTCGCTGTTGCTGCATGGCAAGCAGTGCAGTGTTGCTGCATGGCAAGCAGTGCAGTGTTGCTGCATGGCAAGCAGTACAGTGTTGCTGCATGGCAAGCAGTGCATGCTAAGAGATTTTTTTTTGTAAATTGATGGCGATTTTGATCGTTTTTGATTTTATGGAGTACTTTTACTTGGTACAGGGTATACTCAATGTTGTCAGGGACAACTTGCTTGCTTCATTTGTTTTGGTCTTAACGACTTGGTATCTGACTTAGAAACTTAGAAATTTTGATATTATTCAACGAGAATGACGGTAAGATTAAGTCGGGTAAAAATTGCATATTTGATAAACATATGGATTTATTTAAATGAGTTATTGTTGGTACACATTTTGATTATATTTTATTTTAAACATAAAGTTATATGAGCCGTCGGCAGCAAATCTTAATAAATTTAACTGCAAACTGAATATTGTGTATTTGAGGAGAACTATGTAAACTGTAATATACGAGGGGTTATTTTGATTTAAAGACAAGTTTATATCTTTTTATTTCAAGTTATCTTTATTGAATGAATCTTAGTTCTATAACAATTATGTTGTACAGCTAAAGACCACGTAGCTCCGCTGCCAGTGACGCCGGCAGAGAGGGCGGTCTGCTCATGTATAAATGGGAGAGAGGACGTGTCATGTTCACTTGGTGACAGAGCCGTCGCGTGTGTTAAATATGCCCACGTAGCTCTGTCCAGTACAATGCACTCATGGTTGGTTACGTTACCGAAAATGCGTTTGAACAATAATAAATATTGTAACTAAGTGCTACAATATGTTTGCAAGGTATTTATGTATATTCACTGAGTACAGTGAGTATTCGATATGTGAACATGATACACCTCCCTCTTTTTAGAAAAATAACGTAATTATATGAAGTTGTTTTCTTAGTCTAGTTACTTGTATATAGGAAAGAAATATGTAATTATATTTTTTTTGGTTGATGATATATATAATTGATGATAATAAAATATTTTTTTCTATATTTATATTTATATTTTATATTTTTTTATTTTTATCGAATCATAAAATATTTATATTCATATTTAAAGGTTTTTTTATTATATATTTAATTTTGTTTTGTTTTATTTTACCCAATTGTTGTTTTTATACCCTGTAACAGGCAGAAGGAGAATTTTCCGACCCCATAAAGTATATATATTCTTGATCAGTATCAATAGCCGAGTCGATTGAGCCATGTCCGTCTGTCCGTATGAACACCTAGATCTCAGAGACTATAAGAGCTAGAGCAACCAAATTTGGTGTCAACATCCGTCTGTTGTGTAGACAGGTTAAGTTTGTTTCAAATTTTTGCCACGCCCACTTCCGCCCCCGCAATTTGTGAAAAACCTATAACTACGGCAATATTGAACATATCGTATTCTTATTTGGCATGCACATTAATATAGCCAAAATGCACCAGCTGACCGAATTTGACCGAAATCGGACAATAATTATCGGAGATATACGTATTTCCGTTTTGCACTGAAACGCCACATACAAAATGGGCTGTTAAGTGTGAGCGAGATAGGATGCGTTCGCTGTTGATGCATGGCAAGCAGTGCATGCTAAGAGGATTTTTTTTGTAAATTGATGGCGATTTTGATTGTTTTTGACTTTATAGAGTACTTTTATTTGGTACAGGGTATACTCAATGTCGGCAGGGACGACTTGCTTGCTTCATTTTTTTTAAATTCTTTGTCCCTTTGTTCAATAAAGAAATGTTTTGTATATATATTTTTTTTTCATTTATTATATATATTTTTTTTTTAATAGGTTGATCAAACTCTGTTTCATGAAACGTTTAGTTTATATATATTTTTAATCTATCCTTATGAACTTTTTGTTCCTTCTTCTTACAATCTCTAATTAAAATGTTATCATTAACTCCTATTTCTATTACCTCAAATGGTCCTAAATATTTTTCTTCTAATTTATGACCTGACCTGTTTCATTCTTTAATAACACTTGGTCTCCTACTTCTATGCTTAAATCTTTAGTATTCCTATCATATGTTTTTTGCTTAGCTTTATTTTTTTCCAAAAATATTCGAGCTCTTTTATAAGCTGTTTCTAATCTAAACTTAACCTCCTTAGCGTAATCGTCTATATTATAGAGTGGATCTATTGTATCTATGATATTAAAATGTTTTGGTAAATTAGAGACTAGTTCATATGGAAAATAATTATGTGTTATAGATAGTGTGGTGCTAAAACAGAACACAAAATATGTTAACCATACATCCCAGTTTGTTTTATCATTTGATATGTAGGAACGAATGTACTCGTTGAAAGCTCTATGACTTCTTTCTATTGTTCCTACTGTCTGGTGGTGCTGTTGCCGTTATATTGTCTATTTTCAAATATTTGCACAAGTCATTTATAATTGAATTTTGTATTCTGTTCCCATGTTCGTAATCAACGTCTTCAGTGGACCATACTTTAGAATAAAGGATTCGAATAACTTTCGAGATTGTTGTTTCGTTTTTATTTGCAACTGCAATGGCTTTTAAATATTTTGTAAGATCACATATTAAAGTGACTACATATTCATTGCCGTTTTCTTTGTGTGGTAATGGACCAATTGTGTCCACTATTACCTTATCAAAAGCATATATGGGGGTGTCTATAATAGTTAATAGGGTCTTGGTATGTGTTGTCGTTTTCGACTTCTGGCATTTCGGACATTTACGTATGTACTCTTTTACATGACGTGTCATATTTTTCCAATAATAGTGTCTCTTTATTTTGATTATTCTTGATATGCCAGTATGACCTCCTTGTATAGGATCTTCATGATATGTAGACATTACTGCTTCTTTATCTTCGTCGATAATGGTCACCGGTTGGAGTAGCGCTACTCTTAATGATTTTAATTTTTTATTGCCCATATTTTTAAAATAATCTATTGAAATATTTTCAAAAATCTTTTCACTCGGTGCCAATTTGAGTTGCGTGATCTCAAGTATACCGGCTTCTTCTTCTTCAAGCTTTTGAAAGAATTGATCTAAATCAAGATTTCCATTGGTGTACAGATCGCCAACGTTAATTCTTGCTATAACATTTTTTCCATGTTTAAACAAACACAAATTATCTGTTATGTGCAAGGTCACTACTTTTCGTACTTCATCATTGCAAATGACTTCATGTACGTTGGGCTTAGAAGCTTTATTAGGAACTTGCCTAAGCATTGTTTCCTTTTTGTTGTCTGGCCAGAGATTATTTTGTCTACTTTGTTGCCTGGTTGTGACTTTCAGGACTTTATTTTGAATGCCTTTTTGTTCGGAAATAGTTATCCGGGATAGGGCATCTGCCACAAAGTCTTTTCCCTTTAAGTATTCCACTGTGAAATCATATTCCTCTAGTTCTAGTCTCATATGTGTTAATTTTGAACGTGGGTTAACCATTGAAAATAGGTATGTAAGTGGTCTGTGATCAGTTTTAACTATAAAGTATTTTTTTTTCGCGCGAATTCCATTCGGGTGCACTAAGTGCCCACAACCTCCCGCCCAAACGACCGAGGGGCGCAAGCCGCATGACGCATGGCTCGAGTCGCGGGGACATTCCTCAAAACAGACAAGAAACGAAAACTACAACTAGTTACGAGCTAAATGTAAAAGGATAGAGGTTTCTCATGTAGGAAGAGAGAGCTCTGAACTGATTACACAGTAAAGTCGATTGTAATCAGAACAAAGTACTCAGAAAGGTTCATGCAGAGCATAGTTAGTAGTACAGCGGGAAAGAGATAGAGGTATAAAATTTCTAGTAGGCCTATAAGGAACCGATAGATTTACTTGGCTCAATAGCTTAGGAGAGTCTATATCACCATTAAGGAGCTTGAGCATAAAAATCACACCAAGCATTATTCTACGATTAGTAAGTGATGGTAGGTTAACAAGAAGAAGTCTACCAGTGTACGATGGCAGATTGATATTGCGATCCCAGTTCAGACCACGAAGAGCAAAGACAGATTCTATTCTTGATTTGTGTGACTCATATTGGGGAGACCATATGCAAGATCCAAATTCTAAAATAGGACGAACCAATGAGGTAAAAAGAATTTTGGTTGTATAAGGGTCATCAATCTCCTTTGACCATCGTTTAACAAACCCAAGAACACCCATAGCTTTACCTACGGTAGTGGAGATATGAGATTTAAAGGTTAATTTATAGTCCATAAGGATGCCCAAATCGTTCATCTCATTAAAACGTTTTAGTGGGATGTCATTAAGAAAATAAGTTACCAACCGCGGAGTATTTCTGTGAAAAGTCATGACCTTGCATTTGGTTGGATTTAAACTTAACAAACCGACAGGGAGAGACAATATCTTTGTAACTAAGACAAAGCTTAACATTATCTGCGTACATAAGGACATGAGAGTGATTTATAACAGACGGAAGGTCATTGATAAAGAGAGTAAAAAGCAATGGTCCCAGATGACTGCCCTGGGGCACTCCCGAAATCACATTTATGGACCTAGAATATAAAGACTTGAAAAGAACTTTCTGTGTTCTGCCTGTCAGATATTCCCGAATCCAGGAAACTAAAGGGCTAGGGAAGCCAATGTTATTTAATTTAAGGAGAAGTAGCGTATGATTTACAAAATCAAAAGCCTTGCTGAAATCAGTATATATGACATCAGTTTGCCTTGCATTCCGAAATCCTTCGATCGTCAATGATGTAAATTCTAAAAGGTTAGTGGTTGTAGATCTACGTTTCACAAATCCATGCTGCGATGGTGAAATTATAGAACTACAAAAATGTTGCAGTTGAGAAGTAATTAACTTTTCAAAAGCTTTAGGAATAGCGGACAATTTAGATGCATCGGATTTCCTACCAGTTTTATGGAGAGGAATTATACAGGATTCCTTCCAAATGGATGGAAAAGTTGAAGATTTAACGGATAATAGAAAAAGTTTTTGAATTGGTTTACATAATGCCGCGGCGCAAATTCTTATTACACATCCAGGTATACATCAGGACCAAGAGAGTACACAGGTTTTACTAAATTAAGCACGCTATAGAGCTACAATTAGATTTTCTTAACTGATAATGATACGGAAGATTTGCTCGATATTTCACTGAGGAGTAAGTAGATGTGAAAAAATCAGCAAACAGATCAGCAATTTCTTGGTCAGAGTCGGCTGTGTTATTTGCAAAAGATAAACAAGATGGGTGGATAGTTGTCTTACGTTTAGTATTGACAAAATTATAAAACTGCTTCGGATCGCGGGAAAACTGAAATTTACAACGCTGAAGGTAATTTCTATAGCATTGTGCATTAAGCATCATAAAGTTAGAACGAGCAACTGCGTATAGAGCAAAGTCCGAAGAACGATCCGATTTCTTATACTTTCTTTAATATCTTTATTTCACATTCTTCAAGTTAGATAACTCACGAGAAAACCAGGGAGGTCTGTGAGACAACACCGGGGTCCTCAATGGGACACAAACTTCAAAAAGTGAATCGAGAGTATTATAAAACAAGCAAGATTCATGTCTGAGCATCTGTACAAGGAGGACCAATCTGTTGAAAGAATGAGACTATTTAGTTTGACAAAATTAGTTTTACGAAAGTTACGGGATTTGCGCAGAGGACAGGCACTAGCAATTGGTGCACGAAACGGCAGATCAACAGTTAATTCCAAAGTGGGATGAAAGTTGTCTTCTGGGAAGACAAGAGGGTCAATTCTAGCGACTGCGTAGTTGGTAGAATCCAACACGAATATCAGATCCAAAGATCTTCCATTTTTATTTATTTTCCTTAGAGGAACGGTCGAAAATATACTATTGCCCAATGCTGCTAATTTTTGTTTTGTAGTGCTCTTATTGCTTTCACCTTTCGTGAATGCTCTCGATGCATATGCTATTGGTAGTTGGAGTCCATTGTGGTTTTGAGTTAAAACCGCTCCACACGCTTGTTTGCTTGCATCATTGATTATGAAAATTCTTTGCTAAAATCCGGATACTGTAATAGAGTTGGTTCTATTAGCTTGTCTTTTAGATATTGGAATGCCTTCTGGCATTCATCTGTCCATTGGAAAGAAACATTCTTTTTACATAATCTTGTTATATGCCGTGAATGGTCAGCGAAGTTTTTATGAAGCGTCTATAGTAATTGCAAAATGCAATAAAACGTCTTGCGCTATCCGCATCATGTGGGACTGGATAATTCATGATGACGTCATATTTCTTGTCATCTGGTAATATTCCTTTGTCCGTACACTTGTGACCAAGGAATGTCACTTCGTGCATGAAAAAGGTGCATTTTTCTGGATGTAATTTGAGATTATATTTTCTACAAAGTTCAAAAACATCTTGTAGATTTTTTATCATTTGTTTTTCTGAACAACTTGTTCTTGAAATTCATGTACTTGACTATGAGGATTTCTATAATTTTTCATGTATACTGGTTCATTGTCTTTCAGTCTCAATGTTTGCTTATAGAAGTTATTTGTTGTGATGGGTTCGGTTTGTAGTCCAAATACATTACTATATCTGAGGCATAATTCTGTTAGTTGATTGTTAAATTGTATTGGAAAATTTTCCTTAAATGTGACAAAACTTTTTCATTTCTACTATCTTGATTGCTTTGAGCTACTTCGTAGTTCGAAAGTGATTCATATTTGATATTATTTATGTTTACTAATAAATCAGAATTGGTTGTATTTAACAATCGGACAAACGTACATTGTGATTTCGTTATTGTATTTGCAATATATATACCATTTTGGATTTCTTGATTAGTTATATAAACGAAATCATCTTTTGAATCAATTTTTATATTTCTTGTCACTTCGGATTTTGCTGGTAGGATTAGGGAATTATTACCAGAACTGTATGTTATTGGAACATAAATTAGATAAGACAGATTTTGAGGTCTAATTATAAACCAGTTTTCAGTCGGTTTGAAATCTAACTGGCAATTGAATTTTTTTATGAAGTCAATGCCAATAATTTCATCACACGGTATTGTGGAATCGGAGTCTACTAAATGAAATTCGTGTGGAATTATATATTTGGTTGTCAGAAGTTCTATTACTATGGTGCCTTGGGATTTAATTACTCCTTGGCCTATGCCTTGGATGTTTATAATTTTATTGTGTTTAATGTCATAGTTATCTGAGTTCAATTTTAGAAGTGATACATATATCCGCACATGTGTCTATTAAAAATGTTAAAATTGTTTTTGTGGCATGATTTACAAATTTTACAAAAACATTGAGACTAAAATTTATTGAATGCATTTTATTTATTATTCGGTTGTACTTAAAGGGTTTTGAGAGTTTTCCGAATTATTTTGCATAACTCTCACATTATTGTTATAGTTGGAGTTTTGGTTATAGTGATTTCTACCGCTATAGTTTCCTCTATTCTGACCTTGTCGTCTATAACTTCCGCGATTATTGTTGCCACCTCTGTTGTTGTTATTTTGATAATAGCCTCTTTCTCGGTTATTACACCAGCCTGCATTATTATAATTGCTTGCTGGGTGCCTAAACTGTAGGACAGAGTTAGCTTGGCCAGTTGCCTCTGTGCAACTGTTAACAAATTTAACAATGGTATCATTCATATTACTGAATGTGCCCGCCTGCATAATAAGTTTTACCTTATCAATAGCGCAGTTTTGTGTCATTGCCTTTACAGCTTGCGATGTACTGTATTTGGATGCCAAATCTGATGATAACCCATCATTCATGTAGGCTCCTTTTAGAGATTTCGCAAGTTTCTCAACCTCTTGTGTGTAATGATTGGCTGCTTTGCTCTTTTGTTGCAAATTAAGGAGTTTGGCAGCAATAACTTCTACTGATTCTCCTTTTACAGACTTTTTCAATTGTGCGATTATCGCAACAATTGTCTGTTCGATACTGATAAGGTTTCGAGCATGACCTTTTAATTTGGTTTTTATTATCTGGACTGCAATTGCTTCTTGAGTGCCTTTCAGCGTATCAATCAAGTTGAGCGCATTTAGGAAACTCAGAAGGTTCTCAATTTTTCCATCGAACTTTGGAATCAGAGATGATGCGAACTTTAAAAACTCAGTTCATTGACCATTGTTGATTCTTTGTAGCGAAGGTGGTGCTACTGGGGGCGTTTCGTTTTTTTGTGTTCGTATTTTAGATTCTTTTTTATTCTTTTTATTAGATTCTTCGCTCATTTGTTCAGAATTATTTGGACTATCTGTGACTAGAATTGACTCATCAAATTTCGCATCTGTATTTAATGCATTTAGTATAAAAATGTAAAGATTATGTCTATCCGAGATTGTTCTGAGCTGTGTTCTTAATTGGTCTAGATTTTCTCTCGCTTGTAGCAAGTGTAAGTTATTAAGCCGACTGAACACACCTGCGAATAGTTTATTAATAGCATTAAATTTTGTAATTAAAATTCGCACATGTTTTAGTTTGGTTTAATTTTTATATTTATGCTTTTATTAAGGCATTTAAATGATTTGTCGAATTCTACTCTATGGTCTTTGACACTTTGAACAATTTTCGACCATTCCATGAAATGGGTTTATTTAAAAAGTCGTACTTTTGAAATTTTAAAACCATCATTTTTTTTAAAACTTGGGGAGAAAACAAAATTAAATTTCTTTTTATATTATTCTGTTTTTTGTTGTGTTTCATTCATCAAATAGAAACACAACATACCTGCTGCATTCATTTAACAGCATATATATGGTATTAACAGTATGAAACTCATCTGTACTCTGCTAACTCCTTGGACTGGGAAATTTTCTCCCGTTATGTCAAGGTATGCTAATCTTATTTGCACCAGGTTTATCGAGCCTTGAGGCGAGTGGCTTTGTTCACTCTTAAAAACCTCTATTAAATCATTGACTATGCTCGGGTGCCTATCATTGATTTTGTCGAAGTATTTATCTAGTGAGGAAAAAGAAAGAAACAACTCATGCAGAGAAATTAAATTTTCTAATTGTATTAATATATTTTTTTTTTGTTGAAAAAGAAAGAAAGAATTTTTTTTTTTGAATATATTGCTTTGACACATTGTTACACTGTGCGCATGTATTTTTAGATCTTATCCAGATCGTTAGCTCTGTTTAAGGCTCTTTTAGCTATACACTTATTGTGTAACAAATATGCTTTGTAAAGAATATATGCGCACATGATTATGACAATTATGAATAACAATATATTTGTTAACTTCATATCAGCATTTGATGATTCGATTTTGTTGATAACATTCGTATCAACTGTTTTATATTATAGCATATAGCTTTAATTCTTTTAGTTTCGATTGTATCTATAGTCTTAAGTTTTGACAAGACCTAAAAACGTCGACACTAAGTGTTAGAGCTACCAAATTGGGTGTTAACATCCGTCTAGTGACTACGCAGTTCAAGTTCGTTTCAAATTTTTGCCACGCCCTCTTCCGTCTCTACAATTTAAAATTGATGGCGATTTCGAAGGACTTTTACTTTATTTAGTAACTCTACTCTTTTGTTTTGGTCTTAACGACTTGGTAACTGACTTAGAAACTTAGAAATTTTGATATTATTCAACGAGAATGACGGTAAGATTAAGTCGGGTAAAAATTGCATATTTGATAAACATATGGATTTATTTAAATGAGTTATTGTTGGTACACATTTTGATTTTATTTTATTTTAAACATAAAGTTATGTGAGCCGTCGGCAGCAAATCTTAATAAATTTAAGTGCAAACTGAATATTGTGTATTTGAGGAGAACTATGTAAACTGTAATATACGAGGGGTTATTTTGATTTAAAGACAAATTTATATCTTTATACACTTGCAAAAGTGTATATTAATTTTGGTCAGAAGTTTGCAACGCATAGAAGGAAGCATTTCCGACTATATAAAGTATATATATTCTTGATCAGCATGATGAGCTGAGTTGATATAGCCTTGTCCGTCTGTCCGTCTGTCCGTCTGTCTGGATCAACGCAATCTCCTCCGAGACCCTCGGAGCTACAGAGCTGAAATTGCGCCTAGGCTTCTTTTTGCTGCAGGCATTGTATATCTCGGAATCATCCCGATCGGATGACTATATCATATAGCTCCCATAGGAACGATCGGTCGGGAATAAGGTTTAACATCAATAACTCAGTTGTTTCTTAATCGAATGTCACTAAATTTGGTGTTTATGAGTTTTATATAATCCAGAACACATAAACCAAGTTTTATCAGAATCGGTCGACTATATGATATAGCTCCCATAGGAACGATCGGCCAACAATAGGGTTTAACATCAATAACTGTGTTGTTTTTCAATGGAATGTCACTAAATTTGGTGATTATGAGTTTTATATAATCCTCAATACATATACCAAATTTTATCAGAATCGGTCGACTATATCATATAGCTCTCATAGGAACGATCAGTCAAAAATATAGTTCAATAGTTCAATAACTTCGGTGTTTTTGAAGCAATCGTCAAGAAATTTGTTATTTGACAATTTTATATAAAAAGAAATATATCTTTTAAGTTTTATCAGAATCGGTCGACTATATGCTATAGCTGTCATAGGAACAATCGGGGAAAAAAAATTTGTTTTAATTTTACTAAATTTAATTTTATGATTCTGGCAAATTATATATAAATCAAAAAGACAGTTTGCAAGTTAGCCCATCCTTCTAGTTTTATTTCAAGTTATCTTTATTGAATGAATCTTAGTTCTATAACAATTATGTTGTACAGCTAAAGACCACGTAGCTCCGCTGCCAGTGACGCCGGCAGAGAGAGCGGTCTGCTCATGTATAAATGGGAGAGAGGACGTGTCATGTTCACTTGGTGACAGAGCCGTCACGCGTGTTAAATATGCCGACTAAGCTCTGTCCAGTACAATGCACTCATGGTTGGTTACGTTACCGAAAATGCGTTTGAACAATAATAAATAATGTAACTAAGTGCTACAATATGTTTGCATGGTATTTATGTATATTCACTGAGTACAGTGAGTATTCGATATGTGAACATGCTTCAAAACATAAAAACTCAATTTGCATATGTTAGGATTATTGCAACCCCACACAACTTGTGAAGGATCCTAGCTACCTGGCCAGCACAGAGAAACATCTTCAACGGCAACCTGATATTCGTCATGAATACGTGAAGTTCATGAAGGAGTATGACAGTAGCAAGCAAGCATATGACAGTAGTGCAAAATCTAAGAGTATTTGAGTCAACCAAACTATGGGTCGTTTTGTGCAGAACGTCATCTCAACATTCACTAAATGATTTGTTGTTTGTGGGGCGTACTTTTCAAGATGACCTATACACGCATCTATTACGATTTCGATTAGTACAGTTTTTCATAACTGCTGCTACTCGTAAATTAAAATGATCGGATATATCAATATATAAATTAAGAAGGTTATGTGCCACGGCCAATTTCCAATGGGTCGCTGCACTTCTGTTGGTGTTACTCAGGTTCCAATAAATGCTAGCTTTAGCTTAGCAAAGATTATAGAATTTAACGGCGTAGCCGGAGCAAAGTATTTATTAACCAAATGTATTGTTCAAGTGATTATACAGAACTAAACTTGTAAAGCTAAAGTGAATCTTAGGCTACAGTAAAAATGAAATATAAAAGACTTATCGTAAGCAAATTATTGTTCATGCAGAGGCTCCGTGGTAGACAGAGCTGCATCAGCACAATGCAATGACCAATCAGCGCTAGCAACATAAATATGCAAACGCCTGACACCGCAACATTACAACCGCGCGTGTATCATTTCCGCTGCGAGGGCCGTTCACGAACTAATTCGTTAACTACTCCCCCCTTAAGATTGTTGCCGTCCTCGGTGACACTTAGTTCTTTTGCCAGAGCCTGCAGCTTGATGGATGCTTTTCTTCGGTACCAGCATTGCTGAATGACACCTATGCAGCAGAGAATAAGGCCGATGGTTACGCCTGTTATGAGCCACACATTGGTTTCTCCTCCCGAGGTCACGTCATCCCTTAACTGCTTAATTATATCCAAACTGTGCTCGTTCATTCTTTTAAGCAGTGGTAGGCTGAGTACTTGATCGTGCCCGGTGATGTTCAACAGCGGAGAGGCCACAATGCCAGGCCCTTTTTTTATGACTCGATTGTAGTTGATAAAGATGGACTCATTTATGTTTGCCTCTCGTTCAAATGTAATGAGGCATGTGCCCTTGGTGGTAATAGTGGGCCCATCGTCCACTCTGACGCTTGCTGGCAGATCATTGATGATGATAGTACCTTCATCCACGACTGTGACCGGCTCCAGGTGACTGGGTTGTGTGACACATGCTGCTGATCCTCCCGAGTGTAAACCGCTGGCGCAGGTATCGTGCAATGACTTCTTGCAAAAGGTCGCATAATTGGTCATGGCACAATCTACTAGTGGTTGAACTCCATTGGCGCATTCGGCTACCACATTATCATGAAATTGTAAAATGGTGTTATTATGGGCTACAGGGAATAACACAACCTTCTTGCAAATAGTTTCTACTTTAGGGTATTCGACAATTATATGAATTATGCTATTCGATTGAAATATTTTGATAATAGATACACTCATTAAACTTATTATTGGGACCTCTGTGAGATGTTCGGCAAAGATAGTTTTCAGGTCATCATGATCAAATATTGTTGGATTTATTATATTGGACTTAGCGAGTGTAATTGTCAACATGAGATTTTGGATTTCGGAAATTAGTATTCTATTACGTGCAAGCAAGGTCTCATACAAATGGGGCGTGTCAACAAACTCTCCCCTCTTTTCTTTAATTAATTTATTGACTGTATCTGTTAACAAGTTTATTTGCTTCTGTGTTTCGGTAATTACAATCACCTGCTTATTATTGGATTCTATGAGTTGTGCTTCTGTGAATTTAATTTTTTCTAGATCAGACGCATCAGGCGTACCCGCAACTATTTTAAGCGCCGATCCTATGAAGTCTAAACTCCTGGCTAATCTATGGTGCACTGTCAAACTCGCTAAGCTGTTCCTGATGTGTTCTATGTCTACGTCTAAAAGTTTTCGCATGTGTGATTGCGGAAAAAGTTTTGCTAGTCTTACTGTGTCTTCTATGATTGTTACAAAATTGGTCAAGTTTGATGAGTGTCTTATGTAGTTACGCTGTTCCCAAACTAGAACGTCGCCGTCCAAAATTGGAATGTAGTTCGCGTGCGTGAAATCGGTGACGCGCGCATAAGTTGCGGTAATGAGTATGAATATTATCCCGACGAACCTGTATGAAATGAAATTGATGTAGCACTATTTGCAAGTATTCTTATGTTATAGCCTAGATCTACCTCAAATTGTCTTTATGGACCACCCTCCCCTTAATAAGAACTGACGTTCCTAGGTCAGCTTGTATGATACCTTCTGTACATAATGGGGATAACTTGTTGCCCAGTCTTCTGTTGTTTTTGAGGTATACCTTTTCTCCTACATCAAACACCCTATTCTGCCTGCTGGGGTTATTTCTGGCTAGCGACTCTTGCTGTGCCTTTTTTATTTTATTTTCTATTACTTCCCTAAAGTCTTTCGGGACTGCGTGTAGTATGTCAATCGGCTTTTGCTCTGTCACCGAGTGAATGGTTTTATTATATTCTATGGTCGCTCTCATAATTGCCTGACTTGTATCGCTAAATTTTTTGTCGATTTTGAGACACCTAGCAATTTCCACTAACGTGCTGTGGAAACGCTCCACTTGCCCATTAGAGCAGCTATGCAATGGGGGTGCGTTGACCATGTCGATGCTGAACTGATTTCTCAAAAGTGAGGTGATTGTAAATTGTTTTGGTATTCGGGAAAACATTTAGGATTAGTAAGATAGGGTTCATAATGTCGGTAATTGATCTGGATGCTAAAGGTTGGACAATAGCGAATTTAGAAAACTTGTCTACACATGTTAGAAAGAGTTTTTGGTCAGCGGAAAATATGTCGATGTGCAAAAATTCCCCGCTATGCGACGGAATTGGTGTCTCCCCAATTTCTTGTTTTTTGGGATGCCGGTTATATTTGGCAGTAACGCACACCTTACAATTTAGTACTACCTCATTAGCCAATTTAGCCATGTGCGGGAAATAGTAGTCCCTAAGTATCTGCTTAATATTTTCCTGTGCCGCTCTATGTGCACGATTGTGTTCGGCATTAACTATCTCAATTTGTTCGTTCTTATTTGTGATATCTGCCACTATCTTCTTGCAATGCCAGAATTTAGTTGCAGGGAAAAGAGATACAAGTTCGTGTTGGAATGTTGCTAAAGTCGGAAAATCGCAGTGAAACGCATTCACGACATCAGGATCTACAGCGAGTTTTAACATTTCAATAAGATTGTTTTTGTCTGTGAATTGAATTAGATGGCGTGTTTTTTTGCCAAATAACATAAGTCTCCGATGTAATGCATATCGCGATTCTTCTAGGGTTATTTGATTCCTATAGCAGTTTATGGGGTTGTCTGTTGTTTCTATAGTGTATGTTAGGGACTCTTCACTATGAATGGTAGCTATGTCCGAGTTTATCTCGTCTTGAAGAGCGTTAAGCTCCTGCCTAGATAAGGCATCTGCGACAAAGTTCTCTTTCCCTGGCTTGTAATGCATTTTGGCATTATGTTCTTCAATAAATGCCTTCCACCTTTTTATTTTTGCATTTGTATTCTTTTCTGATACCGAAAATGTGAGGGGTTGGTGGTCTGTAAAAATGTGCAACTCCCTAGTGCCGTAAAGGTAATTCTGCAATTTGCCTAAGGCCCATACAATAGCCAATAACTCTCTTTCGTTCGTCGCATAATGCGATTCGCATGTTTTCAACGTCCGAGAAATCATTGTTATTGGTCTCCCCCCTTGGGACAGTACTGCCCCAATGCCACTGGCAGAAGCGTCAGTAGTCAAGTCAAAAGGCTTTTTGAAATCGGGATACATAAGCAAAACTTCCTCAGAAGCTAATATGTTTCTCAATCGGACAAAGGCGTCTCTTTGATGGTCGTCAAATTCTATAGCTACCTTTCTGGACATGTGCCTGCTTACAGTGCCATTTTCGCCTTTTAGCACGTTAGTCAAGGGTCTTGCTATGGAAGCAAAATCTTTGATGAATACCCTATAATAGCTGGCTAGACCTAGGAAAGACCTTAGGGCGTATAGATTTTTTGGTTCAGCGTACTTTTGGATCGCTTTAACTTTCTCAGGGTCTGTTGTTGCTCCATCGCGGGTAACAATAAAACCTAAATATTCTACGCTTTCTTTAAAAAATTTTGTCTTTTCTTTCGCGACTCTCATGTTAGCGGCACAAAGTCGCTGAAGTACCATGTCGATGTGGCGGACGTGGTCGGTGGCGTTTTCAGAAAATATTATTACGTCATCTACATAGACGTAGCATATTTTCCCAATTTGTTCCCGTAGGACGTCGTCGATTGCTCTCTGAAAAATGCTTCCCGCATTTTTTAAACCGAAAGGTAATCGACAAAATTCGTATTTCCCGCCGTTTACTGAGAAGGACGTCTTCTCTCGATCGTTTTCGGCCAGGTATATCTGGTGGTACCCAGATTTAAGATCTAGCGTAGTGAAAAATCTCGCTTTGCCTAGGTTGGCTAAGATCATCTGGATACTTGGCATTGGGTAACGGTCGGCGATTGTTTTTTCATTCAGTTTCCTGAAGTCGATAACAAGCCTCTTATTTTTGTTGCCTTCAGCGTCAAGTCCTTTCTTGTCAACGACCCATGCTGGGCTATTGAACGCGGACTTTGATGGTCTTATGATGCCATCCTTTAATAAATGTGAAATTTCTTTATTAACGAAATCTGCCACACTTGTTGGGTATGGGTAAAGCCTTGAGAATACTGGCTGCTTATCTTCAGTCCGTATTGTGGCTACTACTGAAGTATTAAAGGGTAACGCCTCGTTAGAGGTCGAAAACGCATTAATTCTTTTTTGTAACATCTTTTTGAACTCACCTTTTACGGAGTCCGGGACTACGATATCCTCTATGCGCGTAAAGTTTACATCAGCGCAGTGAAAATGTTTAAGGTTTTCGGACAAACTACCATAATTTATGGTGTTCCCCGTTAGGTCGATAGTCACCCCCGCCTGCGTAAGCAGATCGAAGCCTATTATAGCATCAAACGTATCAAGGGTGTCTAACAGAAAAAAAGTGGCAACTTTTCCAAAAAGTACCATGGAACATTTTTTTTTTATGTTACTGGAGCCATGAATGGAGCTCACAGTGAATGGGGTGTCGACAGGTGTTACATTTTTCAACTCCTTTACGGGTTTAACGTAATTTTTTGCCGCCCCAGTATCGATAAGGATTTTTATTGATTTGCCAGCCAATTGCCGCTCGATGTACGGCAATCGGGAGCGCTCACTAAAAAATTGAGCAAGTCACTGACTTCTGTTAAGTTATCTTCCTCATCTAATTCGGCACGTATAGTCTCAGCCGCCTCTTCGTATTCCTTCTCATCTTTAATGGAGTCTTGTTGGGTAATATTATTCACCCTTTGACGCCTGTATCCTGACATACGTTCTGACGTATTTTGTCTCTTCTGAGTCTCACCCTGTGAGACCTGACCTTTTCCCCAATTTGACTGCTGCCTAAATCTAGATAAAGAAGGGTCAACATCCATGGGCTGCACTTGACTCCTTGGTTGTGCATCTTTCTCATTTATTAACTGTTTTGTGTCTGGCTGTTGAGCCTTATTCTGGCTCTGGTTCCCTACAAAATGTGGGTTTCTGTCCTGTCCTCTCCCTTGTCTGGCCTGAGTTCGATTGCCTAACCTGTTACTGTCACTATTATGACTCCTTTCCTCAACTACCTTGGCATATGACGCGGCAAATGCACTTCTTTCTATGCTATTTTCGGCTTCCCTAGCTGTTGCTAAGGCGGAGGGCAAATCCCTCGGCTTTGCTGGGATAACCAATGCTTTAATGGACCTCTTGAGTCCTGCCATGAAGGCATGTAGGGCATCGTCTCTGATTTCTGCGCATAAAATGGACGCAGCTGGTTCGTCGTGAGTCATAACTATTTTATTTGTCACTAAGGTAAGTTTTTTCTCCACTTCGTCGTAGTAACTCATTAAACTCAAATCTCCTTGCCTAACGAGTTCTAACTGTTGTCTAAGCACGCGCAGGGACGTCTTGTCCGCATATGAGCAATCTAGCCTTGCTATTATGGCATCAAAGTTCAGCACTGTATTGTGCGATGTAAGTATAGCCCTTGCTGGACCACCGACTTTGTTTTTTAAGATTGCCACTGCCTCGTAATGTGTTTCACTTCCTGCGTATTTTCTGAAAATTTCGTACGCATCTATAGCTGCCTGCCTCCACGATACGTATTCTTCGTGGTCTCCACTAAAATTAGGCACGGACTTAACTATATCTAACTTCACTTCACACTTTATATTCGGGTTGATTGTTACTTTTTGATACACTTCCACTTGTGGTGTTTCTACTCTTAAGGCACTTATCTGGCCTCTGACATTTTCAAGCTCTGTACTAAATTCCGCTTTTAATCTATTCTCTTGTTCAACGAGTGCACTGTTCACAGCACCTTCAATTATTGCTTTTAGCACTTCTGGCTCCATTTCTGATTTATCTATTCTTTGTGTAAAGCCTGTCACTAATTCGTCTTCACTGTCGTATTCTACTTTTATCTCTCTATAAGCCCAACTCATGAGCAATAATTAAGCTGTTTGTTACACACTTTTGTTACACTGTTTGTTATAAACCGTACTCGCACTTAACTTTATCAAAATCAAATGTGGTCACACGCTCGCTTTTTATTTTAATTATGTTTTATTAAATTTTTTTTTTTTTTTTTAAATTTCGAATTTGTGTCTTGGGTTTTATTTTTTATTTTTAATTATGTTTCATTAACTTGTTTACTTTTTATTCTTTTTTTTGAAAAATTTTAAAATTTTGTGTCTTGGCCGAACATTCACTTACATGTTTCAGATTAAGAATTTCCTATCTTAATGTAGGGTCTGGGTGTTTGGATTAATCCTGTTGGGCGCCAATTAAGAAGGTTATGTGCCACGGCCAATTTCCAATGGGTCGCTGCACTTCTGTTGGTGTTACTCAGGTTCCAATAAATGCTAGCTTTAGCTTAGCAAAGATTATAGAATTTAACGGCGTAGCCGGAGCAAAGTATTTATTAACCAAATGTATTGTTCAAGTGATTATACAGAACTAAACTTGTAAAGCTAAAGTGAATCTTAGGCTACAGCAAAAATGAAATATAAAAGACTTATCGTAAGCAAATTATTGTTCATGCAGAGGCTCCGTGGTAGACAGAGCTGCATCAGCACAATGCAATGACCAATCAGCGCTAGCAACATAAACATGCAAACGCCTGACACCGCAACATTACAACCGCGCGTGTATCATTTCCGCTGCGAGGGCCGTTCACGAACTAATTCGTTAACTTATATTTTGAAGAGAATCCTTCTCAGATGACCTTAACACATTCAAGCTCAACACGTTAACGTACACAGCAGCAGCCGCACCGTACATGGCAATCAGAACTTTCTAACATTTGGCACACCTATACATGAGAAAATTTCCGTTGGGAGTTTCTATTATAAAATCTTCATTCTTCACGTTTTGATTTGAGGGGGAGATGACATCGTTTCATTACAAATTATTAAAACGGAAGTTACTGAGATATTACGTCGAGGATTATTTCCGCTGGACAAATGGCACTCAAATCATCCGACCTTCGGAGATGATAAATTTACCGTCAAGAAAGAAGCAATCACAGGTGCCCTTGGTTTAAACTGGGACCAAGTCAGCGACAAGCTTTTATTCATGTTTAAATCAAAGCAAATTTCTGAAGTGATTACAAAACGAACCCTTCTATCCATCGCATAATCTCTGTTTGTCCCACTATGATAAGGGCACCTCTTACTAGCGGATCAAAAATCAAAATGCAAGAAATTTGGTTACTGAAACTCGCATGTGATGAAACGTTACTGCAATCACTGAAGGATGCATGGACAAGGCCAATCATGTAAATTTTCAAGTACACCCACTTTGTGATGCGTCATTGAGAGCGCAGCCACTTGCATTTATCTCAAATCAATCGATTCGAAAAGGTACATCAAGTAATTAACTACAAAGTCAAATGTTGTCCCAATTAAAAGGCAAACTCTTCCAAAGGTTGAGCTAAATACAAAGTAAATTATACGCGAGAATCAAAAACAAAATGATTAAGAAAGCTAACTCTACCTATTTTTGGACGGATTCATAAATTATTTTAAATGGATAGAGTAGCGACCATTCAGGAGAATACATCAGATGGCCATTGGAGACATGTACCATCTCAAAGCTATCCTGCTGACGTCGTATCATGAGGATGTACTGCAGAGGAACTCCGACAGACAAATGGCCGCAACAAGTCAACATCCAAAAAGAAAATGTACTTTTGCTATAGCGATGGAGCGCCATAACCTGCAGGTGGTAGTCGAAAAATTTAAGTCGTACAATCGTACTTACTAAAGAGCAACCGCAACTTCAAAATGTCAACGCTATTGCCAGAGGAAATGAACAAAGTATTAAACTGTATTGTTTGGTATATTCAACAAAGGTATTTCATTAATGAATTTAACCTATTGCAAAGTGGAAAATAAGTGCAAAGTAGTTTAAAATTTCTGGGAACATTTTGAGATGAGTTATCAGGATTTAATCTCATAAAGATTAGAAAAAACTTGAATATTCTTGCTGGTTGTCCTTCTACTCCGAAATCCTCGCACTTCGTTCAAATATGCATTCGACATTTGCATTTGGGCAATTATCATGCTGGACCAAAGCATTCATAGGAATATTGTGTTTTCAATTCTAGATAATAAATATTATTGTGTTGTCACGAAAATTCGTTCGATTCTGTGTACGCTGTGAGAGATATCGGCCTATTCTATTTGAGTTGCTCAAATACGAAAAGCAGCAGTAACTCCCATTACATAAACTAGCTTTCTTACCAATTTCTTGGAAAGTATCATTTCGAGTTGTTCGGTCAAATTCTTAAATACCCTAGTTTAAAAACATATAGTAGTAGTAATATTGTTATTCAAATGAACGTTATATTACTGATCATATGTTTGTTATACTTAAAAGCTCATGTAAATGAAAGCTCGATCGCATACATTGGTTTTGCATCCATGCTTTCCACCTATTATACCAGTCTACAATTGTCATTAAATGAGTTTTCTCCAACCACTTGTACACCTTTCTCAAGCCCGATAATTTTTAGTGTCTTTTACTCATACTAAAAAAAACGTTCTTAGGCTTTAACAAAGTTTTATCCTTATTCTGAAGTTTAGCCTCTGTTAGAGAATTTGCTTAAGTTAAATATTAAATGCATTATCATCTATAAAATATTACTATTTCCACAGATATGGACGCATCCTAAAGTTTTGGAAGACGCTTGGAAGAATGCAAATATTGTGAGTTGAGTCGAAAGAGTTCTTAGTCTATAACATCAACTGTTTTATATTATAGCAAAAAAATAAAAAAGAAGCAAAGAAAGTCTTTTGTCCACACTCCGACGAAGATGAACCAGACGATATTTATGACAGTCAAACTGGTCTCATATCTGTAACTAATGATTGGTGGAGGCAATACCTTTCAAAAACAGATTTGGAAACAATTATGCCTAGCAATAAACTTAGGACAATGTTTTCTATTCTTCGCATGTGTGAAGAGAAGGGCGAAAAGTGGTAAGTTTCACAGTACCAAGCATTCGGTTTTTAATTGTGAAATGCAAATATTGAAAAAATAACTCTCTTTACATATTAGCATAAGGTGTATGTGATGCCTACCCCACCTACTCTGGTTCATGTCACACCTAGCACTAATAAGTGTATCATATTATGAAACGGACATCGCACAATATAGCCAATTAGACAATTTAATACTTTTCATAGGTAAATGAAATTTTTGTGGAAGAATAATTCACTGTAGTATTGACCATTTATTTTTTCTAAAAAATCCATGTGAGGATAACAACAACAGATTCGCTTATTACTGAATAAGCATTTTAACAGTCTGACTGAATATAACAAAAGCGGAACTAAGCATAAGTTGAGTTTGCAGAGTGTCATACTTAGTTACAACAATTGTCTTGAATAAAGAATAATGCCAGCAGAGAAACATTCCGTATCTAAAACTTCCGAATGGGTTCAAAAATTACTGCTGATAAAAAAATTTTTCGAACGAACAAAGGGAAACCTGAGGTAGTTATCAAAATAATAATGACCGATTTAATAATAGTAAACCCAAAATACGCGCAACGCTTGAAGCAACTAAAACAGTCAAAACTTAAACAACCACAATGTCCGGAACATTTAAACACTGAAAATAAAACAATACACATGTTCATATAGTTATTTTCAATCACAATAAATTAAAATTTTTCCCTTGTGAAAAAAATCATAAAACTCATAATTTTAATAGATACAGATGCAGATATTTCAATTCTAACATCGAAACGAATCACAAAATTAAGATTCTAGGCATTGAAAAAGAATTCCTAAAATAGTCGTTTAAAGTTGTAAAAATTAATAGCACGAAAATGTTCACGATTTAATTATATTTTTGGACCGTATTTCAAAACATTCTGAGTACGTATAAGCCAGATTGCAGAACCTGGTTTGCCAAATCCTGAAATATAAGAGGCTTTCCTCGTATTAATAAGGAAAAAGGTGCGGCTAGATTACAAGTTCATATTGTTGATAAATTAGTATTTAAAATATAAATGGCAAAACATAATATTCCATTTCATTAATTTTGACACCTGTACCAGAATTGGTTCTTACTCATACTTGGTGGATGGTCTATGGGTACAAATAGCAGTAATAAGACAAAAGAAAAAAAATTGTTCAATACCGATTGTTCCGATCGAAACATCTTTTGGAAGATGGATCAATTTTTAAATTTGTTGTTTGTAAAACAAATGAAGCAAGCAAGTCGTCCCTGCCGACATTGAGTATACCCTGTACCAATTAAAAGTATTTCATAAAGTCAAAAACGCTTTAAGTCGCCATCAATTTACCAAAAAATCCTCTTAGTGACAGCGAACGCATGTTGCGTTTTCAGTACAAAACGGAAATACGTAAATCTCCGATTATTATTGTCCCATCTCAAAAATCTCAAAATTTGGTCAGCTGGTGTATTTTGTCTATATTATTGAGTGTCCCAAATAAGAATGCAATATCTTTTATAGGTTTTTCCCAAATTGCGGGGGCGGAAGTGAACGTGGCAAAAATAAGAAACATACCCTATGGGTACAGGGTATAAAATTTAAATTAGCCCTTCCACAATTTTCTTGATATTATGCATTCAATTAAAAATTACAATAAACAAAGTTAAGTAATAATTATTAATACTTTAACTCGTTTTTTTCTTTCAGTTTAATATTTTCAGCTTTTGTTGCGGTACTCAACGTTGTGGAATTTTTTTTTAAAAACATTGCTGAGTCGGATGCAGAAATATTCCACAACATACGTAAGTTTAATATAACTTAGGCATTAAAAATTAGTTTTTACTAATTATATAAAGAGGCAAACAACCTTTTGCTATTAAAATAAAAAATCATTAATTTAATATATATTTAACAATACGGTAGCATTGGCATTAGTAAGGACCAACGATCCTTTTTGGTCTTTACTAATGGCAGAGCCGGATTTCAGGAGACAAATTTATATTGTGCGCTTGTGAAAATAAGGAAACTAATTTTGATTGTAATTTTAATAACTCAGTTTATTGGTATGCAATTTCTTTAGGGTGATGGCGGCTGTATGATCATGATGGGTTTGTGATCGGGTCTGTTCGGGCACGTTTGGGAAGCCGTATGCTGTATATTCCTGTGGTCTAATAAAAGATTGTTTGTTGCGGGCCCTAACTGTTGCCGGGAATACTCCAGGTCTTGCCTATCTAACCTCAAACACTGCTACTCTCCTAATACTTGCTAGAACTACTCCTAGTCTCTCCCCACTGTGCCAGATATCCTCCGGGTCTTTCCTAACTCTGCTAGGAATACTCCGAGCCTTCTCTGCTTGTGTCAGAAATAACTGTGCTAGGAATATTTCTCGTCTTGGCTATCTGTGCTAGGAATAACTCCTAGTCTTGCTTTGTCTCGCTTCGAACTGCTTTTATTGTCTCACAAGGATATGCCAGGAAAGGGATCCTGTTTCCCGTTCCTTGCCAATGTGATGTTCCTTAACTTGTGTATAAATATCTTCACTCGTACACTCCTTCGATTGGATATAGACTTCACTTGTATAATATTTCGCCTTACTTCGCTTACGTACAGCGCTAAGTACATTTCCATGCACTTGTGCCATTCCTCCTAAACTTTCCATCGCTTCTTTCTTTGCGTCGACGTTCTCTGCCGACCCTGGAGCATAGCTCGCCTATTGCTATGCATGGTGAAATTGCCCTTTTGGGAGCTGCAGCTTACTATATTGCTGTGCGCCCATCCGCTGTCGTCAACGGCCTTTTTTTCTCCAACATGCGCACACCTCAGTACGCATGCCCTTTAGCCTTTCGCTTGCTCTCTGCCTGCCACCACCCTTGCTCTTAATTACTAACAACAGCTCTTACCATCTTAATTAATTATCACATTGATTTTACCATCTTAATTAATTATCACATTGATTTTCCACTAATGAACCATATCTTAATCAATAACCCACGCCACCTAAATATAATAATAGTACAATAATGAAGCAAGCAAGTCGTCCCTGCCGACATTGAGTATACCCTGTACCAAGTAAAAATACTCCATAAAGTCAAAAACAATCAAAATCGCCATCAATTTACAAAAATTCTTTTAGCATGCACTGCATGCCATGCAGCAACAGCGAACGCATTCTATCTCGCTCACACTTAACAGCCCATTTTGCATGGGGCATTTCAGTACAAAACGGAAATACGTATGTATATCTCCAATAATTATTGTCATGATTTCTTCGTTAGGCAGTTGTACCCTTAACAAAGCGTCAGCCACATAGTTCTCCTTGCCTTGGACGTATTTTATATTAAAATCAAACTCACTGAGCTTAATCTTCTATCGTTGAAGTTTCATATTTGGCTCTCGAATACTGCTAAGCCAAAGATAGGTTTGTGGTCACTTAAAACTTCAAATCTTCTTCCATATAGATATGGTCTGAAATATTTGGTTGCCCAAACGATTGCTGCTAGTAACTCCTTACTATAGTTTTCCTCATGGCTGTTTAGAGTTCGACTAGCGAAGGAAATGGGCTTATTGTCTTAGGATAGAACAGCTCCGAGAGCGACATTACTTGCATCTGTGGTAACTTTGAACTTTTTTTTAAAAACCGGGTTGGGAAGGCAAGAATCGGATCGCTTACAATTAAAAGTTTAATCTTTTTTAATAATTCTTTGTATGGAGCATCGTTGATATTCGTTTTCGCATTTTTTTTCGATCTCAATGTGAGGGGCTTTGCAATGTTAGCGAATCCAGGTATAAATTTTCGAAAGGACCCAAACAAACCTAGAAATGATTTGATTTGTGTTTTTGTGGTTGGCAACGAAAATTTTTATTTTGTTTTTCTGAGCTTTTCAAATACTTTGCGTGTTGGGACATTGTGTTCCTCAAGGGAAGTTGAGAAAACAACGATATCATCCAGATAAACTAGACAATGTTTGTTAATAAGCTCACCAAGGACATTGTTTATGCACCGTTGAAAGGTTGCAGGGGCGTTTTTCAGGCCGAAGGGCTTACGTGTAAACTCGTAGTGGCCAGTCTTCGTTGAAAATGCTGTTTTTTGTATTGAGAACTCGTCCATTTCGATTTGGTGAAATCCTTTAGCCAAATCAATGGTAGTGAAATATTGACATCTACCAAGCTTTGCAAGTGTTTCTTCCATATTACGAATTGTAAATTTATCAATTATAGTGATTTCGTTTAGTGATCTGTAGTCTATCACAATTCTGAATTTCTTCTTGTCTGAAGCGTCATCTTTTTTTGGTACAATCCAAAGAAAACTGCAGTATGGTGAATAACTATCTCTGATACCGTCCTGTTGAAGCATTACATTAATTTGATTGGTGACTTCAGATTCAAACGCGTATGGGTAACTATAATGCCTTTTATAAATCGGATCCTCAAGAATAGTTCGGATCTTATGTTTAAATTCATTTGTGAATGTAAGTTTTTCT